>CAUYLG010050743.1:0-379616 GCA_963573385.1 Cacajao melanocephalus | reverse complement strand
CGTGTGGCTCCTCCGCCGGGAATCTCCTAGTCTATGGGCAACAAAAATTCGTCTGAAAGTGCGGCGCCCACTCGCTCTCTGCGCTTTCACTGGGAGCTACAATCCTGAGCTGTTGTTAATCGGCCATCTTGGATCTCTCCTACAATAAATAATTTTTATATGGCTGTCCTCTCCTTAATAAAGTTTATATATAATCTAACTTGTTTATGAAGGTTTTCTCAATTATTTAATCTCATTTTACCATTTTGAATTTTGAGATTTATTCTGTTATAGTTCAGCCCATAGGTAAAATTAAATCATGTTCAATCATATGGCATCATTAAAATGAATTCAAAAGGAATAAATATGTGACTTTGCATACAGTTTGATAATACTAAAGGCATTTTAATACTGCTGTGTTGCACCTAAGCTAAGTCAAAAAATATATAAGAATTAGAGGAGGTATAATGTTTAGAGGAAGGAATAGATAATATGAAACACAAACTTTACATATTGCTAGCTATAACAGCAAGATCACCTCATTCCTTTTGTTTATTTATTTTGTAATATATCTGGAGTGTTTTGTGTATTTGTTTTTGTTTGTTTTGTAAATAAATTTGAGTTACTTAAAATAGTAACCATTAAAATCTGTACATCTTTTTCATAAACATCAGTTTCTGATTTTGGTAGGAGACACTATGTATTGGTTACAATTAGGTTTATTTAATTTCTTCCATTGTTCATGACATTGTTCAGAATATACTTGCCTTCATGTGGTACCTTTAAGAGAAACTATTCTGCTTATACTTTGAGTTAAAATATGATCGGGGTGTCTGTTAATTTTTTTGGCATGGTGATGTTGTTTCTCCTGGTTCCAGCATACAAGGCCTAGCCAGTCACTTTTGAGCTATAGCAGGGTAGGACAAGATGAGCAAGGACCATCAGATTTCCTCTCTATGGAATGAAAATTGTGAAATAAAGAATTGACTGAGAACAAAAGAAAAGAAATTCATGTGCAGAGTCTGGAGAACAACACTCTGGGGCCATGTAATGGCCAAAGCTGAGAGGGACAAGAACTAAAACAGTGGAAAGTCAAGAAGATATGTACTAGAGAAAAATGACAAGGTAGCATGCAGAGAGAAGAAGAAATACATGAGCAACTAAGACGTTCAGTGAGCTAAGTGGCCTATGGAGCTGCTGTGATTCTAGCTGTAGACCTGCCTTGCTAAAAAGTTTGTATTCTTGCAAAGGGAAAAACAAAAATAAAACACATAAACATGAAATTGTTTAGATTAATTTATGTTAAATGAGCCATAACTGTATAGTGGGTCATTAATTTAGAAATATTAATAATATCCATTACCATTTGACAGAAAAGCAAGCTTATTTATCTGACTGAAGTTACGTATAATTACCTCTTACAGGACATACTCCCTACTTGAGATATTCTCTCTGAATAAATTCTAGACCACTGCTATAAAATAGAATTGTAATATGAACCACGAATGTGAATCATACTTGTAATTTTTATTGTTTTGGTAGCTATATTCATAAAAGTAAAAGGAATAGGGAAAATTAATTGTAATTAATTAATGGATTTTAATGGTATATTAATATAATCCTATATGCCTAAAACATCACTTCTGCAGGAAATTGCTATGAAAATTTTAATGACATTGTTTAATTTTTTTCTTTTGAAATCTAATATATATTTTACACTTAGAGCACATATCTCAGTTTAGACTAGTCACATTTCAGATGTTCATTAATTGCGTTTTATGACTACCATATTGGGCTGCCTCATTTTGGAGATTACCATGATTGATACCCCATTGAAAAAAATCAATCAATCTGCTGGCTGACAGCCATCTCTCCTGAACTCTCCCTTGCTTTCTTGATACTTTCATTGGACTAGGATAAATTTATGTTTAATAAACTATTTAACAAAAATTTAAAAATGTATTAGGCATGCCTGTGCCATTAAAACTCTTCCAATTCCCAGTTTGTAGGAATAAATAACTTTTTCATTTCATAAACAAAATGCTTGTTAATTTTTAACAATATCTGCAGTTGGCAGAGGACATAGAGTGGGGCTGGGAGGAAAGAGGGAAGGACTCACCAGGCAAGATGTGGTAGGTTCATGTTAGAAAAATTGGGGAGAAATGAAATACCAAATTCTGAATCCAAGAAGCTTGATATGTTGAGATTTACTTGGACAAAATAATTAAAGCATCTTATCTCTTTAATAGTTGTTATTTTCCACAAAGAAAATAAGCTTTTAATAAAGAACCATGGGTGTTTAGGGCAGATTTTCAGAGTGCTTAGAGGCTTTTGATTGTTTGAGCCAGAGATGTAGCCATTTCCTCCCGATTGTTGTGATATATGTTATTGAAATGGCTTAAAATATAATAAAGTAAGTTAATTACTTATGTGCCAGTTTCATGATTGAAGTATTGCTTTCATCATTATATTTTAGCCAGGATGACACTTTAAACATCCAAATCTCAAAAATACCTTTTAAAATACATGAACTTATATGTTTTTTCCAGTTTAGCATTTTACAAAAGTCACTAAGTCCTTACATGCCAAAAAACAATTCATGTAAGATGCAAGTTCATATAAGCCTAGAGTGTACTTTTAAATTTTCTTCACAAAAATGTGTTCTTTTAGTGCCAAGGACAAAATATAAGTGCTGAGCTAATAAACTCTTCAGAGACCAACCCTCTACTAATTATAATTTCCTATGCTGATTTTTAATTCCTTTGTAATATCAGTAACTGTTTTAACACCTTGTCAGGCATTCAGAAACATCCATCTGTGCAGCATAGTGTATTTGTGAAATAAACCCATCTGTACAGCTGATTAAAAATTGGATTAAATCCATGTTTTGACTTTGCCCTGAAAGAGGTGAATCCTAGTACAGTTGTTGCTGTTAAGGGCAGAATGTAGAATGACTTGCATGCTTTCAGCTAATACACCAAAAGTCATATTCTGTTCGAGTATTCGTTAGTTAATTTTAATTCAATCCTAATTGAAATAAAATGATATAATATTTAAAGTAAGTATAAGTTGGCCCAATTAGAAGTAGGATGTCTATTTTTATTATTCCTTTACAGGAAATGTCATATCTATAGCAAGTTCCACCTACTTTTACACAGCTTGTTATTGGCTACTTCCTATGATGAGTAATTTATGGGGAAATCAGAATGATGAAATCTGTTGACACGCACCCAACCGCCATCCCACAGTCTTTAGTCTGATTTCAAAGTCCACAATCACAGCTTCATGCCATTACTTCAGTTAAAGCTTTGTTATGCAGATTAATAAAAATACAATTTTAAAAATTCACTCAGTCAAAAAATATTTATTGAATACTTACTATGTGCTAGATACTGTTCTATGTACTGGAGAAAAAATACTGAGCTAAATAAAAATAATTTGCTTTCCTGGGACTTAAATTCTATTGTGGAGGAGACCTAAGAAAGAAATGCATAAGTTTATATATATATACGTATATATGTGCACTGAAACTCATAAGTATCATAGAGAATGGTAAGGTAAGGATATTGACTAGAGAGTATGGTAGGAAAGGGTCAGTTTTAAATGATGATCTTGAAAGTCATTGAAGAAAACAGCTGTTGAGTGACTATCCCAAGGAAGGGAGCAAGTTGGCCACATGGGAATCTGAAAGAGTGGCATTCTAATCAGAGGAACAGACCAATTTCTAAGACAGGTAGCACTTGTTTGCTTAAATAATGGTTACAGCAGAGTCATGCAGTCAGGATTTGCACCTGGGTTTCCTGTGTTCTTTAATACTCTGCGCAGCCTCATATGACCATACTCTCCAAAGCAAGAAGCAGATGCTGCTCCTAGTGAAATATAAAACCATGTCTTTGGAAATATGATTTAAAAAATAAAATTAGGCAAATGGTAGATTTACTTCCATGAACAAACTTTCTTTTTACTCTGTAATAAATTTTATTGTCTATAGTTAAGTTATGCAGTATGATGTTATGGGATATATAAAGACAGTAAAAAGGTCACTATAATGAAGTAATCATACATATGCATCATCTCACATAGTTATCCCTTTTTGTGTGCCTAGAGCAGCTAAAATATGATTGTTTACAATGAATCCCATACAAAGTAAAATTGTATTACCTATAGTCTTCATGTTGTACATTAGATCTCTAGACTTGAATATCCTATGTATCTCTACTTTATATCCTTTGACCTACATCTCCCTATTTCTCTATTTTTCTTACCCTTGGTAACTACTGTTTTGTTCTCTGTCTTCATATATTAGACATATTTTTGTTTGTTTGTTTTTTCAGACAGAGTCTGGGTCTGTCGCAAGGCTGGAATGCAGTGGCACAATTTCAGCACACTGCAACTTCCACCTGCTGTATTCAAGCAATTCTCCTGCCTTAGCCTCCCTAGTAGCTGAGATTACAGGTGTGTGCCACCATGCCCAGCTAATTTTTGCATTTTTAGTAGAGACAGGGTTTTGTTGGCTAGGTCGGTGACAATCTCTTGACCTCGTGATCTGCCCGCCTCAGCCTCCCGAAGTGCTGGGATTACAGGCATGAGCCACCGCACCCAGCCATACTGGACATATTTTTAAAGATTCCACATATAAGTGAGATCATGCAATACATTTTTTCTCTGTCTGGTTTACTTCATTTGTCATAATGTCCTCCAGGCTCATCCATATTGTGGCAAATGACAAGATCTCCTTCTTTATTAGGCCTGAATAATATGCCACTGTATGTATGTACCACAGATTCTTCTATGTATTCATCTGTGGATGGACACTTAGGTTGTTTCGGTATCTTGGCTATTGTGGACAATACTGTAATGAACATGGGAGTACAAATGTCTTTATAAGATGGTGATTTCATTTTCTTTACATGGGCAGTTTTTCAGAAATAAAATATTGCTCAAGGAGAATGGAAATGTTAAAAGAAAGTAATTGAACTGCAGAATTATGAACAATCTCACTGAGAAAAAGATGCCAAAATAGTTACCCAAATCAAGGAGACTGCATAGGGAACTCTAAGAAACAAATATTTTAAAATATGAAATATTGGTAGAATAAATTGGAAATGAACCTAGAAAGGACTAGTTTAGTTTGTCAGAATAATGCTCAAATCCTGAATAAATATGAGAAAATATGAAAGAAACTAAAAATATTTAACTATGTTGTAAATAAGAGGATAAACAGAGAGTAGAGATCAATCACCCAGGGAAGATGTTCAATGTTATCAAAAGTGACTAGATGACTAACCATGGGGCTGCTGGTCACATTATTGCATCAACAACATAAAGTCTGATAGGTTTGAGTTTGAATTCAGCTTGGCCATTAGTACCTCTATGAATCAGGACATAGCATTTAATTTTCTTTATCTCAGCTTCATCATTGGCATGTCACATATGTGTAGTCTGGACTTGTGTGAAACAATATTTTAGAAAATTTATCAAAGTGCAAGGCACAAAGTAAATAATATCTTGATTTAGTTGTATAACCTCTGTAATTCTTGTGTAATTTCAAACTTTCTCAATTACTTGCTCACTATTTATTTTACTCAATGAACAGAATGTTGAGGTACATTGTGACAGGCCATGTGGTAAGTACAAATGTAGGAAAAGCCATCACTTCTGCCATGATAGAGGAATGATATGCAAATAATTAATGCAACCTGAAGAAATACACATGAGCTACAATGACAGGCTAAAACTACAGTGCAAACCAAGGGGCCAAAAAAATTATTTTCAGAAGTGTTACTGTAGATGATATTGGGAAGAGAGAAATATTGAGTAGAAGATTAAAGAGTGGAGAGTATTTTTGAAATGAAGCTTGATAATGACATTTTAAAGAATAAGGTAAACAGAGCGACATCCTGAACAACAGCAATGTGTCAAAAGACCTGAGATAAAAGCAGAAGCAGTTACACGGGACCTCCAGATAGTGGATGGAAGTGCTTTATATTGATAACAGGCCCCCTTAACATAGGGGAGTTCGAGAAAGGCTTTGATCTATTCCCATGTATCGGTCTCCATCTAAAGGGTCAACACAGTTGACCCTTGAGCAATGTTGGAGTTAGGGGTGCCAACATTGCACGCAGTTGAGAAGTCATGCATAACTTGTGACTCACCCCAAAGTTAGCTACTAACAGTCTACTGTTGACCTGAAGCCTTATAATGACTTAAATTTTAATTAACACATATTTTGTATTTGTATTCTTATAATGTAAAGTAAGCTAGATAAAAGTAAATGTTATTAAGAAAATCATGAGGAGTATATTTATTATCCCTTAAGTGGAGGTGGGTTATCATAAAGTTCATTATCCTTATCATCTTCACATTGAGTAGGTTGAGGAGGAGAATAAAGAGGAGAGGTTGGTCTTGCTGTCTCAGGGGTGGCAAAGGAAAAAGAAAATCCATGTACGAATGGACCCACGCAGTTCAAACCCATGTTGTTCAAGAGTCAAATATATATTCAAGCATCCTTGAATCCGGAGTCACTCTGTCCTGGTTAGCTGGCCACAGTCTCTGTTTATACCTGCTGGTCCAGCTTAATTATTAACAAAACCTGTTTTGCTTTCGAAAAGATCCCATTTGGGACAATAAATTATATGTACACTCTACACAAAAGCAACATTAGGCATATGGAAAATGTGAAGTGATTTAATTTTACTACATGCTTCCTGAGACACTAATAAATCTCTTTATCCCACTTTCTGTTCTTCAAAAGATATACTTTTAAAAAAGCAAACAAATGTTATGTCAGTTTTAAAAGAAACACTGTGTTAGTTCATAATCCTTAAATCAAAGCAGCTCAGGTAAAATGCTCTTCCTTTTGTGAAACATTAGGAGTAATCAGCATAAAAAATGGGAACTGAATCATCATGCAGTAGAATCTGATAATTATAATAGATTTCAATGTCATATACTTAGAAAATAATATACAAATTAAATCAAATAAAGAACACTAACAAGCTAGTCGGTAAAATGGGTGAAATTCCCAGGGAACCAAGTACTAAAACTTGAATAGATATTTATAAAACAAAGCTGTCTGATTGAAGGTGAGCAAATTTGAACACTGGCTAAAAGTTAGGAGGACGTGGATAATCGTAATTATACACAATAGAATTACTGCTCACTGAGTACTGATTTCACTTGAATGGAGGCCGCTTTAATCCTTAGGTGATAATAACAATACGTCATTTGGGGTATTGTAAATCACCTTGAGGGATCAATATGAAAACTCCAGGGCTAAACAATACCCAAATGTCGGTACCTTGATGAAGCACAATAAATACATGGGTTTTTTTTACAGAAAAAGTAGGACTAAAATATAAACAGTGCACAGCCACTTCAATCTGTCCATTTTATATGCTTTGTTCATACGTTAAATAACTTTTAAAATTTGCTGATGAGTTCCCTCCAGATTTAAAAGAAAACCTAGTAGATGAGCAGGAAAAAGAAGTGACTCCATCATCTCCCTGGTCTTCTGCATGATGATAAACCATACGTTTGGGAGCTGCTTTCTTCCTCTCAACACAGAAGCAGAAAGTGATTCACATAAGGACACTGCAAGCATGTTAGGGTTTGCAAGGTGGCTTTTTATTCCGCCAGGTGAAGATTGGTGTGTCAGATGTTGGCTCTTCTAATAGCAAGTCTGTCCTCTGTACTCTTTAGTCCCTTATGAATATAACTAAAGAGACTCAGGAACGGTTGTATTCTGCTACTTGAAGCAGATTATTATGAATATGCTTGGACATAATTGTGTTGTTTCTCAACATAAATGTTAGTCTAAAAAATTACAGGAATAGCCGGGTGTGGTGGCTTATGCCTGTAATCCCAGCACTTTGGGAGGCCGAGGCGGGTGGATCACCTGAGGTCAGGAGTTTGAGAACAGTCTGGCCAATGTGGTAAAACCTCATCTCTATTAAAAATACAAAAATTAGCCAGGCATGGTGGTGGGCACCTGTAATCTCAGCTACTTGGGAGGCTGAGGCAAGAGAATTGCTTGAACCCACAAGGCAGAAGTTGCAGTGAGCCAGCATTGGGCCATTGCATCCAGCTTGGGTGACAAGGGCAAAACTATGTGTCAAAAAAAAAAAAAAAAAAAAAAAAGAATAGGTCCAGGGACAATTATTCAGACCATAGTCTGCTGTCCAATACAGTATCCACTACTCACACAGGGCTGTTTAAATTTATGTTTATTGTAATTAAATTAAAATTTAAAGTTCAGTTCTTAGTTAGACCAGGCACTTTTCAAATGCTTGATAGCCACATGTGGCTAAAAGCTACTATATTGGACAGCACATACATAGAACATTTCCAGCCACTGAACATTTTTTCCGTTGAAGAAAATTCTACTGGAAAGCCCTGAGCGTGTTGTTTTCTTTTTCTTTTGTCTTTGATGTGGTGGAAAGAGTTATACATAAAAGACACACCAGCTGGCTGACAGCATCAGTCATGTGGTTGAATGGATACTTCATATTATCATAAAAAGCAAAATTCCACCAGTTACACATTTAGTTTAATTTATTCAGGTTCAGGTCTAATCAAGCTAAACTTAAGAGTATCTCTGGCATCCTTTGTAATCAACTAAATTTAAATGACTGAAACTATACTTGTGAGACATGTTTTTTTTTTCTGATTTTCTTTCCACCAAACAATATGGACTTATATCTAGATAACAGAGACATTAAAATGCCAAATACAAATAGTGATAGTCCATGACATTCATATGCTTAGTAATGCTTTATGCTTTGCTTAAAAAATTATATATTTAATATTTGAGAATGAACAGTCAAAATATTTTCAACGTACAAGATTTACATTGATGTTTTCAGTCTTATTTTTTATTTTATCAAAATGTTATATTATGTTTATGTTGAGCCCCTTTGTGACATTCAGAAATATTACATTTCAACCAAGATTAATACCATGTTAGGGATTATTTATGTATGAGTTTATGTTGTATAAAATATAGAAAATAAAAATACAAATAATGTTTGATTGACTTAATTTTCTCAGAGACAATTCAAAAAAGTACTTCAATAATAGACTGTAATATAAAAGAATAGCACACAGCTTTCATTTGCTTACAATTTACTAAACAGAAAAGTAATCCAAAAATAATTTTATAAATGAGGAAAAAATGAGCTAGAAATTGAACATTTGCATTAAAAAAATTGTGGCACTGATAATGAGGTGTGAGTTAACTTTGTATTGCAAATTAACTTCAAATGATGCCACAAAAGATGGGAAATTTGAGAATGGATAGAAACAAGATTTCTTCTCCTACTCTAGGTGTCTTGAGGCACACAGAATGATTGCTAGAGAAAATCTGTTCAGATTTATGCATGTAACATACTGTATTAATAAAGTTGTTTTATTGCATGTGCCAGGTGGCTTCTTGTACATAAAGCTGTATTTCTGAAGCTGATATAATATTTTTTCCAAATTCCTTATGCCAGAATGTTGGCTACCTTATGCCTTGTGCTTAGAATTCAATTGTTCCATGTTTTTGTGAAATTTTAATTATGGTTAATTTAAATCGTGATAGTCTGCTAAAAATAGAAAAGAAATGGATTATGTTTGAGTTTGTTTTTCTTTTTTCTAAAAATCTACGCATAGACCAAGATGTCTTTAGTTTTCTAAAAATACTACCATAATGTTAGTACAACATGTCTAACAGGGTCTCTTTTCAGTGATGTATGTAAATTATTCTCATTTAATATTGATACTAATTCCATGGGGAAAATTTTGTGTTATTTATAATTGGAAAACTGAGAATTAGGGAGATATATCAATTTGCCTAATGTATACAGGTAGCAAAAGTCAGAGTCCAAAATTTGAATCTAATTAGAATTGGCTGCACAACTGATGTTCTTTATCAAAACTTTATACTGCCTCCTAACCTCACCGCAGGTCAATTTATTATCTGCCAGTTTCTGTTTTAGGTTCTGATGTTCATTCAAGGAAGGTGGCATATGACTTTGAAACCTCTCCTCCTAGCACTTATCGTGATTATAATTGAATTATTACTATTATACTTAATGGTTTAATATCTGCCTCTCTTGTCAAATGTAAAATCCAGGAGGGCAGGAACCATGGCAAACTATTTACAAAAAGTAGAACAATCAGAAGGGACAAAAAGACTAAATGATTATGACCTATGATAAAAGGAAGGAAGAAATGAAGGAGGGGATGAAGGGAGGAAGTGAGGGAAGGAAAGAGGAAAATGAAACATATTCTTCTATAGATCAAAAGCTAATTCAACAAATTAATATATTAAGATTCAAATGAGTCAAGAGCAGTGGCGCACACCTGTGGTCCCAGCTACTGAGGCAGCTGAAGTAGGGTGACCACTTGAAGTCAGCTGTTTGAGGCTGTAGGGTATCATGTCTGCATCTGTGAATAACCACTGCACTCTAGACTAGGCACCCTAGGAAGACCTCCTCTCTTAAAAAAAATTAGTAAATGAAAATAAATTTCAGATTACTGCTATAAAGACATAGAGGAACACAGTAGGCATACTGGAACATAGTAGACATACCAAAATGTGACATTTAAACTGTAACATTTTGACAAATATCTAGGAGTTAACTCAGGTGAACCTAGAGTGATGAGAAGCAGCCAGAGTCTACTGTGTTTTTGAACTTAGGTTAAGAATTTAGGAGTTATCAGTGACCATATTTGTGTTTTTGAAAGGTTTTCCTGGCTTCAGTGCACAGAACAGTCTTGAAGAGACAAAAACGTGGATTTTTAGTCCAGAAAGCCAAAGAAGGAAGTTTGCCAGAATGGGAAAAAGAATGATTGCTGTATAAGTAGAAGAGACTGTCTGGCAGGAGCTGTAGCCTTGGTTGGAAGGCCAGACTGACTTCAAGAACAGCCCATTGATGACTTATCCCTGGGTTTATTTATTCACACTTGTATTTCTGCCCACCACTGATCACCTGATGATGTCCCACTGGCTGGACCCCAAAAAAAGTTGAAGGGCAGGAAGTCCCGATTGAAACTATCTAGAGGGTTTAGCCTACTAGGCAAGAAGCAGGTGGAGAAAGGGAAATAGCCAGCACACTGTCATAGATCAGTCCTTTTAAGAGATGATGGTGGCTTTGTCTAAGACTTTTGGGCCTACTGCTAAAACCTATAGATGCTAGAGGCTGCTGGTAAACCTATCCTGTTTTTCATTTGAGTAGTTTTTGGATGAACCAGTGGTTTTTGGTTACATAGATAAGTTCTTTAGTGGTAATTTCTGAGATTTTGGTTCACCCATCACCGGAGCAGTATACACTCTACCCAATATGTAATATTTTGTCCCTCACCCTCCTCCCTATTCTTTAAGCTGACCTATTCATCTACTTGGAGTATATGACTAATATCTTTTCTATCTATAGCAATAATTTAGTATTGCTTCTGCCTTCATCCTAACAAAAGGAATATCTGTTCACTATTAAAATTTGCATATCATCCTATTTCCCAGTGCAAATGAAGTGATTCTCAATTTTCCACTTCCATACTTCCCTCAATAGAGACTTGTTTTTAAAGTATTGCAGAAGCAGGAGATTTTGAGATGTATGCAAATGGCTGCTCCTTTCTCAGTCACTAATTTTCAGAAAGAAATTACCCCCTCCTGCCTTGCCACCTGATGAGCCCCTACATTTCTAGCCCCTAATAAAAACCTAGCTTTTTTCTAGAATTTTCAACCTTTTGTCTTCACGTCAAATCCCACAACTGTAAAAATAGGAGATTTGGCCAGATAAATGATCAATGAGTTTCCCTTAGGCTCTACAATTCTGTGGTTCTATTTCCTGGAAAATCATGTAATTTAAAGCCAATGTTTTTTGCAATGAACATTTAAGGACATTGTCTTTAAAAACAGCAGCCCATTTTAACTTCAATCACAGAGCAATGTGGTCTTGTTGAATTTCTAATTGCAAAGCAGCTACCTGTGGTCTACAGGTCAACTTTTAATAGCATAAGTATATTTTGGTTGATAGAATTGTAACCACACTGTTATGAAAGTGGCTCCAAAAAAGCTAGAAAATTGCATATTTGAAAAAAAAACCATATTGCTACTAACGATGCCAGAAAACTTCAGGAGTTTGCTTTCCCAAATATTAATTTTTCTATATTATCCCTACTTTCATTGTAGTGCTACACCCAATTAAAGCATCAAGCATTTAACCTATACTTGTGAAAAAAGCAGTTTATGATGGGTGTAATCAAACTCCCATAGGTCCAATTATCTCAGTTGGCTCCCAATTAATCCATGGAGTTGTTAGGGCCTCCTTTTAATTAGGTCTCTTCCTCTCAAAGAACAATCTTTTTTTTTTTTCATATTTCACTTTATTATTTCCTTTAATGGAACCCTGTAGAGTGGGAATACTATTTTAAAATGTACTTGTTTGTTTGATGGCTGGTGGAGACTTAATAAAGATGATATTTTTAACCAGAGTCAGCATCTGAGTAGAGATATAAATCAGTCCTTCTCCATGAAATTAAATGCAAATATGTACAAAGTGAGATGATGCATACCTTGTATATTTTCACATTTTTCTCATTAAATCCCTTTGATCTTTTGCATAGTCTCCCTGAATGTGAAAATCAGCATAGAGTTAAGGGGTTTTTCTTTGTTTGTTTGTTTTGCACTATCTGATTTACCTGTTAACTTTATTATTTTTAAGGACATTAATTTATGTTATAAATTAATATGTAATAAAATGAGGTCTGGAATGAAGACATTTGATTTGCTGTGACATTTCGCCTGTTGAATCTCCTCTAGGACATAGATAAAATACCAAGGATAAAAGGTTGCTTTGTCAGCAAGGGGTTTCTTTTATATTTGCTTTCTGGTAGCTGGTACACTCTTGTATTCTCTTTAGAGTTCATCAGGAAAATACTTTGAAATTATAGATTAAAATCTAAAATTGTGTCACTCTTTCCAGCAAACTTTCTAAGCTGTTAAAAATATTGTGTTTATGTATAAGTAAAACTTTCTCATTAGATTCAGAATTTATACAAGTTTATAGGAGTAGAATTCCCTTTGTCATATTCTTTATACCCTATTCACTAGCATAGAGTACATTTCCCTGAGGAGAAAGGAAGTAACCATCTCATCCTTAAATGTATTGACATTACAGGATTTTAGGAAATCAGGCTTCATGAGAACTGGATTACCTCAAAAGCTTTGTTATATATGCTTAGCCTTATATAAATAAGTATAAATTCAAATTTTTGTTAGGAAAACCTGGCTGACCACATGAGTTATAAATTAAGTTCATTTTTTTCATTATTTATGCCTTTGATTTTATCTACTATTGCCATAGGGGGAACATTTACACATTTAATGGATAGCAATATTTTCACAGGATGTCAACAAATAATAAAAGTCATAAATATACAAAAAAACACATACAGATACAAAAAAACAAATGCAAGATTTGTACTAAAATACATCTTTCTTGGCTGAGAGCCTTTAGACTAATAAAGTGGGACCTTGCATTCCTCTAGAGCTTGCTCAGTCCTCATCTTTTCCACTGAAAATTGATTTATCAGCCTTGTATATATTTTCATTTTTGATTTTCAAGACTGTCCACTGTGCTAGATGGAGTAGACATAGAGCTAAGCCGTATGAGTCTCTGCAGTTTCAGCTCTTCTTGTATTGCCTGGAATATTTACATGGTTTCAATAAATGTTTCTGGAAGAAAGAGGGAAGAGAAAAAAGGATTTTCTTAATATCTGTTTGGTGAAATTGCTCCATAGACAAGATTGAATACTACAGATGTTCTTTTATTACTTCAGGAAAAAAAGGCATATTGAGCAGAGTTCAATAGAATTATTTTATCCTGAATTCCACACTCTAGTGTGTATTGTTAGAAAAAAGTTACAGAGAACCTTTTTACTATCAAGCTGTTCAACATAACTCTTTCCTGAAAAGTACCTCCCATGTACTTTTAGAAATTCGAAAGCATCCGTAGGTACATCGCTATTAAGGTGGGAGTCAATTTTAGTCTCCAGCTGGCATAAACTAACAGAAATATATATAAACCACAGTCCCCAGTTATTAATCTTAAGTGAAAAATACCTGAATAAACATTTAATGAGGCACCATTAAGATTGACTTGACTTAGATGTGACATGGAATGAAAGTAAATTGCCAGGCTATTCCTTAGTGATCAGGCAATTCAAATGGTGGGATCTGTTTAGAAGAATTAGGTTGAGATTTTGCCTTAAATTTAATGCATCTACATGCTCCAGATAAAATCTTCTCTTTGCTCTTGTTTGTGAGACCATCTCCCCAGCACAGTGCCTGAAAGTCACTGTCATTGTGTGTTTAGTAACTCCTTTATCTTGGCTGCTTTCTCTGTCATATCCTCTTCAGACGGACACAACCTTTCCTTACATAGATTTCTACTATGATACTATTTTTAGACTCTAGATCAGATCTAGGAGTCAGTTAATGTAAGGAGATTTTAAACATTATATATTTATTGATTTATTAATTATTTAGCTTAACTTGCTCTAAAGTAGTATTATTGCACTTCTTTTGGATGTAGAACCCTACTATAGCTTCAAGTGACAACTACATTAGATGTTCAAAAAATTTATTGAATGAAACCACTGTGGGGTACTCTAACACCATGTTACAGTAGCTGATATCAGTTGTGAGAAATATTACTGAGAAAACTAAAATCTCTATTTGTATTTGAGCTGGCCATTTTATACAGTCAACCTCAAGCCAAACAACACTACTAATGACTGATCCATCTCAATAACAGAATTTTCCAAACACACAGAAATTAGAATGTTGGTATATTTGACTGACTGAAGCTATTTTTAGTACTTTGTTCCTTCTCTTTCTTCCCTTTCCACTTTCCCTTTCCAACTCTACATTTTTCTCCTCTCCTCCACTTCCTCTTCCTTATTCTTATTCTTCTCTCTGAAATATAAAGTACTTTCCAAACTCAGATTTGTAGACTACTGCTATGCTGTCTACACTGTAAGTATTAATATATACATATTTCAAATTAAAAATATTTGTGAGGATAGTCTTTTGAAAGGTCTCAAGTGGGATCTTGTATTATGCCATTTTTTCTTCTAATACTTTAGTTACATTTGGGAATGATTGCATATATCTTATATTTGTGTGCCTAATGTTCCAGAAAGCTCTTAGCCACTTCCCTTTTCAAGGAACAGTCTTTTCTACTTTGGCAGTATCATAGCTTGGTGAGTCTATCTTCATCACTGCCTCTCCTAAGATCTGGTAGGCTGACTACTGCTATCTACCCTTGCCAAAATCTCCAGTATCCACACTCAGAGCTGCAGCTACTTGTATTTGGCTTACGGCTTTCTTCACTCATGTATATAGGTTACACATTCATGTATATAGATCACTGAACACCTCCCCATGCTTTTATCAACTTTTTAATGAAAGTCTCTTTGGAATTATTTTAAATAATTTATCAATGATAATATTTGGCTTCATAAATAGACTATATAAGAGAACCAAGTCCCTCTAGTGTAAAACTTTATTTACAAACTTTGAAATAACAATACATATTACGTTTTTAGATTAAAACAAAATTATGAAGCTAACAAAGTTAGTGCACTGTTTCAAGGAATGTTCTTTCTCTGGTTCTTTATTCATAGTGTATATGCCTAGTCTTGGTCCATTTTTGCCTGTGTGATACACCCAAATGTAGGCACTCAAACTGCACAATCCTTTGTAAGACAATTCCAGCTCCACCTATTTCTTTCTCTCACAGCTAAATACTAAACATATCTGAGTGAAAGTAAACATGACCTCAGTGCTAGGTACCTACAAATCTGCTCCAACATACTTTTAAAGTACAACGTTTGAAAGGAAATTATTTCCAATCTGTTATCCTTTAGTATTGCTAACACATTATTCTTTACAGACAGCAATTAAATTACTTTGTAACCCAGACTCTGTGAAATACTGACTTAGAGCTGATTGCTGTGAATACCCATGAAGAACAACATCACATGCAAAAACAAAAATGAACCTCAACCATTTGTCTCATACTAGACTTTTCTATTCATGAGAAAGCAACTTTTAGTATGAGGTAGTTCCATTTTTTTAGTCCATTCTGAAAATATTAACAGGCATGAATAAGTTTTCACACATCAAGAATACTCCCAGCCAGGTGCAGTGGCTCATGCCTGTAATCCCAGCACTTTGGGAGGCCGAGGTGTGTGGATCATAAGGGCAGGAGATCCAGACCATTCTGGCTTACATGGTGAAACCCCATCTCTACTAACACAAGAAATTAGCCATGCATGGTGGAACACGCCTGTGGTCTTAGCTATTCAGGAGGCTGAGGCAGGAGAATTGCTTGAACCTGGCAGGGGCGAAGGTTGCAGTGAGCTGAGATCATGCCATTGCACTCCAGCCTGTACGACAGAGCAAGACTCCATCTCAAAAAAATAAAAAAATAAAAAAAGAATACTCCCAAATATAAGACATTAGCATGTGTTTATCAATTTGGGGTCCACATAGAAAAGATTAAACAAATTTTTTTCTTATGTTACATGATGATAGTTTTGAATTTATTGTTTTCTATGAATTTACAAAGAAATCAGTATGATGTGTTTTTTCTTTTATTGTATTTTTAGTGCTACTTCAGAGTTCTGATAATGAATTATATATATGAAAAATACCAATAACTCAGAATTTTCTTAATAAATGTACATCTAATAATGGAGCCAAGTTGTAGAAGCATGTTTTGGCATTATTGATCAATCTTCTTTGCTTGCTTGAAAATTACTTAATTTTTAGCTGAAGAGTCCTGCCCATGGCTTCAAACTCCATTCCATAGATCTGCTTTAGAAGATGTAGAATAATTTTTTTCTTTACTTTTGTTCTTTTTTGTCTTAGAAACCAGACAGTTTAAAGCTATATTCTAAAATTACATTATGCTCTCAGAATTTCTGTCATTTTCTTCAAACTATTTAACCTTTACTTTAATAGAAGTGTAAATTAATGATCTACGCTTGTTTCGAGGTCTGGAATTGAAACATCTCATACAATGTACGTAGAAAGTTTTACATCCAAATTTTAATGGCTGTAACCCAAAGGAGTTGAAGTAAGTTGACTCCTGTCTAAGTCACAAGCTCTTTGTTGCCTGGGGCACATATTTTAATTGGACTTTGTTTAACTCAAGGAAATTTTTTTCTAAAGACAGAATGAGAATTAAAGTTTTCTATATTTTTTTTGGTGCATACATTCATATGTATGTGTTTGTGTGTGATCAAACATTATATTTTTATCAATATATAAATCCTGTCTATATTCTACCTCTTAAGAAATACGATATAGAAGACCCTACATATAATTACCCACTTTTAACTTTTGAAGAGATTAAGTAGGCTGGGCACTGTGGCTCACGCCTGTAATACATGCACTTTGGGTGGCCTAGGCAAATGGATCACCTGAGGTCAGGGGTTTGAAACCAGCCTGGCCAACATGATGAAACCCCATCTCTACTAAAAATACAAAAG
The DNA here is from genome assembly GCA_963573385.1 of Cacajao melanocephalus. NCBI lineage: Eukaryota > Metazoa > Chordata > Mammalia > Primates > Pitheciidae > Cacajao > Cacajao melanocephalus. The sequence continues at coordinate 362,093 of CAUYLG010050743.1, read as the reverse complement.
TTAGTCAAGCATGGTGGTGGGTTCCTGTAATTCCAGCAACCTGGGAGGCTGAGGCATGAGAATTGCTTGAATACGGGAGGTTGATGTTGCAGTGAGCCGAGATTGTGCCACTGCACTCCAGCCTGGATGACAGAACGAGACTCCATCCCCCAAACACACACACACACACACACACACACACACACACACACACACACAAAGATGGTTTAAGTTGCTGAGGCATACTATTAAACAAAACTTGAAGTATAGGCAACCCTGGTCAAAGAATCATTGGAAATATAAACCGAGTGTGCTGTCTTCCACATGACTTCTACTCTGTAGTCAGCTTTAGCAATATCTTCCCTTTCTTCCAAATGTCACACCATTTGTAAAGATGATCTCTCATTCCTCTCTACTTACTTACCGGGATAACATAATTTATTTGTCTGCTGTTTGGAATTCCTTTTGAGCATCTATAGGTAAATGGGGTGGAATAGTGGTTACAGGTATCAAATATTTGGCTATGTTGGGTATATCTTAAATCTTGAATGAAATTTCTGTTGGCCTTGGTGGAATCATCTTTATCTTAATCTGACCTCATTCTTATATCCCTTGTGCCTATATACCTCACATCCTTGCAGCTAAATATTGCCTTTTATTTGGCTCTGATTTTTATCTTTCAATATAACTATTACATAGTTAAATATAGCTTGCTCTTGTTTGAATGTTGCCTTGTCAAAATTATATGTGTATTTTCCACTTTGATGTGTATTTATCATGGTATTCTTTATTCAAGTATATAGATTATTCACAAAATATATGTAATTTTATAAAATTCACATATATTTGTAAATACCCACACACATATATACATAAAACATTTAAGTAATCTTAGCTGGGAACCTGTAGTTACAGCTACTTGGAAGGCTGAAGCTGGAGAATTGCTTGAAACCAGGAGTTTGAGGTTGCAGTGCACTATTATTGAACCTGTCAATAGCCATTGCATGCCAACCTAGGCAACATAATAAGACCTCATCTCCAAAAAAAAAATCTAAATAGTCTTATTATTTTAAAAAATGATTTATCATACTTGCTTTGAATTGTAATCTCTGAATTTAGGTATGAACTGATTTCATTGTGTATATAAATTAAATTTCTTTTTTGTTCCCAGAGAGTTGTATCTTAATGAATTTGGATATTCATATGATATCAGCTGACGCAATGACCTGATTTATTCTATGTTTCATAACATTAAATAAATACATTTCAAAATATACAACCTAGAAACCATTTGTTTAGGATTGAGTTGAGTGAGATGGCAGAATATAACCCTCCATTGATTGCCATTACCCCAACAGAAACATCAATTTGAATAACTATACATGCACAAAACTACCTGACAAGAGGTAAGGAAACCAGCTGGGAGATTACAGTATCTCGTTGTGATATAGTAACAGGAAAAGATAAATTGAAGAGGGTAGGAAGGACAGTTTTACATTACCTGTTTCATTCCTCCAGCCACCTCAGGAAATGCAATGCAAAGAAATTTATCATGAGCTTAAGGAAAGATGGGGAAGTGAGCACATGATTTTACCTTGGTCCTTAACATTGGGCCCACCACAGTAAAACCCAGCACCAGCCAGACATCTATGGCCTCTTAATTCAGGCTGGCGTCCATGAATTTAGCCTTCTGGCCTGTCTCAGTGCCAGGAGGGAATGCATAGTTCCTGCAGAATCTTTGATCTGCATCATCACTGGCCAAGTACAGTGACCACAGGTTCTGTGCAAACCTCAGCAACTGGAAGGCTTCAGCAGCCATGGGCTGCAGGTATACCCTGGCATTGTGCAAGCATCACCAGCCATAGAATTCCAGCATGGCACTGCACCAACCTTGGTGGTTTTGAGAGAAGGGCACTACCTAGCACTGAAAAGGCTACAGGAGTTGTGGGCTTAGGGACCACACCAAAGAACCTGCCCAGAATCTCTGGAAAAGCTTTATGTTGAAAGGCATTTTAGGACAAACCAATATGGCAAAAATTGGAAAAAATGTTTGTTCAATGTGTAGGCATCAACACATGACCACAAGGATCATGAATAAATAGGGAAAAATGATACTACCAAATGGACAAAATAAAGTATCAGTAACTCATTCTAAAGAGATAAAAATATATAAACTGTCTGACAATAAATTCAAAATAATTATTTTTCAGGAAGCTCACCATATTCAAGAAATATAAAGAAACAATAAACAAAATGAGAAAAACAGTAAGTTACTAGAACTAGAAATTTAACTGCACTATCTTAAAAATTATTTTAAAATCAAACAGAAATCTTAGAGATGAAAAATAAAATAATTGGAATGAAAACTGCAAATACAATACCTGGAATGAAAACTGCAATAAGTATTATCAGCAGAATTGATAAAGTAGAAGAAAGAATTTTAAATTCAAAGAGAAGTTATTGAAACACATAGAGTCACTGGAGAAAAAAAAGAATGAAAAGAAATGAAGAAAGCTTACATAATTAGTGAGACAGCATCAGAAGAGAAAATTTTAAAATGATTGGCATTCAAGAGGAGGTGGAGAAAGATAAATGAGGTAGAAAGCTTATTTTTAAAAAAAGAATAGATGTATCCAAACCCAGAGAGATATAAATATCCACGTACAGGAATGTTCAAAGACATCAAGTAGATTCCATTCAAATGAAACGAACTCAAGACATATTATAATCCAACTTTCAAAGATAAAAGACAAAAACAGGGTCCTGAAGGCAGGAAGAGAAAGAAGCAAATAACATAAAAGTGAGTTTTAATATGCCCAGTAGAGGACTTCTCTGCAGAAACATTACAGACCAGAAGAGAACAGGATGAAATGACTGGCAACCAAAAATACTATATTCTGCAAAGTTATCTTTTTAAAATGAAGGACAGAAAAATAATCTCCCAGAAAAACAAAAGCTTAGGAAGTTCATCACCACCAGATCTGTAAGAAATGCTAAGAGGTGTTTTTAAATCTGACAGAAAATTAAATGAATGAGTTATATAAAAGCATCTGAGTACAGGACACTTACTGCTAAAATTACACAGTCAAGTTTAGAATACTCTAATACTATAATGGTGATATGTAAATCTCTAATATCTTTAGTATGAAGATTTAAATATTAAAAAATGATAACCACAATAATTTGTTAAACAGCACGCAATATAAAATTATGTAAAGTATGACATCAAAAATTCAAAATGGAGTAGAGGGATTCAAATAAAAGTTTAAAGTTTTTTTTAATCAAAGTTAACTTTTTACCAACTTAAGATAAACTGTTATAGCTACAAAATGTTTTTATAACCTCATGGTAACTATGAAGCAACACTCTAGAATATATACATAAAAAGTAAAAAGCAAGAAAGCACTATTACTAGAAGTACACAAAACAAACACAATAAATGAGGAAGAAACACAAGAGAGGAAGAAAGAAAAAAGATCTCTAAAATAACTAGAAAACAATTAACAAAATGGCAGTAGTAAGTTTTTATTTACCAATACTTAGATTTAATGTAAATGGATTAAATTATTTAATCAAAAGATAGAGAGTGTCTGAATATATAAAACAAATAGGATTTAACTATATGCTACCTACAAGAGACTCACAGCACCTGTAAGGGTACACACACTGAAAGTCAAGGAATGGAAAAAGATATTCCATGCAAATGGCAACCAAAAGAGATTTGGAGTAGCTATACTTAATTAAATGAAATAGGTTTTAAGTTAAAAATTATAAAATGAAAAAAAGGTCATAATATAATTATAAAGGGTCCAATTCAGCAAGAGGACATAAGAATTGTAAATATATATGCACCCAACTTCAGAGCAACTAAATATAAAGTAGATATTGATATCATTAAAGATCAGAGAAAAAAATAAAATGGAGATAAAAAATAGAAAGTATCAGTGAAGCAAAGAGTTGGCTTTTTGAAGAGATCAACTAAATTTATGAATCTTAATTTTTATTTTTTTATTTTTATTTTTTATTATTATACTTTAAGTTCTGGGGTACATGTGCAGAATGAGCAGGTTTGTTACATAGGTATGCATGTTCCATAGTGGTTTGCTGCACCCATTAACCTGTCATCTACATTAGGTATTTTTCCTAATGCTATCCCTCCCCTACCCCACCACCCCCCAACAGGCTCCGGTATGTGATGTTCTTCTCCCTGTGTCCATGTGTTCTCATTGTTCACTTTCCACTTATGAGTGAGAATATGCAGTACTTGGTTTTCTCTTCTTGTGTTAGTTTGCTGAGAATGATGATTTCTAGCTTCATCCATGTCCCTGCAAAGGACATGAACTCATCCTTTTTTATGGCTACATGGTATTCCATGGTGTATATGTATATATGTATTTAATCCTTTGGGTATATATGCACTAATGAGATTGCTGGGTCAAATGGTATTTCTAGTTCTAGATCCTTGAGGAATCGTCCCACTGTCTTCCACAATGATTGAACTAATTTACACTTCCCACAACATTCTTATTTCTCTACATCTTCTCCAGCAACTGTTGTTTCCTGACTTTATTGATCACCATTCTAACTGGCATGAGATGGTATCTCAGTGTGGTTTTGATTTGCATTTCTCTAATGACCAGTGGTGATGAGCTTTTCTCATATGCTTGTTAACTGCATAAATGTCTTCTTTTGGGAAATGTCTGTTCTTATCCTTTGCCCACTTTTTGATGGGGTTGTTTTTTTCTTGTAAATTTGTTTAAGTTGTTTGTAACTACACTAAGAAAAAAAAGAGGTGATTCATATATATGCATAAAATCAGAGGAGAAAAGGGAAATATTAAAATTGATGCCACAGAAATACACAAAGGTTTGTAAGAGACTATTATAAACAATTCCATGCCAAAAATTGTGTAACCTAAAAGAAATGGATAAATTCTTGAACACATACAACCTACCAAGATTGAATTATGAAGAAATAGAAAATCTAAATAGATCAGTAAGGAGTAAGGGATTGAATCAGTAATAAAAAATCTTCCATCAAAGAAAAGCCCAGAACTTGATGGCATCACTGCTGAATTCTACCAAACATTTTAAGAAGAACTAATACCAATTATTCTCAACGTCTTTCATATAATTGAAGAGAAGAAACTATTACCAAATTAATTTTTTATACCAGCATTACCCTAATACTAAAACCAGATAAAAACATAATCAGAAAAGACCATTTGTTAAAATTACAGATAAATAGAAGGAATAAATTTTCATGTTTTTTTCAACAAGATTGTTCTTTTCATTACAGAATGTGTACATGTACTAAAACATCACATTGTACCCCCATAAATATGCACAATTATGTGTCAATTAAAAACAAAATAAAACTTTAAAAACTGTTAATCTCAGAGTAGAAGAGAGTAAAATTGTGATTATCAAAGATTGTGATGGTTAGGTGGAAGAAGGATTGGGTAGATCTCAGTGAAAGGATACATATTTATAGTTATGTAGGAGAAATCAATTTAAGAGTTCTATTGAGCAGTGTAGTAACTATAGTTGATGGTATAGTGCAATCCTGAAAAATGCAAAAGGAGTAGATGTTAAGTGTTTTCATCACAAAAATAACTGTGTAAGGTAACTTTGTTAAACAGCTAGATTTAGCCATTCCACAATGTATATATACTTCACAGCAATATGTTGTACATGATACATATATACAATTTTATTTCAATTTTAAAAATAAAACAAAAATAAACAATGTTTTCCATATTACTTATCTTTATTATTCTTATGCCAATAATATGTAATAAAGTTGGATTATTTCTATGCTAATTAGTGATGTTAGTATTTTAGAAAAATTATTGACATTTAAAATTTGTAATCCATTTGAGAATATTTCAAGAAATTTCGTCTAAGTTACTGAACTATTTTAGTTATTCAATCATAAAAAATTGGAAGATCCTGCTTTATTATTCATTTGCTCAGAAATTGGTGAATTCTCATTTTCTGTGCTTTTATATCTACTTAAAAAACTGATTTAATTGATAGTGAGATGATTAATGCTGTCTCATGCATATGAAGAAATTTAATAATTACACTTGAATATTTTCTTTCTATAGTAGTCAGAAATTTTCCCTTTTTTAAGGGATGAGGTAATAATTTTCCTTATATGTTTTATATATATTTGACTCTGTATTGTATATGACATGCTTGAATTCTAATCCTACATGCTGAAAAGTAGATTCTCTAGTCTGTTTTTCACCATTTGCATGTTTCAGGAAGTTTTCAATTTTTAATGTGGACACATAGAGTTTGATTGAATAAATAAATGAAAGAAACAACCTAATAGTGGTAAGTTAAGTAAACCTGGGCCTAAATTATCAGAGCTATGTTACTGGTAGAATTAATTTAAACTAAGTCCTTAGCAAGGTACCTAAAAATAACTTAGTGATAAAAGCAAAACAAAGAAATTTATTTTATAAAGTAATGGCCCAAATTAGCTATTCCAGGTTAATGAGTAGCGTTCCTTCATATAATCATTCAATCCAAGGAAAGGGCAGTTCTGCCATCTTCACAAGTATTTTCAAAGTCATTCTGCAAAAGACAGAGGAAAAGAGCACTGAAGACCTCAAATGCAACTTGGCTCAAAAATCAACCACATGAGGCCTGGGAGTGCTGGCTCACACCTGTAATCCCAGCAATTTGGGAGGCTGAGGCAGGTGGATCACTTGAGGTCAGGAGTTTGAGACTAGCCTGGCCAACACAGTGAAATCCCGTCTCTACTAAAAATACAAAAATCAGTAGCGCATGGTGGTGCACACCTGTAGTCCCAACTACTTGGAAGGCTGAGGTAGGAGAATTGCATGAACTTGGGAGGCAGAGGTTGCAGTGAGCCAAGATAGCACCACTGTACTCCAGCATGGGCAACTGAGCAAGGACTCTGCTGTCTCATAAAAATAATAAAATAAATAAATCAGATGATCACACCTAACTACAGGGAGTGCTGAAAAATATTGTCCTTAGATGGGCAACAATCCCCAGCTACAATTCCATTATTGTAAAATAATCAGAATTTGGTGTACAATTAGCAGTGTCAACCACCATCTTCTTGTCAATGAAACAAGCATGTTTTTGGAAAAAAGTATGAGGCTCAGAAATGGGGCTGTAGAACACGGAATGGCCATGTTTGCAGCTTCCATAGCATGCAGCAGTAGATTCAAATTGCCTCAAAGATTATCCTACAAAGACCTTGTTGATCTCACTGATACCAACATCAAAGTTATGGATCCATTTGCCAGTATCTTCTTGCAATCTTTAATTATAAACAGTGGTGTTTCATCTATTGAAATTCTTTAAACTACATATTCAAACTTGATAGTCTTGTGTGCTAATTAATTTAATAAATTAACTCAGTTTACAAAATACCAGTTTATCCTAATATTATTTTATTTGTGATTACTGACTTTTTATTGTACTGATCTGCTGGAAGTTCATTAACATGTTTATATTCACATTATATTCCTAGTGATTTTAGAAATATAATTCTGAATTTAAAAGTTATTTTTCCTTAGGCATTGAATTCACTGCTTTGCTCACAATAGGTACTTAATTACAAGTTTGTACATCTAAATCTAATTTCAGACTATTTTAAACAGTAGTCATATCTTCACTCTCTTCAGAAATGTGATTGTTTACTTGGGGCCTTCAGTGGATCCTTGGTATTAATCAATATTTGATCACAATTACTGGGCAATCATTATTAATAAGGCACCATATTGAGAGCTCTAAGGGATGTAAATGATTTTGAAATGCACAGAAAGTCACTCAGCTGCAGAGGCCTCCTGATCTATCATCATCTGGACACATGAGTTTGGGATTCAAGTGTGCCCTGGAGTATTTTTCTGCTTGTGTCAATTTTTATTCCTTGGAATTTTTTCTTTGTTCTATTCCATTGTTTTGTTCATCCTTGTTTTCCCAGGAGACATTTTTCAAATCCAGAGCTTATACTATTTATGTCTTCAATTGATGGATTTTTAAAAATTTCTCTACTCCATTTACCAACACATTGGACTCTCAGTCGTGGTTAGTTGTATGCTTTTAAAAATGCAATAAATATGCATTTTAGCTTCCCCTCACCCCTGGCCTTTTTTGTTTACTTTAAAGAAGGCTAAGTAAGAGAAATATGCAAGGTAATGGAGGTCTATATTTGGGTTGGGGAGGGAGCTTAGTCCTTGATTCTTTAGAGTGTTATGCAATATAGTGGAAGGATAATGAGTTTAATGTCAGGGAATACTCATTTTTGTTCTCAGCACCACTGCTTTATTTCAACTGAGCAGACATATGCTGGCCAACTATGTCCTGCAGGTTCAGAAAAGCACAAGACAGTCCTAACTCTCAAGAGTGTTTACAATACACTACCTGTGTGATGTAGTTAATATCCATACATGCCAGTCTCCTTCTCTGGAGAAAAGTAATAATATCTGCCTCATAAGAATATTGTGAAGATTAAATTAAATTTATTCTATTCCCATGATTATAATGAATATGGTTTTTTATGTATCAGCTCTAGGCTCAGCAAAATTTTGGTTCTCTGAGTTAAAGTGATTTTAAAATTATAACACTGCACTTTTCAGGGTTATTTGAATATTGACTTTGCATAGAGGAAGCAAAAAGTAAATATCCCCAAAGTGCATTAAAAGCTGAGTAACATGAGATAAGTAATTTATCTCAAATTCATTCCACATTGATGTAATTCATATAATTTGTTCCTCATTGATAAGAGGTTTCTTCACACAAAAATAAATTCTAGAGGTATATTCATTTCATATAAATTTCAACCTTAGAATATTAATATTATGTATGACACATGCATTTATAAATATATGGTGTGTGTGTAATATCTTTCTTGAAGAGCTCTTACAAGTAAGAAAAATCAGCGGATACCAGTATGATTTATTGTTTTGATCTAAGAAAGACTAAAGTTTTAATTTTAGTTTAAATACAAATGCTAGCTACATTTCTATTTAAAGCAGTTTCATCTGGCTGTTATATTTATTACATAATTATGAAATTAGTCAATCAGCAACTGCGTTTCTCTATGGAATTCTCAAGGATTGAGCATTTCTATAGCATGTATAGATTTGGTATATCCTGATGTATTTTCTTAATCTCTTTATAAAATGTTTGTTGAAAGTTCTGGACTTTGAGATTTGCTTCAGAAATGACTTTGCCTCTTCCTGATCCTACAATGTCATGCACACACACACACCCTTTTTATTTTCTTTCTTTTTTTAATGAAGTTTTACTTTTTATTTTATTTTTTAATTTACTTTAAGTTCTGGGATACATGTTCAGAACATACAGGTTTGTTGCATTGGTACACATGTGCCATTGTGGTTTGCTGTACCCATCAACCTGTCATCTACATTAAGTATTTCTCCTAATGCTATCCCTCCACTTGCCCCCAAACCCCCAACAGGACCTGGTGAGTGATGTTCCCCTTCCTGCGCCCATATGTTCTGATTATTCAACTTTCACTCATGACTGGGAACATGCAGTGTTTGGTTTTCTGTTCCTGACACACACCTATTAGAACAAAGAGAATAAAAATCAAGAAGTAATTTAATGAAATAAAGGAGAGGTTCAGAAAGAAATGGCTAAAAATAATATGCTACCAGAAATGAGAAGAAAATGAATAATTAAGTTGACTACATTGATAATCAATGCATTTCTAACAGAAGAATGTGAAGATTCAATATTAATGTTATTATAACAAATTTTGTGTTCACAATATTTGTTCATCTCCATGTGTGTTTTTGTCATTTGATTTGATTGGGTGCCTTATGTTTAAATAAATCATGGCACACTTTTGTCTTTTACCTAGTATCTAAAGAAGTACAGTATCATTTATTAAGAATGATTTAGCAGTGTCGAGTTTTGGATAAATGCACTGAAGCATTTTTACATGTATGACTGAGATGAGAGTGGCAGATATAATGAGAAATAGAGAGTAGCATCCTATCATCTTATCCCTCCAGTCAGGGTCCTCTGAGCCACGTTTCATGGAATGACATTACCTCATTAGTATTTATTTTATGGTTATTTTCCTGTAACACATTTTTGTTATGATAAAATTTTACTGCTTTAAATTTAAAAATATAATTTTAATTAACATAAAAATTGTGCATATTTATAGGATTTATAGTGATATTTTCATAAATATATAGTGATTATATCAGGTATTTCCTTCATCTCAAATGTGATTTCTCTGTCTTGGGATCATTTGATATCCTTCTTCTAGCTATTTGAAATGATTTATTGTATTATTGTGAACTGTAGTCATTTTACAGTGGAATCGAACACTAAAACTTATTCTTCCTATCTAGCTATAATGTTATGTTACATTGAGAGTCAACTAAAAATTTTTGAGGCATACATATATGAAAAAGTTGAGGACAAAAACTTATAGTACTTCTAAATAAATGAGAAGATTGACATAAACTATTTCAATAGATTAAGATAAATTTCATAAAAAATAAAGCTGTGAAGAACTCAGCTAACTAAACCTATAAATTTAAATCCTAATGAAAAACAATTCACTCTCTCTTTTTAGAAGACTCCAAAATTTCTCTCTCAGGCTGCAACTCCTCTCTCTGGCTCCAATTGCCCGCTTGATAACTCCTTGAGTATCTCAAAAACACATTAAAATTAACAAAATTAAGCAAGTGGCTGAGGTCTGGCATTTGTTCTTTCCACAGTTTTCCCTGTCTCACTGAGATTTGTTTACTCTCATGTAGAAAGGTTAACCCCTGTTTCTCTTTTTGTAATGCCAAATCTAATCCATATTGCATGTGTTTGCACCTTAGAGCCTTCTTTTCACTTCCGGTGCTCCTACTGTATCAAATCAGACAACTGCCCCACCCTCTTAACTTTTCTCCCCAGATTCCATTTTTACTCTCTCTGGTTAATTCCGTATGAGGCAATGAAAGTAAAAATTTAAATTCACAAATATAATAAAGTTTCTCTTCCATTAAAAATGCAATAGTTTTGGCCAGGCACCATGGCTCATGCCTGTTATCCCAGCAATTTGGGAGGCCAAAAGTGGGCGGATTACTTGAGCTCAGGAGTTCTAGACCAGCGTGGGAAACATGGTGAACCCCTATCTCTACAAAAATTACAAAAAAATTAGCTGGGTATGGTGGCATGTGCCTGTAGTCCCAGCTACTTGGGTGGCTGAGCCGGGAGGATTGCTTGAGCTTAGGAGGTCAAGGCTGCAGTAGGCCAAGAATGCACCACTGCATGTCTCAAGACAAATAAATAATAAATACATAAATAAAATAAAGCAATAGTTTTCAATTGCAATTTTAAAAACACCAAAGACTTTGTATAAATTTCAAGACTCCACATATACTAGACACTGCTTAATTCTTCCAACTTGACTTGTTCTTTTCTCTTTCTTACTTTCTCTATTCCGGACACATGTTTCTGTCAGTTCCACGAAAAAGCCAAGATGCTTGAGATGGCTTCTGCTGCTCCTCAGCCACCAATGCCCTTTCCTTGAGCTATTTCCTTGACTGGACCCTTTTATCATTTAGCTGTTAGCTCATACCGTTCATGTTGTCTTCCCTGTCTCCTTAATCACAGTAAATTATCTCCTTATTTTTAAACCATGCTTTTCTACTCAGTTCACATTTTTATCTGTTTATTCCTTTTCATGTTTCTTGTTACCAGCGCTAAACAATCAGTTTCATGAGTCTAAGACTGGTTTCACTTTTCCCTGCACTCCTGTTTAGCAGATTGCCTGTTGTAGAAGCAAAATTGGAACTATGTTGTCTGGTATGGTAGCCAACACTCACTGTAACTATTTACATTCCAATTAATTAAAAATTAACCAAAATTAAAAGTTTATTTCTTCTATTATACTTGCCACATTTCAACTGTTAAAAGAGGCACTTTAGGCTAGTGGCTACCATATTAGTGCAGGGACCATGTCCTTGATTGGAGTAAAGAGTCCTGTTAAACTGTGCTACTTTAGAATGGACATTTCAGTTGCTTGCTTTCATGAAATCACTATATCACTCTATTAAGACCTAATTGTTAACAGAAAACACAGTTGTAAAAATTATATGTTTTTGGTACATGTACTTAGTCAAATTCTCTCTCTGACATTAAGACAAAGAGATTTTCATAGTAGGAGGGGCTTTTAAAATTGTTTTTGTTGGGCTTTTTGTTCATTTTTAAAAAATAAATTATTGTTATTTTATGCCTTGACATTAAAGAACTTGGATTTATACATTACAAACTTTGCTCAATTCTCCCAGAGAAAATTTTTCTTTGAAGTCATGGGAGATCCAAAAAGAAATAGGAGATAGAATTGAGCCAGGGGCAAAATGTTATTCCTTTTCATGTCTATAAAATGAAAAAAAATTGATGAATTTCAGTCTATTTGCTCTGCTGCAGAACTTGCAAGGGACTTATGTTTTTATGAAATATAGATGCTAAGGAAAACTAGAGTCTCTGAAGAGGGGGTGCAAGTGGTAGAAGGCAAACGGGAGAACTTAACAAGAGATTAAGTAAAAGAATGAGAATGTCGAAGTCAATTGTCAGCTATTTGTTATAAGTTAGTGTTTAATACAAAATTAAAATGGCCCCTGTTTCATGTCTTAGAAATGTTTCATGTCTTAGAAATCCAACTTCATGAACATGTTGCACTCAGTAAGTCTTAAATAAATGCTATATATTAGATTTATAAGTAAAACATGCCATCTAGCCTCAAAAGGTTTAAATATTAGTTTTATAGTAATATAATCTTTCTGCTTCCCTTTGCTAATGTTTTATGGGTAGAGCTGTGCTCATTTTATTTTTATATTTGTTATGAAATTTTATTTCTAAGACTGTGTTTATTTTAGGAAAACATTTTTAGATTAAAAAAAATCAACCCATTACATGTTTTGAAAGGGTTAATTTAAACAGATTTTATTTGTCCCATTTTGTTACACTAGTTAAATTTAGTCTTTCATTTGTCATTCTAATTTATGCTTTTATGATTTCTCCTTTATTATTCTTTTTTTGTTTTACAAAGATGGATTTTGGAGAGAGTGAGAGATTGGCTTTGTATTGTCACAAACACAAAGGCAGCTTCTGGGATAGCATAGAGACAAGCAGAAATTTCACTTCACATTTTAAGCTATCTTTACTCAGTGAGGAGATGCCTTTACCATCCCTCCACACTTTCTATTAGCAGTAATGGGGCAATAGCCCTCCATTGTTCCCCTAATCTCAGTTTGGGGAGTTACATCCTTATGTCAGGAAATCCCTTGTTTGACTCCAGCACCCTAGGTCCTATGACCCATTGCCTCCCTTTCATCTGCCTCACCTATGAAAACAAAGTCCTGGGACTTATATTTAAGAAGTTGTCTCATTCTCCAAGTAAGCAACAGAACCTCCCTTGGTTGAAGGTGTTTTGACTTTCTCACTGGACCCAGAAAATGATGTAGACAGTGTTATGTCTTGGCACCTGGCTGGTAAATGTCACACTTATCTGCAAGGTGGAGGAAGCTTCCCCGCCACACTTGCGTCACTCTGACAGACAAGTCAGCCTCAGTGAGAGGACACCGACTAGATCACAGTGGGAATGATTGCTTTCTCTCTGGCCCCAGTAGACCATGAATTGCCACCACCTACCACCTCTCCCACTTTTGCCTAGGCTGCCATGTGCAAGGGCTCTGCATTTATTTTAATGCTTTGCATTTGCCATCTTGAAATTATTAATACTTTTGAACAAGGGGAACCACATTTTTATTGTTCACTGGGACCTACAAATTATGTAGTCATTCCTGATTAATTTTACCTATAAAAATATTTACCAGATTAGTCATAGAGGCATATCTTATTTCTTCCTTTTGCTCAATTTCCACTTTCTGTCAAGCATCTAGCACTGTCTATTTACTTCTTAAATACCTCATAAATCTTTCCTCCATCCCTGATGCCACTGCTGTACTTCAGGAAAATATTATCTTTCACCTGGACCATTGTAGCAGTCTCAATGTTTTATTTGTTTTCTCTTTATAATTCAGCCTTCATAGTGCTACAAGAGCCATTGTTGTACAACAAAGACATAACCAAGATTGCCACTTATTTAAGTGTGTGTTGTTACTCATAGAAAACTACTTTTTGTAAAATTATTTTTCTGTATGTTTCCTGAGTACACTTGTTTCACATATTTAGTATTTTTTATTGTTTGATAATTAACTCTTTTTAAATATGAATCTATTTTTTATATTAGCAAATATTTGTCATTCTTCTTTAATAGTAATATTGCTCTTCCACTTTATCTAAAATTGGATGATGTTCACGTTTTAAGAGACATAAGATATCTTACCCCTCATTTTTTATTTATAACTTTGTGTGTGTGTGTGCATGTGTGTGTGTGAGAGACATTGAAACAAATCATTCTCATTGTGCGTAAACAGTTTTTGTGCTTATTCATTATCCTTTATTCTTTTAGAACATTTTTACTTCAATTTTTTTCTTTTTAAGTATTTTTAAGTTGACAGATCAAAATTGTACCCATTTATCATATACAATATGTTTTAAAGTGTATATATAAATTGTGGGATATTTAAAGTATAATCTGGATTTAGGGTGCAAGGGATAGTCAAGCCTCTGTGATTTTGTCTTAGTACTGTCTGAGTTCTGTTACCAGTTCATCCTATTCCTAAAGCAGAGCTTAAACTCGAGGGTTGTGCTGGAACCTAGAGGTATATAACTAATAAGTGGTAGGCGTCCATCTTCTAGCATAGACATTCACTCCTCAGTTTAGGCATCGAATATTTTTACTTTAAAATATGTTAGAGACTTTTTCTAAATTCTGGTCTCAAGCTGGTAGCAATGGGAAAGAAAACTTTCTATGGTAGTTAAGATAACTAATTTTGAAATTAAACTGAATTCCTGAACTGAATTCTTAATATGAATATGTCTCTTGGACCCTAAACCACAGTTTTCTCCTGTACAAATTCCAATTGTAGTGCTTAGGTCATAGAGTTGCTCTGAGGAAAAGAAGATAATTGCCTGACACATGTTAAGCACTTCATAAATGATTGTGGATTATGATGTAGTATTTGTTGTTATTGCCCCTGGGGTGGGTGCAAGAGGGGGCAGATGGATTTGGATTTTTATATCATCGTAGCTAATGATTGTCTAAAATACTTGCAGAATTTTAAACAGGTAAAGTCATTGTTATATATGGCAGATGTTGATGGAGTGCTCCCTGCAACCACATCGTATGATTCGTTGATATCAAATTTTGAGAATGTATTAGTCTGTTCTTACGCTGCTGTAAAGAACTGGCTGAGACTGGGTAATTTATAAAGGAAAGAGGTTTGATTCACAGTTCCACATGGCTGAGAGGCCTCAGGAAACTTACAGTTGTGGCAGAGGGGAAGCAAACATGTCTTTCTTCACATGATGGCAGGAAGCAGAAGAATGAGAAAAGGGGGAAGCCCCTTTAAAACCACATCAGATCTCATGAGTATTTACTCACTATCATGAGAACAGCATGGGGTGGGGGACTGCCCCCATGATTTGATTATCTCCACCTAGTCCCGCCCTTGACACGTGGAATTATTAATAACTCAAGGTGAGATTTGGGTTGGCCCACACAGCCGAAACATATTAGAGAAGATGAAGCTTTTTGTGCTCCTAAAAGTCAATGATATAGCTGAGTGTTTTATGTATCTCTCTCTGTGTGTGTATCCTTAAGCAATATTATGCTTTGATAATGATGATTATAAATAGAGGCTCAGGATCTCACAAATAATTGCACAATTTGTACTATTAGTTCTCTTTCCTAAGATCTCAAGTGCAACTTTCAATGAGCTGCACATGGAGTCTACTTTGCTGACACACTACATCCTGTGTGATCAAGTAGATACAGAGTGGCCAAAATTATTTAAAGTATAGCTATAGAATATAAGGATAAACAAAGTAAATGTACACTGCATTTGAAAATACATGGCTACTTCTAAAGAATTATCTTATAAATACTTGAATGATCTGAGGGTTTCAGAGTAGAAAAAAGTCCTAAACTTTCCTTTTTGATTTGGTATGGCTTAACTACTGTACAATCATTCCCTTCAAGAATGAATCAGACTTTTGACAAATGCATGAAACAGCCAAAGTATACATGAAATAAAATTTATCTCGTTAACATTATCCCAACAATAACAAAACAGATAATTCTAGAAGCATCCACTTTATATTCGTCTTTGCTGTTGATTTTGGTTTTTGATATTCCTAATGGTAGTTTAAATCACTTCTATAGTCTCGCCAAAGTAAAACCAGTAATCCAAGCTAAGCTTTCCTACCTTTTAAATTTACAATATGCTTTGAGATATATCAGCAATTCAAGTTTTTCTGCTTGAATGTACATGTTCAGCACCACTGAACCCAAAATATGAGGGTCTAATGAATTGGCTTTAATGATTTCCTTACTTCCTTAAATGTTTTTGTTTTAATTGGCTATACCACACTATATCCTGAACTACATTGAAAAGTTCACAGCATTGATGCTAATGGTCTCTTTCTAATTACTACATAACGAACAAGGTCTGACAATGCAGTTTTAGAGGTTAGACACCACAATTAGTAATTATGGTAATATTTTTATGAAGCAGAACTCTTAAGGCTTCCATAATAATGTGGAGATTATATATATATCTGTGTGTGCTTATGTTTGTATATATTTATTTATGTTTGTATATGTGTGTGTATTAATCTTAGATGAATGTCTGAAAAAATATACATTTAGGATATTTTATTTTTTGATTATAAATAAACACATGAATATGCATATATATATGCATATATGCATGTGTGTATATTTATATACATATTTTTGGAAGAAAAAAGTACCATCCAATAAGTAAATTCTCAATTTATTTTGCAGAAGTTGCATTTCAAGTATAATCTATGCTCTCCCAAGTGTATTTAACACTTATGGTTCATTTCTCTCTTTCTGCCCTGGAGTTTGAACATAATATTCACATTGGTTGCAATTAAAATATTCTGATAAAAAGAGTTTGGGTCATGCCCAAAAATAAATGAATATATTTTTGAGACAGAATCTCACACTGTTGCCCAGTCTGGAGTACAATGGCACGATCTTGGCTCACTGCAACCTCTGCCTCCTGGGTTCATGCGATTCTCCTGCCTCAGCCTCCTCGGTAGCTGGGATTATAGGCACTCAACACCAAACCTGGCAAATTTTTTGTATTTTTAGTAGAGATGGAGTTTCACTATGTTGGCTAGACTGATCTCGAACTCCTGACCTCGTGATCCCCCTGCTCAGCCTTCCAAAGTGCTGGAACTACAGACGTGAGCCACCGTACCCAGCCAGGTCATTCCACATATTACACAAACTTACTCATATTTTATTCCATTATAGATACAGGCTTTTTAATAAAATGTTTACAGCAATTTGCTTACACTGACATTTAGGAAAAAACAGCAAGAAATCTCACAAATCATAAAAGTTGGGGATAGGGGCATCCTCATTTAGCAATCTCACACAATTATGTTAAAAGTCCCAAACATTATTATACTTACTATTTCCAATATTGGTTCTCCAAAACATTAATTTCTTTTTAACCTACATCATGAAAAAAATTTAATCTCGTTCTGGTTTTGCACATTTGATTTTCAGTAGTGAAAATATTTATTATTATTTATTCTTGAAAGTTTGATTTCAAATTTCCTATCAAAAGTGTAATCAATGACATGTTAACTTTTCGGAAAAAAAGACCCTAAATCCCTTTTATAGAAACCAAATTGTGTGTACTTATATTCACTTTTCCCTGACTTTTTAAGGCTGTCAACTGATTTTTTTGCTTGCTTTTGTAGATCTATTTTACTATTAATGATTTATTCCCCTTTGATTTCTGCTTTCTTTCTTTCCCTCTTTATTGTAGTTCTGTATCTTGTTATCTGCTTTGAACAATTCAGTGTTTTCAGGAAAAGGACATACAATTTGATCAGGAATTGCATTTGTCTGGCATCTTTATTCATGGTTGTTTCAGATATTTGCATACATCAAAAATATTTGTTTTAAAATAAAATATATATTGAGAGATTTTTATAATTGCTTTTATAAATCAAATATAATTCCTAAAGTTAATATCAGTTAAAACACACTTTCAGAGCTGAAGATTCTTTTTATTCTTTCTATTAACATACCATTATTTTTAGACAGTGTAAGTAAAATGCATTGAAAGAAAACATTCTCATTACATTGCTTGCAATGTAAAGTTATCAAAAAATAGATAAGTGAAAAGTATATGACAACATTGAGATAATGCCAAGTGAATGGAGAGAGAGCGAAATAAGAATAAAATGATGTAAATGAATATGTTTATGTGTTGGGGGGGAAATGAGCTGAAATGAATGTTGGTAGTAGTATTTCTGAGAGGAGAAAAGCTCAATACAGATGTTGCGGAAACATTTAAATTTTAAACAGGAGGCAATAGGGAGCCAGAGAAAGGATCTAAGGGGGTAATAATGTGCCTGAGCAAAGTAAAAATGTTCTCCTTGTTGGCAAATTCTAATCATTTCTTGCTGTGATAATTAATCAGATAGCTAAATACTAGCCACTCACCTGCTTCAAAACATAAATTTTATTTTATGTGCACAACAAATTGCTCTTTCATGCACACGTTAAAAAAAAAGTATACAAATTCTCCATGGAATGGGAGAGATATTTGATAGCTGCCTTTGGTGGAAGTAATTATTATTAATTTAAGATTAGCACACTCTAGACAGACTGTTAGCATTCATGTTTTATCTAAACACAGCCATGTGAGTGGCACAAGGCTGTCAGTGTGTTGGTGAAAGCTCTCCCACTGTTCCCAACAGCTGCTGAAATCACAAACATTTCAATCCTATTAATTCAACATGAAAAAATCATTAGCATTGTACTGAGGTGTTTGAACCGGCTCACTCCTGCTTGGTTGATCTCTCAAGTCAAATTAGGAAAACTCCTGCTCAGACACAATTTACCATTTGTTGAATCAAGCATATTATTCTGGTCACATTTTGAGATGGCACTACTCTTGTTTGCCTTATAAGCAATGATGAATTTAACTCAAGAAGGAAATTGCGTATTAGGGTTTTGAAAGCAAGAGCTTTTCTATCATTTATGAATCTCTTTGGGCATGAGACTTAGATTAATAAAATGTTCAAATGGGTCAGACATCATCATCATCAACAACAATACTCAATAGTGATTTAATCCTATTAAATGTCAGATATTTTTCTAATTGCCAAAGATCCCTTCACCCACTTGGTCTTCAAAACATTCTTATGAGTTGGGTGCTATTATTTATGTTTTTCAGATGAGAAAACTGAGACGCACACAAAAAGTAAATTCCTGAGGTTATATAGCTAAATTATGGAGACTGAGTTTGAATCCAGGAAGTATGATCCTGGATTATGTGCTCATTTTATATAGGTGAATGTACAAATGTGAAATAAAAGAAATAGAGAAAGGAAACCAAAATCTTTTCTAAGATATTTACAGGTAATCTTGTTTTATTCCTGGAGGTGAGGAAATAGTCAGTAAATGCCAGAACTAATATATATTTGAGATGTCAGATTTATGAAAGTCAATATGTCAGTGGGCCAGCTGGGACCAGAAGCCATATTTCCTTTCAGTTTAAAACTCTGTCCATGTTTACCTTTGAAGAGTAACATATTGCATTTTTTATACCTGGATTTTTTTCTTGTGTTTATGTTGAAAATGATAAAGATAATGAGGAAATTTTATTTATATATATATATATATACACACACACCTATAGAATATATATCCTATTATTAGCATTTACTTAATATATGCAGTAAAATTACATACAACTTTCTAGTAATTAAACAAGTAATGGGAATGTATTTTCTCGTTTGAACATGTTTTGTGTGTGATAGATGCTGGAAGGCTAACACAAACATGATATTTAGAACAAGAGATTGATTGTGTGCCTTTCATTTAGTTTTGGGCTCTTCAAAATAAATGAATTAAAAAAAAAAAAAACTCTATTCCCTGGTAACCTTTACTTCAAGTCATGATTTAGAGTCTATCTGCAGTTTTATGCCTGTGATCCACGTATAGAGATAGTTCATTGTTTTTCATAAATAAAATACGTATTTTGGCTCCATCAGGCTTATTTAGACTTCATCAGGCTCATAAACCATTTTTCTCCAATGATCTAGGAATTGATTAATACAAAATAATAAATACATGCTCTAGGAATTGATGATTGTTTAAAGAATGGTTTACAGTTTTTCAAGTGTGGAGAAAGTCAGAATTCCATTACCCAGATGTGTATGGCTCTTTAATTCCAGTTATGGTGTTGGGAGAAGATTTTTAATAACACATGAATAATACCAGTAACCTTTTTTGACACCTTCTGGCCAGCTTTTTATGCACTTGTGGCCTTTCTCATCTGCCCTTTCCCATTTACATTTCTTTTTTCAATTTGGTATGTGGGTGTGTGTAGACAGGTCTATTGTTCCCAGTAGGCTTTAAGCCATTTTGATAGCAGGCACTACGGCTAATACATCTTTAAGTTATATCTCATGACCTTACTTGTGGTTTGTTTTCTTACTGAAGTTTTTACAAATTTATAAATTTTAAAGTTAATTTTAATTTTTAACTTTGTTTTTGATTGACAACTAAAATTGTATGTATGATATGTAACAAGGCGTTTTGGAATATGTATATGTTGCGAATGGCTAAATCAAGCTATTTAACATATGTATGACTCACATTTATTTTTGTAGTGAGAACACTTAAAACCTACTCTCTTAGCAATTTTTGAGCATACAACATATTATTATTAACTATATTCACCATGTTATACCATAGATCTCTTCATTTTATTCCTCCTGTCTAATTGAAATTGTGTATCCTTTTACAAATCTCTCCCCAGTTTTAATTTATATTAATTCAACAAAAGTAAATAGACTGCCAACTCATGTGTAGCCCACTTTCGGCGAGAACCACCAATAACTTTTAATTAAGTTCTGAAAGAGATATCTCTGAAAGAAAGTTTCAAGAACCACTGGTCTATTGCTAAGGCCTGAACAATTGCATGAGGGCTAAATTTATCAACCTTGAATTACTATAATGGCATTGTAGAAACCAGACAAAAACAAAATGCAAGCAGTCACGTGTTTTTATATGAAAAATAGAAATAAAGAGCGAACAAGTACGTGTGTTAACTTAGCGCCTTTCCAAAACAATTATTATTTGATGAATATATATAAGATAAAAATTATTACATCCTTTCACTTGCATTTTATTAGAATTATTTATTAACTCCACATTATTTTTATGCTTCTTTTACTCAAGGCACTATCTTGCGTTTCATGTGAGATGGGAAAGTACAGGCTACACTGTTTTTTTTCCCCTCAGGAACGTATATTTTATATGGCTTTATAAGTAAGTCAAATGATCCTGAGAAGTTGCCTGATAAAGAAGGTAGCAGTTAAGGGTTGAATCGGGGGAAAGATCTCTGGAAGATAGAGTTGTTAGTTATGCATTTATGAAGAGAGCTAGTTTCTGCATGACAGATTGGATTCAGATAGGTGTAAAGGAAGTATATTTTTCAGAAATGGGAGAGCGCACACAGAAATGAGACTCTCCTACGCATCTTCAAGATAAAAACAGACTTACCTATTCATATTAAGAAATTCATGCTTGAGAACATTTAAAAATGTTGCAATGACCAGTTTTCAATGTCTGAACAAGCAATTGTACTATCATTTAAGTATCATCCTGAAAACTGTTTTTTATTAGAAGGCTGTATTCATTTGCTAGGGATGCCATAATAAAATGCCACCATAACAAAATTCAAAATAAGACTGGTGACTTAAACAACAGAAATTTATTTTTCTCACAGTTCTTGAGACTAGAAGTCCAAGGTCAAGGTAAGGGTATATTTGGTTTCTCCAGACCTCTCTCCTTGGCTGACCTATGGCCACCTTCTTTTCCCTGTGTCGTCACATGCTCTTTCCTCTGTGAATGTGCATACCTGGTGTCCCTTTGGGTGACCAAACTGGGTGTTTTTATATACATCGGGATGGATTAGGACCCAGCCTTACAGTATCATTTTAACTTAGTCACATCTTTAAATGTCCTATAGACAAAATCAGTCACACCTGAGCTATGGAGGGTTAGGGCTTCAACATGTGAAATTTGGGAGAATTCAGCCCATAACCAAGACCAAAGTTCAGGCATAAGAAAATAAGTATCATAAATATATTAACTATCATAGTATGTTATATTTAATTAATAGATAATGAAAGATATATGAATCAATATTTAAATATACTCCATTAACTTTTATTGAATAAGTATAATGTTCCAGCATGTGAACTGAATATTTTTACAAATATAATGTCTTCTTTAATATTTATTTTCTTTTTTTGAGACAGAGTCTTACTCTGTCACCCAGGCTGGAATGCAGTGGCAGGATCTTGGCTCACTGCAACCTCCGCCTCCCAGGTTCAAGCAATTCTCATGCGTCAGCCTTCTGAGTAGCTGGGATTAGAGGTATGCACCACCACACCCAGCTAATTTTTGTATTTTTAGTGGAGACAAGATTTCACCATGTTGGCCAGGCTGGTCTAGAGCTCCCTACCTCAGGTGATCCACCCCCCTCAACCTCCTAAAGGGCTGGGATTAGAGGCATGAGCCACCGGGCCCGACCTAATCTTTTAAAATACTACATGCAAAGATAAGACCAAATTCACACAGTGACAAATCTCAGATTCAGTTTCATGAAATTCTGATTCTAATTTTGTTGTTGTTTTTAACACAGTTCCTTCATACCTGGCATATTTTCTATATGTGCCCATATTATAAGATTTATGATTCTATTAAATTTACTCTGCCTAAGTCTCACATGCCTATATATATACATATGGGGTTATATAGACATCTGTCTGTGAAAATGTATGTAATATGGTATATCCTTGTGTTTGTGAACAAAGTGTACCTAATCTTTAGTTTATGAGACATTCTGAGTCTCACAAATCTTCCTGTTTCATTAATTTGAAACCTCTCCTTATTTTAACAGCATATGTTTTAGAACTACAAGATTTTGCAAGTGTTTAATAGTTAAACTTTATATTTTGGAGCATCTCAGCAATATATTGTGTCAAAGGAAGGTAGTGGAATATGCAGAGATTTCTTGGCTACCCTAATTTGCTGATACTCTTGAAATTTTGAGAAGTCAATAGCACAAGCACAGTCTATTGTGGTAGATATAACTTTTCAATTAACAACTATCTAATATTTTGAGGTGATGAAAAGTGCCCAGTACTATATATATTCATGTGACTAAACAGGCTATTCCTTGTATTTTAATTAATCATGTTCATCAACATGTACATACTGGTCTAGACTTATGATATTTCCACCTTATCAACTCAGCCTCGAAATAGGTTTGGGAGCTATGTTAACAAGGACAGGCTGCATGTGATAGTGGTTTTGAACATGGGATTCATGATGGAGTCGGTTTTGAATTTTGGCTTTATTACATACTAAGTGCTGTATAACTAACTTATTTCTCTTCCACTTTGAAAATACATATAACAATATGTATTTCACAGCCTGTTATGTGAAATGAGACATAGAATACATGACAGTAGCTAGCATATACTTAGTGCTCAATGAATAGAGCTGCTATTTATTTGACCACATGCACATTTTGATTATTCATCAAAAATTTGAAACTTATCAGAGGTAGACATTGATTAATATTGACGTCTAGTATAGAAAATGAATGTACTGAAAGACTGACACTTAGGTGTTACCAGTGTTAGCCAAACTGCAAAATCTGGGGACACAGTCATTAAGAATGCTGTCATTTCTGACACCAACCGCAAATTTGCAGGGTTTACAAAACCGCTTTCGGGTATAATAATTTACCAGAAGAACTTAAAGAACTACGTGAAACTCACAATTACTATTTATTATAGGAAAAAGATACACTGAAATTAGTCAAAAGAAGAAATGCATAGGGCTGAATCTAGAAATGCTCCAAACTTAAAGCTTCAATTATTGTCATTATGTATTACCCTCCTGTCAACAATATGCTCACCCAAGCTTAGCTGTCCAGATATTTTATTGGCTTTCATTATGTAGGCATAACTGATTAATTGATTAAATGCCCACATGCTTCAGCTTAGTTCTAAGTCAATTTACATCATGTGACTCAAAGACACTACCCTAAAATCATATGGTTTGTTTTTCTGGTATGATTCGCTAATACCCAAAGATGGTTTGGTGTGGGAAATCTTACCATAAGATCCATAGTGGCCAGCCCCTCACCTCAACAAAAATACTCTATCAGGTATGGCATGAATTATCTCCCTAAAGCCAAGGGAGAAGGCCAGACCTCTCTAGGGGCAAGGCCAAATTACTACTGCACAGATATACAGTCTGAATACGAATAGGTTGATGTATTCTGTTTTCATTGCATTGTTATAAGAACTCAATAAAGTAATAAAAAGTAAAAATATAAATATAAAATATGGTTATTTTGGTAAAATTTTTCAAAGTATAGTGTTTAATAGTCAACGTTATAAAGACACTTATAAGATAGACAGTTTTGTGGCCTTCAAAGTGTTGATGCTGTAAAAAAAAAAGGGCTATCTTTCTACATTTTTCTATATATGAAAATGTTATTAATCTTAAAACTCCTCTACCAATAAATGCTTGGATGCCACTCAACAGATTTTCCAGAGAAATTGAGATCTATATGGAAATTGAACTATCTACATGATTGTTAATTTGTAGCATATGACCATATATTCTATAGCTTATACCTGCCAAATTAAGGAATGAATTCTTGTCACTAGGTTTGTACTTTGTGTGTTTTTAGTTAAAAGACTAATAAATTTATCCATCAAAAATGATTAGTGTGGAGGAAAGTGATCTAAATAATTAACTAAAGGTGATTGAGTAGCACTTTTTAAAATTTAAAAATGTGACAGGAATAATTTGCAGCTATACCTAATAAAACAGTAAGAAGGAGTTCTAAGTTTCTATCCTATTGATGTCATGGTTAAAGGGACATTTTGAGAGATGGAAATATCCTGGAGGATAATTATGTAAATGAAAACACTCCCTGATGACTAAGTTTATAAAATTATATGCAGAGGATTTTCAAGGTTAGATTCAAAGCCACAGAGCTAGGTCTGAAATCTGTATAGGATGGTCTACATGACAGTTTATAAGGCTTTATTTGCTTTCTCAATGGTGGAACCAACACCTGTTGCTGTTAAAATATGTAATTTAGTAAAATATACACATATATGCTTAAAATGTAAATTTACATTTTATTATCAGAGATAGCAGGGTCATATGTATGCATATGAATATACATCTGTGTGTATGTATGTCCAAATAGGCATAAAGGAAATGATAAGAACTAAGCACATAAAATACCAATAATTAGTATCTACCATAAAGTATCTCTCATAGATCCCAGATTAGGAATATTTGGAAGTTGTGGGACAGTTAAAAATCTTAATAGTCTAATTTTTCATGTGTTTTTCTATCTGAAAAAAAATGGTAGTTTTAAAATGAGCCTTATCAGGTTCATTGGCTCAATTAGTCTTACATTAACATAATTTGGAGACATAGACAAGTTAGCAGAAATTTTAAAAAGCAGCTCTTACACAGGTAAGAAAAGGAAACAAAGCAATGAAAGTACTTGGTAGATATTTAGGATTTGAAAATTTGGCTTTAATATCTTTGGGAAATAATTTTATTTTGTAAATTAATTTCTCTTTGGGGTGGTGATATTTTTTCTTTTAGCTCAAATAGAAGCTAATTATTGAATAAAGAATTGTCCAAGTTTGGCAAGGCCTTTCTTTATAGACACATATAAATATAATTTGACCCAGGTCAATATATGTGTTAAATTTTATATTATAACACAGATGGTAATAGCATGTTGATTTTTAATAATAGTTTTCAACAGTACAGTAGGAAAGTTATAGTTAAGAATAACTTACTGTATATTTAAAAATATCTAGATTAGAAGATTTATAATATTCTCCTACAGAGAAAAATGTAAGAGGCAAAACCTATCTCAATTAACCTGATTTGATCTTGACACATCTTATACAGGTATCAAATTATGACATGTGGTCCAAGAATATGCAAAACTACTGTATATCAATGAAAAGTTTTAAAAAATAAAAATAAATTTAAAATGCTACTGCCTAATAATAAAACCAAAGGTTGTATTTTGCTGTAAAATCAAAAGCATATCTTGAATATGGAAAGAAAATACATGATATAATTATTTTAATATATTTTTTATTTTAAGCAAATCTACTATTGCTTATAGTCTTCCACATATGATCATATGCTTATGGTCCACAAAAAATAAAAAAGTGGCATCAAATATTTTTAAAAATATAGCAGAGTCTATTTGTCATGATATGGTATATAAATTTTATTTCATAAGGATACAAAATATTTTAAATTGTGTTTAAGGAAAGGCAATGGAAGAGAAATCTGTTGATAAATAGGATGTATAATTTAATATTATGATGATACTAGTATTGGTTTGAGGTATGGTCTTTATAATATATCTCCTTTACTTTGGGTTTCACTGCTATGAATTATTGAAAGTTGAATTCACTTATGAGATATGTTTATCTCAATTCTGCTCAAAGTGAATTTCCTTTTACTTTCCATGCAGGAGCTCATATTCAATGTTCAGTGTGACTACAATCCATCATGCTCTTGCTTGGGAAACATATTTTTAAACTTAATACTCTACAGATAATTTTCATTTTTATTGCATAAGAAACACAAAGTGTTACTTTATTAAGCTAATGATACAACATGGAGTATTATCTGAGCATATGATTCAAGAACCCTTTAATTATAAGTAAAATAAATTTAGTTCAAAATCTAAAGGCTAAAAGTAACCCTAAAGAGCCATCTCTCTGTTTTCACTAGAACCATATTCATGCACAAATTTGATACAAAATGTCTAACTTTGACACCAGTCCTTTATATAACCATGAGTTTGTTCTGAAGAAATTCCATAAGCTTCCTTAGCAAGTTGCTTCATTACCTAAACCTTCTCATTGGAAATAAACTAAACCTCTAATCACACATTTATGCCTCTGATTGTCATCATTTCTTCTTCCATGGACTAGAGAAATAACCCATCATTCTCTTCGAATGATTCTTTTCTAAATCTAAAAATTGTATGAAGTCACATTTAACCATTCCTATGGAATTACATTTATTTAGTCTTTAGATAAAGAAATATATATTATATGCCTAGGCATGATAGCTCAGGCTATTATCCAAGCACTTTGGAAGGCCGAGGCAGGAAGATAGCTTGAGGCCAGAAGTTTGAGACAGCCTAGGCAGCATTGTGAGAACTCTGTCTCTACAAAAACAACACAAAAAACAAAAACAAAAAAACAATTAGCCAGGCATGGTAGCAAGTTCCTGTAGCCTTAGTTATTCAGGAGGCTGAGTCAGGAGGATCACTTGAGCCTAGAATGTCAAGGACACAGTGAGCTATAATTGTGCCACTACACTTCAGCCTAAGTGACAAAGCAAGACTCTGTCTCAAAAAAAAAAAAAAATATATATACACACACACACACACACACACACACACACACATATATAGTATGTGCACCTATTATGTGAATCACCATGTGAGGTACAGGATATAAAATGATGAGATGATGTATACATATGCTCCTACCCTAAGGGAATGCAAATGTTAGTGATTGTAAAGCATACAATTTTGTCTGTGATGACTGGTGCATATTTCCCTGGGAACCATATTAATGGAATACAGCTCAAAACAAAGGCAGGTGATATTTTCTAGAGGAAGAGATGCTAGAGCCGAGATCTTCAAACTGTGTAGTAGTAGTTCACTAGATTATGAGAAGAAACAAAATAATTCTAAGATTTTTGACCACATTTCGTCACGGACACTATGGAGTAGAAGATTAAAATAACAATTGATTTTAATTATAAAATTTGCAAACAAGCTATGAAAAAGTATAGATATCAACTATTTTTAAATAACAGGAAACCTTGTCAATATCTTCAGTTTAAAAGAAAAGTAGAAATAAAAGAAGAAAAAGAAAGATTCCAGGATTTGAAAAAAAAAAATGAATGCATATATAAAATCTTGTCAGTAGAATTAATCAAATGATTTGAATTTTATTGAATATACAGAAAATGCTATCTTTACAGAAGTAGTATAATGGGGCTATAGGCCCACTATAGATGGCAAAATATTTTTTTAAAAAGAAATGAATACAAAATAAGTATATCACAGTCATTCAGAAAACTTTTGTTAAACATATATTATTCTGTAGGCTTTGTGGTTTTAGGGACAAAGACGGATTAAGATGTGAGGTTTTCTGCTCTCAAGCATTCTGTAGTCTACTCTGGCAAGTCAGACGTGTAAAATGGTCTGACTTAGCACATTGTGATACCTGTTGAAATCTTGATTAGGATAGAGGATCATCAATGCATACAAGTCAGTTAACCTTGAGAAAGCAATAGGAATTAGCTAGGCAGAATTGGCCTAGTAGACGGTCAAAAGTTTTCTCAAACAGAAGGCGCAGTAATACCAATGTAAGCTGATAACCAGAATAAATAGTGCCTTGGTCAGTGTGACAGGAAGGAAATTGGGCAGAGATTGGGGATGAAGGTAGACAGCTGAAAATAAAGGATGAAATAATCATCAGAAGCTTTGTAAAACATTTTGAGAAGTCTGGACTCACTAGTGAAGCTAAGAGGAAGGTATAAAGATTGTGAAATAGGAGAGTAAAACAAATTGATTTGCAATTTATAAACATGTCTCTGGAAGAAAAAAATTATGCGCTTTTAAAACTACATACACAGTAATATACATAAGGAGGGCACTTGATTGTCTATTGAACTAACTGTAGTGAAATAATAAGAGCCTGGACCAAGGGAAATTTATGATGAATTTTAAGACTCAAGGAAATGGAGGATTAAACATGCTTAGTAGGGTTTTTAATTTGGGAATCACTGGACTGGGAAGGATGTGACAACATCATCTTTCACTCACTGAAGGAACACAAGAAAAGGAACAAATTTGTAGAGATGAGTCCACTGAAGGCATGTTAGATATGAGATCTTTCTGGAACATCCAAGTTGACATTTTATAGATATCCATGTCTATGAAGTGATACATTTATAAATTTATCACTATAGACTGAGAGGACAGAAGAGGTATCTAGACTGATCATACAAGTATATGCCATCAGGGAAAAATGATAATTTATGAATATTAAGTGATTATTACAAGAAGAAAAAAACACCATGGATAGCAACTAGATTATGTGAAAGAATAAGAATCTGGCAAAAAGCTAACATTTTGGGATCAGATAAAACAAGAACACGTGAAGTGAATTAAAAATTGAAAACAAAAGCAGAAAACAGGTATAAGGTGGTATCAAGAATCTTTGTCAAAAAGAATTGACTGCAAAGGGAAGAAAAGTATGATGGAGTCTAACTCTAAATAGGAAAATAATATTAGAGTAATGGATTACCACAGAAAGGTTTTGTTTCTAAAATCAGATAATTATATACCTGATTATTTGAAGACATTCTTAGTTTGGAAATCAGTAGGAGAGGACCAGAACTGAGAGATTAAAGTTAGGTAAATGTGCCCATTTGCATAAGGGTCAATGGCAGAAACAATAACTCAATGCCAAAAAATAGAGTCTTTGTAAATCCATAATTTTATGATCACTTAAGACAGAAAGATCACCTGGAGCCAGCCTGGGTTCACTAAAACTAATAATTATGGTCTTTACTACTATAATTTTAGTAATCTTAACATTTGAAAATGGACACATCTTTATAAATTTCAAAATCCCCAGCATTCTGACTGCTGGAAGACCTTCCTAATCAGTCAAAAACTAGATTAAAAATATATATGTTGAATGAGGATCTAAAAATGATTTGAAAACTCCAGTGTACAAAGGAAGTTTATTAGTGCAAGATTGACACCCAAAGTTTAAAATAATGCTGAAAAACTAGGGATATCAAACAGCATAATTTAAGTAGTGAATTGTATGTTCACCATATAATATAAAGGATAGTTAAAAGCATTGAGATGTCTTTGGGAAGACTATGGAAAATATCATTAAATATCTAAAGGCTTATCATGAAAAATAAAGATTATGTTTACTTTTTATTACTCTGGATGACCAAGTTGGAATTACGGGGAGGCATATGTTCAATTAAGTAAAAATATGGAGAGTATACTTTGAAATAATATATAAAATAAATTTTTAACACATTCATCAGTAAATACAATGGTTATCTCTCAATATAATGAGCTCTTTGCCACTACAACATCTTAGAAGTGAACTACTACTAGAGACTTTTATATAGTCTATAAGTTTATATATGCCTTAACTTCATTTAATTTAGTTATAATGTTCTCCGATACTGAAATCCTACTGGAAAAATGAAACATAGGCATCCTTTTTAGTTCATACCTAGTTTATATTAATTTCAATATCAAACATCATTTTGGAAGAGAAGGGACGAATATAAGATGAGAGAAAGGAGGAGAATAATTCAGTTTTATTTGTCATATGTGTGCCTCCATCTGTGTCTATCTCCAGTCTATATCTAAGTCTATGCCTATATCTATCTTGATATATGTCCACAATATACACACTCACATAGTAAAATTTTGCCTACAAAAATAATATATTTTTATTTGATTTTCCTTAAAATTCAACATTTTGTAGCACACTCTAGTGGCATTTTCCCCACTAGTATAATAATATCTGTAAATTTCTTCTTTACTATTTTATTTTTTGAAAAAGAGAGCATAGAAGGAAAAACAGGCAATGAACAATGGAGGCTTAAATTTCATTATTAAGCAGATAGCAAATTAAAAACATGGACTCTCCTCTTTTATTATATTTAGAAGAGAATATAAGTTTAATGTGTAAATTATGATCTTCTTAAGGGTTTTACAGTTTTGTTTTAATTTACTTTTTTAGAGACAGGAGCTCACTCTGTCATCCTTGCTGGAGTGCAGTGGCATGATCATAGCTCACTGAAGCCTTGAACTGGGCTCAGGGAATATTCCTCAGTCTTCCAAGTAGCTAGGACTACAGATGTGTGCCAACACATTTGGCTAACTTTTTAAATGTTTTCTAGATATGGGATCTAACTATGTTGTCCAGGTTGTCTTTCTCATGTTGGTGAACGTCTGCCCTCAAGCAATCCTCCCAACTGGGCCTCCCAAAATGCCTGGATTATGCTTATGAGCCACTGCCTGGCTCCGGTTTTAGATTTTATAAAACAATCCAAATACTTAGGAATTTGTCAGAAATAAGACAATCAAGTAGGCCAATAAAGATAATCAGCAGTCTTTAAAAGCCAGAATGGCTAAATGAGAAAGTTGAATAGATCAATTACAGTTAGTTTAGTTCTCCAAACATTCATTTAAGACATACTGCACTTAAGAATTTTGCTAGACACGGGGTATCAACATGAATAGTGCTTTATGTGGGATCTTTGGTATGCAGCGGGGAAAAAAACAACTTTTCATTCAAGCTACTTCAAGCATCACATGATTATTTGGAGTTAATTTTGGGAATAAGTGGAGCAGAAATTCCACCAAAGCCCTGGAACATCTGATTCTCACAGAGATGAGAATTTATTTTCAAAAACCATGAGAGTCACAGTGACTTAGTGTACCTCTAGGGACTTGCATAGCATGCATTCTTGGATCTTCTCACTCTAATGTTACACTTTAAACAGATTCATTTACTTATCCATTGTTATTACCCTCTGAGTTTGTATGTTTCTTTTACCACCTAATTGCATTTTTCCTTATATCTTTCTCTTTGCATTGTGTAACTTGTCAGTAACTTAAAAGCTTTTGTTTGTCAAGACTTTGTCTTCAGTGCTACTTCCTCACTCTTACAACTCTGACTCTATCTCCTGAATTCTAACATCTTTTCTCCTTCAGATCACTTTGGTGACTGTTCCATATTGCCTTTTTCAAATTTTGAAGAAAGCTCATCCAACTCCCTCCACTGCAGGAATGCATATTGCTCCTCTCTTTCCCTTCTCTCTCTCTCTCTATCTCTCTCTCTCTCTCTCTCTCTCTGTCTCTTCCTTTTGTCAGGAAAACTTGTAAAACATTTTTCAATCTAAAAAAAAATAGAAATAGATCAGCAAATATCCTATCTAGTTCACTCATATGGAATACTTCTGCCTGTCTTTGTATGCATTGATTCAAAAGTAATTGCTGTTTTACCATTACTTTTAGTGGCAAAACCTAATATTAGGCTATATTACAACCTAATATGAGGCTATTTTACAACTCTGCAGGTTGTAGAAAAGTGACAATAATGGAAATGATACTTATCCTTAGAGATGTAAGTTAATTGTCCCAGGGGAATAAAATCAATTATTGCCTTGTGGGTAGTTCTGTTCCCCTCTATTTGTAAGTTCATGTCAGAATTATTTATTCTCTCTACATGGCTCTGCTCTTTGATTATCCTTGGAACCCCATTCATTACTGATTCAGTCCTGAATTAATGTGTAAACAAATTATCTGACATATGTTTATTGCATACTTTTATGAAAGTTATGATTATATTCTCTTTTGAAATGTGTTATTTAACACTTTGAAAAAATCATACTCTATCCTAGGCCATTGAAAAATACCATTGAAAAGTACCTATCACAGTCCAAGAAGTGGTGGCTGGGACATAACTAGGACAAAGACAGTATTGGTGATGAAATCATGTGGAATCTTGGGAAAAAATGTAAAAGCTTGACATTCATTCTGTGTAAAAAGGAAAGCAAAGAAGTGCCAAACTGACACCTTAAGAGGATCATTCTGGCTGTGGTTTTGATTGGCAACAGCAGGCTTAGGGTGGAAGCAGGGAAATCAATTAAAAGGCTATTACCCTCATCCAGATGAGAGGTGTTAATAGCTTGGACAATCAACCAAGTAGGTAATGGTAAAATAGTATAATTAAATAAAATTCTTGATATCTTTTGAATGATGAGCCAACAGAATTTGCTATTGAGTTAGATGCAGGGCATGTGAGAATGAGAGAAATCAATAATTATACAAAGCATTGGACCTAAGAAATTGGAGTAATGGAGCATTTAGGGAGTGTGGGGTGTATTTTTGCCCATGTTAAGTTTAAGGAACCCATTACATTCCAGAGTATGAATTTTGTGGAGGAAGCCAGGCATCTGGGAGAGAATTATGGGCTAGAGATACAATATTGGGAGTCATCAGCACCGTATAATATTTAAATCTCAAGCGTTGGTTGAACGTTATAACGACTATCCAAACAACAAGAAGAGGCTATTAATTCAGAGCCTACTATAACAAGGAAGTCAGCCACCACCACTTGTGCTTTGCAGACTTCAAGGTGGGTAGGGGAGTGGGAAAAATGTGGGAGAGGCATTAGATATGCTCTGATTGGAGGTTATTAGCATAGGGGAGCTAACTGGAATAGGCTAACTGAAAGTGAAGCCTCTTATGTGATTGGTTTCAGGTTATTTGGCTTTCTCTGTTTGGTCTGGAGTTGGAGAGGTGAGGGATGGGAGTAGGGTGGCGAAATAAGGAGGATTTGTTGAAAAAGTCCTGACCTTTAAGGAACAATGGCTGCAGATTGTAGTTTGGCTTCCGGAACATAATTTGTAGGTCAGAGTTGTATTATCATATATGGTCTGGACATAGACACTTTGGATCTTCATTCTCTTGTAATAGATAAGATAGTCATGGGAGAAGATATGGGAGGAAAAGATAAGGAGAGAAATGTAAAGATTGATATCCATGTCAATGTATATAGAATTATGTTGCTGCTCCCTTGGATGAAGCAGGAGAATGGTTTTCCTGACTGCTAGTGGCAATATTTTTAAGCCCTATGCTTTTGCATATTTTCCATGGTACTTCTGATCCAAATTTAACTTGTCTCTGCAAGGACACAGCTCACTTAAATATTGTTTTTGGCTCGTTTAAATAATACCTGAAGTGAACGACAATCAAATGAATTGTGTACAGACATTCAGTATTAGATTGTTATGTAGAGATACTGAAGCATTCAGTCAAGGTCATTTGGAAAGAATCAGCAAGTTTTCAAAAGGGAAAAAAGAAAAATTCCTGATTACAGTCAACTTCATAATTGATTAATTTTGCCCTTATTGTTATTTTGCCCACTGGTGACTTTCATCTCTTTTCTTCATTCATTGCATTCTGTTGTCACATTTTTCTTCTCCAGATTTTGTAGCTTTCTTTTAAATAGTAACTTCCAATTAAGGAAAGCCGTGTACTTTACATTTTAAAGGACTATCCTTGGGATGGGGATTGCTACAAGCCTCTGGCACAATGTGACTTTTAAAAACTGTCCAACTGTTGTGTGGCCTTTTACCGCTGCTCCTTGGTTCTGGGCTCTCTAGTGCTACAGCTTTTCATTAGCATTCTGGGCATGTGGCGCTGTGCTGGCAACACTCTCCTTCCCTTTATTACTGTGCCCTTCCTTTTACCCCCTTCTCTTTTGCTGCTTTTTGGATCTTTGTCACCCAACCTCTTATACCCTCTTTGACTTGCTTCCTTGTCCTCTTTGTCTTCTAATGTTATGATTTATGGTTTTGCCCTACAGTTTCCTTCTTCAGCCCATCTGCTTCCAAGTGAAATCCTTACTTTAAACCACAGTCAATACCTTGCCTAGCTACTTGTCTTTATTTGCAATTGAATTTTTAAACAGAGCACTGAAATAACTCACATTAATAGTCATATGAAACACCAACAAATCCTTTACTATAACTTTCTCATATCGGTTTCCTGAATTCATAAAATCTAATGCTATGCACTGTTGAAAACTTTATTCTGAAAATTTAAATTACAAATAATTGTACATTTCTTCAGTGATGACTTCTTTTCCATAAGATGTTATATATAGAAATCTCTTCTTTCAGAGATCTAGAGGGGCCTGTTGACTCCTTCTTTTTTTGTTGTTTTTGAGGAAGAAGCCCAAGAAGCAGATATGAAGAAAACACCATGTAATATCCATGTAATATAGGGCAAAGAAAGAATGAGGCACCCGTAGAATATTAATTAGAAAGTGTCTGACTGCATATCATAGAAAGCAATGCTCACTTACTCAAGCCAAAAAAAATTGTAGAGAGATTTATTATATTATGAAAATGTCTGAGTATGCCTTGCAACACAGGAGCAGAAATTGGAAATTTGCATGTCACAATTAAAAGTCTTTTCATTGTTTATCATCACATGTGTTGTTTGTTTGTTTGTTTGTTTGTTTGAGATGGAGTCTGGCTCTGTTGCCAGGCTGGAGTACAGTGGCAGGATCTCGGCTCACTGCAACCTCCACACCCCGGGTTCAAGCAATTCTGCCTCAGACTCCTGAGTAGCTGGGATTACAGGTACCAGCCACCATGCCTGGCTAATTTTTGTATTTTTAAGAGAGACAGGGTTTTGCCATGTTGGCCAGACTGGTCTCAAACTGCTGACATCAGGTGATCCACCTGCCTCGGCCTCCCAAAGTGCTGGATTACAGGCTTGAGCCACTGCATCTGGTGCACATGTGTTTTATTTTTTTCTTTTCTCTTGTCTTTTTCCACAAAGAAGAAAATGGCTACCCTACCAATCACACATTCAAAAGATCAGCAGATACCTTCACAGGAGGATTTCAGGGGAAGGAACTCTGGCCTACCTAAACCAATAGGGTCCAATTACTAGTCATTGTAGTGTAAGGAGTGACCTTGGATAGTCTACCGTGGGTTCTGGGGAAGTCTGTCTTTGCAGTACTTTATAATTGTTTAACCTGAAATACAAGCTCAATCTCTTTGAGATTTGATTTTTGCATTTGTAAAATGGGGGATATAGTTCATACCTCATTAAGTGAGATGACCATTATGTGCTAGCCATTATTATTGCCAAAAATAAAACACTGAATGCAGTTACATTCTAACCATACAATTATTGTAGAGGACATCCTAATTTGGTATATGCACATGCCTGATATGTAGCCTCAGTTTTAAGAAAACAAATACTCAAAAGCCAAATGGCACTTACCTCTTAATATTATGAGGCCATTCACACATGGATGACAGTACTGGCAAATGTCCATGATTATCTAGGTCACTCTAAGTACTGCAGAAGATAGGGAGGATATTAAGTCTTCCTTACAGCAAATATATTTAGATAATAGAGGAAGATAAATGACACTCGAGAGGATGAAACAGACGAGGATGTCCCTTTGGGGTCTGTATTCATAAATTTTTTTCCTGCAGAAAGTGATTAGAAACCACAGTAAGGTTATAAATTGGACGATTGTGTCATGAGAGGTTCAGGGAGATAGGAGGTATTTCTACTACTTGAGGCAGAATGAGAGCAGCACTATAACAGGAGACAGTGGAGGGGCATAAGGAAAGATACAAAATTTGATGTGTTTAGAAAGTTATTGGAGCATTTACTTACTGACTAAGTGTAAATGATATTGGCTATGAGAGGCCTATCAGTGGTATAGAGTTTCTTGATTTCAGAATGGAAATAGCTGCTAATACTTCAAGAGTATATAGCCAGCTGAAATGCAGAGTGTTTTAAATGTATATATTTTTCTATAAACTCCAGGTGTTTTTATCTGTGTCAGGATATGGTTGTGGGCGAACATGAGTTCTGTCATGCTATAATAAGAAAAAAGAAAAACGCTAAAATATCCATGCTGTAACATAAATAAACTTGGAAAGCTTTTATAATTTCGATTAGCACCTTTCAAAGCATATTGCACATTCTATAAATGTTAATAGGTGATACAAAACACACTAGATTAAACTAAGATAAACAGATATCTTTACCGCAGGACTTCATAGAGACTGTAAAACACCAATGTACATTATAAAGTCCATGCTGAAAATACATAATATGTTGAATTTTTAAGATATATTTGACTTCAGTTCCCTTTCCACACTCCGCCTTTCGAGACTTGGTATTCAGAAGCCCTCACTTCAGGAAACATAAGTTCATTACTTTGTTTTTCCATATCACATTATAATTATTCCCAAATTAGTCAAATATCATGAGCTGTTCAACAGCAGGACAGTTTCATACATACTTCATTAAAAGCACTTGAAACTCTTGAGTACAAATAATTTTTGTGTTAAATTAATGCTAATGGTTACACTTGGAAGCTTTTAGATAAATGAATTCTTTTTTGCATGTATAACAGTGATTATAACATTGTGATACAGTCCCATTCAGTGTAGGTGCACAGACACAGTGGACTAACTTACTGCTATTTACCTCATTGCACTTTGTGTTATTTTTCCCCTGCATATACCCACAATTCCATTTGGATTTTTGGGCCCAGACTATACAATTATCAAGTTCCTATTATATTCTTTAATTACTCTCATTATCATAATTTTCTTTCTTGTACTTTATTGGGTGGCAGAATTTATTGCTATCCTAATTTTACTTGATGCTTTGCGTTTGTTATTGCTTATAACTGGCAACTGAAAATTAAACAACATTTCACAGAATATATTTGACATTTTAGTCTCTCGCCAGATCTGCCCCCTAAAATCTTAACTTTGCATTTTATGGCAGAAATTTATGTCATATATATGATTTTTAATTAGGATTTTAGTGGTCTGAAAATAAAAAAATATCCTTTTTTTTTTAAACTATGGTACTATATCTCAAAATAAACATTTTCTTTATTTTTACATGTCTACAAGACAAGCCTTTAAGTGAAATCTAGGAAATGAGGCCAGCCATGATGGGTTCACACCTGTAATCCCAGTACTTTGAGAGG
Source organism: Cacajao melanocephalus (assembly GCA_963573385.1). Lineage (NCBI taxonomy): Eukaryota > Metazoa > Chordata > Mammalia > Primates > Pitheciidae > Cacajao > Cacajao melanocephalus. The sequence goes on along the minus strand of CAUYLG010050743.1, from coordinate 324,210 downwards.
CCAAGACAGGTGGATCACTTGAGGTCAGAAGTTTGAGAACAGACTGGCCAACATGGTAAAACCCTGTTTCTACCAAAAAAAAAAAAAAAATACAAAAGCTAGCCTGGTATGGTGGTGCATGCCTATAATTCCAGCTACTTGGGAAGCTGAGTCAGGAGAATCACTTGAATCTGGAGGTCACAGTGAGCCAAGATAGCACTACTGTACTCCAGCTTGGATGACAGAGTGAGACGCTGTGTCAAAAAAATAAAAAGTCAAAAAAACAAAGAGATGAAGTCTAGGAAATGGTCGTAAGTTAAATACAGTTAACAACATTTAATATTGATTCTTCTCAGTCGTGCTTTAGTTATCCTAAGAGCTAAAACATGGTGGCTGGGCAATCAGCAGTTAATTTGAATGTTGTAGAAGAAGGAGGAATATTTAACTATAATTAAAGTTCATAGATACTTCCTTCTTCTGTGGAAATGCTGTGCTTGATTTTACTTAAACGACTGGTATTTTCATCAGTCTTTTCCTCCTATTTGTTGTTAATTATATTCCTGGCTGAACAACTTCACTATGGATACTAATAAAATAATCTGGATTTATTTTCAAGTTAGTATGCTAATAACATTTCAATGCTGAACAACTCAACTGTAGTTGATCAGAGAAAGGTCTAGAATATCTTTCAAATATTTTATTTAAACAAACTTGATACAAACATTTGGTTATCTCCTTCATCACTATTATCACCTTCTATTGAGCAATTATCATGTTCCTTGTTCAAACTGTTCTAAATCCAATCAGGTTACTATAACAAAATACTATAGACTGGATAGTTTATTAAAACAACAGATATTTAGTTTTCACAATTCTGAAGACAGGAAGTCTAAGATAAAGTTACCAGCAGATTTGGTGTCTTATGAGGGCTCACCCTCTGCTCTCTAGAGTATACCTGGTTACTGAGTCCTCACGTGGTCTCAGGGATCCCTCCTCAATCACTTTCATAATGGCACTAATCTCACTTGTGAGGGCAGAGACATCATGACTAAATTACTTCCCCCATAATCCCTACCTCTTAATAACACCGCAGTGGAGACTAGGTTTCAACATGAATTTTGGAGGGATACCTTTAAACCATAGCAATCTTTAATCTACAATTTTAGCATTTGAAAAAAATGAGGAGATTGACTTACAGGGATATTAATGACCTAAGTCCATTTAGCTACAGAGTAGTTGAGTTAGGACCAGAGCCCAGCTAGGGCTATCTCCAGGACCAAATTGTAATCTATTAAACCACATCTTCTAATACATCTTTGGGATTGATTATTCAAATATATAGGGTTTGTATTTGAGGATAAGAAATACATTAGGCCATATTAACTAAGTTTTGTAAATATAGATAAAACAAAACTTGTGCATGTGAAATAACTCAACAGTTTTCTTGATCACCCAACCTCAGGCTTGAAGTTTGTCTTAGTTCATACCTAGGCTGGTGCCGGGGACGGTCCCACATCTGTGGTTCTGGAGTATCTGCTCCATGCTGCAAGCCAGGTACTACTAAGGCTTTACAAAGAGAAAATTAATTTGCTCAAGAAAATATTAAAACTTTTCTTGCAGACCAGCCTTAAATTCAGACCTTCCATCACCATAGAAAATGTTTAAACCTGGTGTTTATTTTGGGGACCAACATTTCTCTCGGTGCTTTTGTCTTAATTGTAAAGTTTGAACCATTTGTGGTTGTTCCCTTGATAATTGCTTATAATTTACATGGTAACTTAACCATAAGCTTTCTAGATGTTATCCTCTGATGATAGCTTTTATGCCTTTTATTTTTTACCTTTTAGCCCTTTGCTATTTTGAGACAGGTAATAATAGAAGCATGATTTTTGACTTTTAGTTCTATTCATCATAGAAATACACATAAACATGGAATCATTTTTTTCAGCAGCATGGCATAGTGGATTATGAAATCAAAGTTGACTATATCTAGAGCCCTAGGTTAAATCCCTCTTCAACAGAGTGGTATACCATGAGTATTTTTAAATTATTTAACCCCTCTGATCCCCAATTTACACATGAATAAAACTTGATACAACAGGATTTTGTGGGGCTTGAATAATACAACATATACAAAACCACCTAATAAAGTGTTACATATACAAACTTCTTTCTCAGTTTGAATGGGTCTTAGGATAAATTAGCAAATATGAATCCTAGTCCCTGTACTTACTTTTTAATTCTGCTAAGTGTGTGAACCCCAATTTACTCATCTATAAAATGCAATTAAAGTGTTTATTTCCAGAGTGTTTTGACCCTAAGCATATTTTTCAAAAGCACAGTGGTGAGAGGCACTTATTTTCCATTCTTCCTATTCCTTCCCATCATCCAAATACAATCAATGTACCCTTTTTCAACTGTGTTTTTAATATGAAATACGATCTGTAGTTATTAAAGTTGTTAAGTTATGAATAGCAATATTATGTGTTAAAATGATCCTGATTATTTTGATTACTGTTGGAAATACCAAAATGTTCTCTGCCTTGCTCTATTTTAGAAGTGTAGGTCTGTGTAAATAAGTAGGTACATACTTATAAATTGAGTTGGACATACCAATATATACGTATAAGGCATTTAGTAAGTTCTGTTCTGAGAATCAGATCCAGGAGGAGTTGACATTGTTAATAAATAGATATATGCACCTACTGAGAAAATATCACAATAAAGAACAATTAAGAGGCTTGAGATGGAAGACTGACTACAAGCTGATTATAAATTTTTACTCTATTCTAAAGGTAATGTAAAACATGGTCTTTAAAAATTAGGGCCATTTAAAGAGCAGCGGGTATATACATTGAGGTTGCTTAAACCCTTAATCAAAGTTGCAGTTGTATAACAGACATATCTTGCACTAAGGTTTGTAACTTTTAAGTTGCCATATAGTGTAAGAAACTGGGAAACACCTTGGAGTCCCCTAAGAAGTTAAAAAAATAAAATTAGACCATTTCATAAAATTAAGTTCTAATATCAGAATATACACATGAAAAGTCACTGTAATTTGAAAAATAGTTCTTAGGCTAGGACCACCATATTTAACCATAACTAGGAACAGATTTGGGTTTTCTGAGGCCTGAAGTGTATACAATTTGAAAGATCTTCTTTCATAAATAAATGTTAGTTTTGAAAAATCTCATAAAAATATACTACTGTGTGGACACTTTGTTCTGGCCTCTCCCCAGGGTTTGAAGAGATCTGTTCGGGTGAGAAGCTTAAGCTTCTTAGCTTCAGGGTAATTCTACCACTGAGTACAGCTGATTGAATATATGAGCATATCTGAAGAAGAACATGTCAATAAGAAAAAAAGTAGGTCAGCCAAGAAATTTTATAATCAGGAGAGTCCCTGAGATAAATATTGACATTGCCCATTCAAGCAATGCCGGGGAGAAGAATCATAGCTAATAGATTTGAAGATTTGAGTTTTGTCAGCAAAACTGCCTATAATGTGAGATGAATCCATCTGCCTGTTATAGAATCTTCCCAGGATCTGACTCCTTACTTAGGAAGCTAACATTGGATTAATCCCCACCCAAGTCCTCTCACTCTTCCACTCTTCCAGTCCCTAAACCCCCATTTGCTGTTTCCAGGAAGAGAATGATCAGGTGGAATAAGTCAAGACCCACTGATTTCCTCTACACTTCCTATTCCAAATTAGTAAACAGGCCAATGAATTACATACATTAATTTGTCTAAGTCTAAACATTGCTTAATTATCTCTCTAAATGTAATATATATTGCAAACATTGAATAAGTAACCCAGAATTTCTGCTTTCACCAATTACATACAGCTATGTTTCTGTAGCACTCTTTATATTATCAGATGTTTTACTGATCTCTCAGACAATAACAAATGCGTTCTCAACATAAATTGAGATTATTGTTTCAGATTTTAAAAACAATCAGAAATCAGAGATATAAACCTATTCTCAATGCTTTGCAGCTACTCTCTTAATTTCCTCTGATACTGTTCAGCATGTTTTTATTAATTCTGTTTCATAGAATTTAGTGACTCTAATTCTTAGAGTGGTTTCTGTAACTATTTCAGATGGAAACAATCCACTACCTCTATTTTGCATTATGAAATGTTTTAAAGATTCTGAAGGCCCCTTCATACTAGTACATCTGTGAAAACAGAAGATATGGAAATAGTGAAGAGGGGAGAAAACATGAATGTGAAATTGAGCTTTTCTTTAAGTTAAATCACCTCTGAAATGCAGACACTAATGCACATCTGTATTGATCTATTGGTTTTTGTTATCTGGTGATTGTTGCATTTATTTGTCTGTGCATTATTTATTGGCACCTTTTACTCAGAGGAATCAGATAAAGACTAGACATTTTATTATGGGGAAGTAGATCATTGTGAAAGCAGATAGCACATTACACACAAAGATGTGCACAATGATGAATTATATATGTGTATCATTTGTACTATAACCTCTTACAATGCCATGTAAATTATGGAGTTAATTATAGAGTTGAAACCCAATTATAAATTGTATATGGCTCAAGCATATTATAAATACAACATCTTGACTACTGAATTATTGATCTCTTGTTTTCAAGTAAACAAATATCTCATTATTGCATGATTTTCTTATTAACTGCATCATTTTTAAGTCATATATTTTTGAAATCCTAGTAAACTCATAATTAGCATTATTGAAACACCAACAAAACATGATTTGGGGAAGATATTGGTCACTTTAATGAAGTAGATTAACAGTTAGGATTACAAAGAAAAATATACTCATTGCAGGAGAAATTATACATCACAAACGTTGTATAATATAAAATGATTTAGAATTGTGGCCATATAGATATAAAGATTGAAGTTCACAGGATCTCTGTCAGTGTAAAGAAACAGAAAGGTGCCCAGTGACTGATGATTTGGGACTAAATGTGATAGATATGACAGGTACAATCTATACATTTGTTCATTATTCTCTGCTCAAAATACTAATTTTTTACCTAACATCTCAGTGGTCCTATAAGATTTAACACTTTCTTATTCATGCTCTACTCAATAGAGGCAGTATAATAAATGTTTTTGATAAACTAAGAGTCAATTCCTGGTGTTTGACCTACTACGCTTGGCCTTCCCCCTCAGTTATTATGCTAAGGTTGGGTAGAGGTAGTAACAATGGGTTATTGAATTGAAATGATTTAAAATTTTTGACCATCTCCTGTTTTCATGGTTCTTAATGTTATTTAAATTGCGAGAAAAGCTCACATAAAAGTAAAGTAGGAATCTTTTATGTGATGATGACTCCTTACCTTAATCACCTCTCAACCCACATAAAATGGCAAATTCATATTTTTATTACAACATTGAGTGCATATTTAATATAATCTCAACTTAACTGATAGTTTAATACAATGATTAATAGGATACATGAACACCTAAATAAGCCAGATTAGATAGACAGATAAACAGATAAATAGGTAGACAGTCATATACCATTAATTTATTGCTAATATTAATATTTCATAGCCATTACTTATTTGTTGAACTGTGAAATTGCTCCTCATTCCTATACAATCAGTGTAACATTTTCTTTAAAACAATATTTAAAAGCAATATTATTTTCTTTATGTGCAACAGCTATAACCTAATATAAAGTTATAATTTCATTTCATTAGCACAGTTAGCCATTACTTAGGATCCTGCAGTAGCCTTCAAAAGTGTATTAATTTTATTACATTTAGAATAAATTGTAGGATGAAGAAACAATAAACCAATTTATCAATCACTCAAAAGAAATAGTAGGGTTCAAATCACCAATTACAAAAAGAATATTTAGCAGGACTCACTTTCTATGTTCTTATATTACAGTGAGATGTGGTGGGATATGAGGGCTTCAATCTATTACATGGACTGCTTGCCTGCTACAGATTTAATAGATTTAAAGGTGTTCATCTTTTTTGTCTTCATGTTACGTAAGCCGAGGAGGAATAAAAGGAAAAGGGGTTGGTCTTACGATACAAGAGGGGGCAGAGAGGTAAGAAGAGATGTGTATTTGACCCATACAATTCACATTAGTGTTGTTCAAGGGTCAACTCTGTGTGTGTGTGTGTGTGTGTGTGTGTGTGTGTGTGTGTCTGTATACACTTTATACATATACAAATATATATATATATATAATTAGGCTTTGCAGAGATGATCTGAAAGAATAAAATTTTGCAATATTGAAGTTTACATGGGGTTTATAATGAGGGGTAATAATGTAGTTTGTTGAGAAGGAGAGAGATGGTTTGAAGTAGAGAATGGAGAATAAGAAAAGAAGAAAAATGCAACAGGGGTAACTAGGATAATGCTATGTCTGGCCACTACTCTAATTTTTTTTTTCCTAAGAGAGCAAACATTTTAATATTTTTATTTACAAATAATATGGCAGTGATATGAAACATAAGCATTGTGCCCAATACAAAACATGTATTACAAGATATATAATTTAAAGAATAAGCAAGGCAGGTGTTTTTATTTATTTTCTTTTTTTTTTAGAACCTCTTGGTAAGATGACTGTCTTTAATATTTGTACTTGCCTTTCTGAGAGCACAAAAACTCATTCCATGGACAGCTTGTTCAAGAGTGACCGTGCAGTTTTTAAGGGGAAAAAAAAAACTACATCATGCTGCCTAAAAAATTGATGTGCATTTGAAAACATACTAATGTTGGATAACTAACATGTTCACTGGAGGCAACAACAAACAACAAAGACATTAGAAGATTTGTTGGCAAACAAAATCTAAGCTCAAGTTGTTGGATGATCCAAAGGGATATATTAATTGTCCTCTTGCATTTGCAAGCACTTTCTCCTTTAATCAATTTAATTATTTAGGATTGTCATTGAGGGCTGAATTTGGCCATTTGCTCTGTGCATACGTTTAATATACTATATACTTTTCTACTTTATGCAGGAGAAGCCAATCTGAAGGGTAGAATATTGTTATAATATGCTAGAAAAGATATGCTTGTGCAACATCAATAGTTCCACAGTTCTGCATTCAGAACTAACAACAATAAAAATTGAAAATTTGACAATCATCTGATGGCATAATTTACATTATAAAACAATTCGAAAAGTTATCCAAACAACTTCTTCAAAGCTTGGCAGTGTCTAATTTCCTTTCAAAATATAATGTATTTTAAAATTGTAGTAAAAAATATGTTGTGTTCAGATGTTTTACTTTTTAAAAAAAATTTCTTGTGCCTATTATAATTGTTTTTGTATTTAAAGGATTGACAATTCTTCTATTTGTATATATACTACTTTATAGAAAATAAAAACTCTAAATTCAGGATTGACTTTTAACCACAACTATCAAAATTAGTACTATCATATTTAAGCTGAGTAGCAAATAAATAAGTGCTATATTTTTATTTCATTTCTCTTGAATATCAGTTTTATGAAATAACTTTTTTCACTCAATGTAAGCTGACAAATTTATTATGTCATATAAATTTAACTACGTGCATGATGCCTGTAATAAAACCAAAAGGAAATATTTTTAGAAATCCTAAAATATGCAAAGGTCTATCTTGATATATTAAAATGAGTTCAGAAGTTCAACAAACAGATTAAATATTATTCCACATCTAATTTTTCGAATAACTATCCATATAACTGTTAAAAATTCAGATTCACAAATAGGAACTTAACAGTACTCTTACTCTATAACCCATGAAGGAGGAACATAATGAAAGAGAGGAAAAGAACTTCATGAGCTGGAAAGGGATCAGGCAATGTCATAAACCTGGGAACTGGAAAACAGAGACATAAAGGAAAGCTAAAGTTGCTGTTGGTGAGTTTGAACCAATTCTCAGCAATGTGTTGCTGTCTAGAGCAGAAGACAACAAGGGCTAAAAAATCAAGTAAAACTATTGTAGCAGATGTTCTTTAAAATGCTGAGCATACAGCAGGCTCCAAAGAGCTCACAGCTAAGAGCATAAAAGACTCAATTAATGTGACTAAAGATGACAAAAAAAGATAAGTAATTTGTCCTAAAGAATGAGCATACTTCAAAAGTAACGTTAACTCCAATTTTCATTATTTCCAAAATTACTGAGATAATCCAATGTCTACCAGTGTTGGGTCTTATGATCTTTTATGTGTAAAACATGAACATGAAATAACATTTTCTTTTTAAGGAAAAGATGACTGATTTTTTTCTTTATTTTTGGCACTTAGTGATGCGCAATAAGAAGACTAAAAATATACTCTCAACGTTACAGACTGCATTTGACCTGTAATAAACATAAGCTGCAATGCTTTGGTTGTTATATGTCAGGTAATTTTTTTTTTGCAATTTTCTTGTCAATACATATAGATCTCTTCTTGTAAAAATTCAGTATACAAACTTGGAACTGAACATAGATCTGAATCCATAGAGCCAGTGGTCTTAGCAGATGCACTTTAGAACATCTTACATTTTGTGTTTAAGATACTGCAATCATATTTCTATGTCATTACGTATAGGGGTGCCTTGTCCTTTGTAGCAGGTACATAATGTTGCATTGCAGGCATGTATCAAAATTTTCTGTCAATTCTCTATTGATGGGTAGTTTCCAATGTACTGTGGGGAAGAAATAATACTCTATATTTTTGTTTGGCTGGTAGACAAATAATATTCCCTATCCCAAGAACTACATGTCCTAATCTCAAGAATCTGTGACTATGTCATTTTACATGGGAAATGGACTGTGAGATGTTAATAAGTAAGGAATGTGAGAGGGGGAGATTATCTTGGATTATCAGGATACGATCAATGTAATCAGGAGGTCCTTAAAAGTGGAAGAAAGAGCCAGAATAAGAGAGAAGAAAATGTGGCTATGGAAGAATGGTTAGAAAGATGTGACCTTGCTGGATTCAAATGTGGAGGGAAAGACTCATGAGCCAATGAATGTAGACAGGCTTTAAAAAATGGAAAAGGAAAGGAAATTGATTCTACCTGAGAACCTCAAGGGGAAGGCAGCCCTAATATCAATAACACCTGGATATTAGTCCAGTAAGACCTGTGTCCAACTTCTGACCTATGAAAATGTAAGGTTATACATCTGAGTGTTACAAGTTATAAGTTTGTAATGATGTTTAACAGCAGAATAGAAAACAGAGTACATTATATTTGTAATAACGTTTCTGCTGATACCCATTTCTAGAAGTAGAGTTAATACAATACAGAGGGGCATTGTATGTTTCAAGAGGGGTATAAAGTCTTCCCAGTTGGAAAACGTATCTTTCATAGTAAAAGCAAATTTCACACATAGCAAAGAGCATTGGTGTCCTGTCATCTTGTATACTTTTAAAAGTTTGAAGGTTAGGTGTTATTGTTTATGGTGTCAGAATAGTGCAAAGCATTCTGTTTTCTTTTAGAGATCAAAATTAAAATTAAATCAAGTCATTGCATCACCATAGTTATAATTAATAGAAGACATAAAACATTCTATTAAAATGTACAAATAAAGCTATATATTAATTTTCAGTAAGAAAAATAAAACTTATTCTAGTTCCAGTTGTATGTTAAATGAGTCAAATTTCAGTCCACAAGTCTCACATCAGACTGTGTAGTAAATGCATATAATGTAAAGTGATGACTATTCCTTTATGTAAACTTCTCTTAATAGCTGACACAGGACATTGGGTAATTTTTAAACCTCAACTGTCTAAAAACACAGAAAAACCCATTGATATTTTAAAGTTACTGTGACAAATGTTATTTCTATTAAACAAGAAGATATTTCTTTTACTGAAAGTATGTAAGTATTTTTATTTATATATGCATGCAGGTATGCCAGTATGTATTGAATGTTTGACCAACTCAAGTCTAAACTTTGGTCAAAATTAGCCTTAAAAATTATGATGAAGACGCTAATATTTTTCTTTGATATTCTGTTATCTTGTCTAGTTCATCCTTTTCCTAAAATACATATGTCTTCTTAAATGAAGGGAGAGCTCAAAGTTGAATCCTCCCTGACTCTGTTAAGTATGTAATATCTTACGTTTTTCTACTCGTCCATTAAACCTATCTGTTCTGTATCACAGCCCTAGAGGTTTTTGCTAGAAAACAAATTAAATTAATAATTGCCAGTGATATTTAGCCTATGATTCCCATGTTACAAACATATTTATTTTAAAATTATTGTTCAAAGGGTATTTTCTTGACTCAAAACAGTTTGACAGTAAAATTTTCAGGTACCAGAAGATGGATTTGGTGTTTGCTTATTTTTGGGAAAGCATCCTATTGGTAACTCACCAATCAAGTCACATTTCTGTTCTTTAAGATGTTAACTCATGTGCTTACCTAGAGAATGGGGCTTGAAATGAAATTTGGCTTTAGAAATTATGACAACATGATGGCGTAGTGTACCACATTGCTTTTCCTAGATTGAAACTGGGAACAGAAGCAAATATGAGTTTCAATTCAGAAACCCTTAATAATGATTTTCTATGACACAATTGTATTTAGTTATTGTTGAGGCTAGGAAACATTTTAAAATAGCAGTGTAAAATATATTCATGAATATAATTTCTTTTTAGAGTAACCAGTTTAACTGTGTAGTCTCTTACTGTCCTTCATAGCGCCATGGTTCCCTAAGTCTGTAAATGTTAATAATAGCAGTGTAGGAAATATTATGTTATTTTTGCAGTGAATTGGAAAAACCTCCTTCTAGGAAGTGGTACAGTAAATCAATTGTCAAGTCATGTTTTCTACCAGCACATCTCACAATATATTAGAAATGAAAAAGCCTGAAGACTATCTTATGGCTAAAGCTTTCAATCTCAATTCTGATCTTGTCCCTGAACTGAGGGCTTACTTGGAAATGGTATGTTTCCCAAAGATATATCAGAGAACACCATAACTACTATGACACTTTATGGGTGGTATAATCATCTCCCTAAACCAGACCTCTGAAATTTGTTTGGGGGCAGAATGAATGATCTCTATCAAAATAGTAGCTGAATGTCATGGGTTTTTCTCTTGGGTGTTAGTTTTGAAGTAGGGGATTGTTTTGCCAACACTCTGCTTTTGAGCTACAGGGGCTGTGATTTAATTGCAAATTTGATTCTCCCATCGCTGAAAACAGTGTCTGTTATTTGAGCCACATACTTAGACCTAGGAAGCCATGTACCTTCCACATTTCTGTGTGTTTCTGATATGGGAAATGACTCATTGATAGTGGATATTTATGGCTCATTTTTACATTCCAAAACTGTAATATTGATCTTGTTTTCATTAAAGGACATCTGCATGTCCATCAGCAGTTTTCTACATCGTTACATTAATTTTCCTGAATATAAGGCTATGCCTGTGAAAACAGTGTCTAAAGGAGTCTCTCCTGAAATTTCAGTTGTTACCCAGATATTTTTTTCTTTTCTTTTCTTTTCTTTTCTTTTTTTTTTTTTTTTTTTTTTTTAGGCTAAGTCTTGTTGTGTTGCCAGGCTGCAGTGGCTTGAGCTCTGCTCACTGCAACCTCCGCCTCTTGGGTTCAAGCAATTCTCCTGCCTAAGCCTCCCGAGTAGCTGGGACTACAGGCGAGCACCACCACAGGCAGTTAGTATTTGTATTTTTAGTCGAGTTGGAGTTTCACCATGTTGCCCAGGCTAGTGTTGAACTCCTGAGCTCAGGCTATCTGCCCACCTTGGCCTCCCAAAGTGCTGGGATTAGAGGCATGAGCCATGGCACCCAGCAATTACCCAGCTATTTCAAACTAGATCAAAGAAAGAAAAACAACTAAATCACAAAGGGCATTTAAAAATAGAATAAGAATTAATATAAAAGTGTTATCTGTATTCATTTTAAAGATTTTCTTCAAAATAAGAAAACAGTAAAAAAAAGGTAAAGAGAATCCTACTCAGAATTGATATGAAAATTGGTGTGAAGATAAATAAGCAAAATAAATTTCTAAGGTGAACAAAAAGTGATTATTCTGGCCTATCAAGGAGAGCATATTAAATCTTATAAATATTTTGAGTATTATGTTGGTTGGCAATTTGATACAGTGTGATATAGTCAGGAAATATTCAATAAATGTTAATTAATGGTGATTAGATAAAATCCTGGCAAATGTTCTCCTTGTACACAAAATATAAGTGAGTGACCTGAGCAGAAAGAGGAGCATGTTTCTTTTCCAATTTCTGCAAATTTGTCATCCTTACAATCTTGATAATCTCTACAGGTTCTTTCCATTGATGAGTTAATTAATTAATGTTTATTATCCAAGTTTAGCAGAGGAGCCTATGTAATCTCATTTATTGCTATGTTGATCAGCATGAACAACTAAAAGTGATGAGCATTACTCTCTAAGTACAGAGTGAATTAAGTGCTGCCTAAGATAAGACAAGTTCATTTTAAATTGCAGCACTTGAGGGTAGCTGTAGCTTAATAGCTGGTAATATATGCTGCTTTTTTGCATTTGTCGCTTGCTTTTTTCTAAGTGTGTAGTGTCTGTTTCAATATGTAAAATAAGTCAACAGCACAAATATTTAGATTTTGAAAACCTCGTCAAAATTGTTCTGTAGTGTTCAAAATGACAAAAAATTAAAATTATTGTACCTATGTTAAATGGCAACTGCTTAGGTTCCTAGACCATGCTATTGCTACATGTTATGGTTGAGAACAAAGTATTACCATGCTAGGTTCACCTCTTTCACATGAATGGTTTATTTCCTGATTTTTTTTTTTTTTGTGGGGTAAGAGATGCTAAAATAAAGCTATTTGTTAGAAGAAGATGTGGAGAGGATGTGGAGAAATAGGAATGCTTTTACACTGTTGATGGGAGTGTAAATTAGTTCAACCATTGTGGCAGAAAGTGTGGTGATTCCTCAAGGATTTAGAACTAGAAATACCATTTGACCCAGCAATCCCATTACTGGGTATGTACCCCAGGGATTATAAAATTGACTTCATGAGCAGCACCCATGAACATTTGGTAACTGACTGTTTTTACTTTTGTCCTGACAAATACCTATCTTGCTTCTTAACTCTTCCTGTCTTCATTCTGCTTTCCACATTTTCACTGGGCAAAGATTAAAACCAATGCTGGCCTCTTGTCTTTCACAGCCTTCCACTCTTACCTTCTCAGTCACAATTTCGGATCTGTTTCTACTGTCTAAAACAATCATTTTTCACTTGGCGTTTGTTTTAGGTTGTGACTCTGTAGGTTTTTAATAATAACTGCTAAATATTACTGCCACTACCACTACTGCAGCTACTAGAGGTTAATGTCAGTTATGCATGTAGTATTTACCAGGCATACTTGGCTGATCACTTCACATATCTAAGTTGATGAGATCCTAACAAAAACCCTACTGTCTATGTGTACTTTTACTCTGCTATGTTGAAGAAAAAGTGTTTTAGACATGTTAAGGAACTTGTACAAATTTGCATAGCTGGCAACTGGCAGCTAATGAATTTGAACCAAGCTCAGGCTGACTGAATTTTGAAGACATTGTTTATGAATCTAGCCTAGTGTCTTTGTATTCCTATCATCCAACATTACCCATTATTCTTGAAGCTTTCAATAATGATGTCATTAAGTTTTATGGCCTTGCTTTTTTTTTTTTTTTTTTGAGATGGAGTCTTGCTCTGTTGCCCAGGCTGGAGTGCGATGGCACACGATCTCAGCTTGCTTCACCCTCTGCCTCCTGGGTTCAAGCAATTCTCTTCCTCAGCCTCCAAAATAGCTGGGATTACAGGCACCCACCGCCACACTTGGCTAATTTTTGTATTTTTAGTAGAGACGGAGTTTTACCATCTTGGCCAGGCTGGTCTTGAACCCCTGACCTCATGATCAACCCGCCTTGTCTTCCCAAAGTGCTGGGATTACAGGTATGAGCCACAGCACCTATCCGGCACTGCTTTAACTCCCTGTTTTCTAAGCATTTCTAAGTTAAATTGTTTCTTTGTATGAGTGTTTCTCCCATTCGAATACATACTCTAATCTTCATGCATTGTCTCAGTTGTAATTAGTGACTCCTCATTTACATGGCATTAGCTGTCTTTTGGCTCCAAGTGTGCTTTCTGTACTCCCCCAATCAAAGTATTTCATTAAAGCTATTTGAGTTGTGATCAATAGCTGATGATTAACTTCAGAGGAAATTGTCTAAAATCAGATGCCTACAGGGCCAAGAAAAAGTAGCCATGAAAGTAAGGATTTTTCCTTTCATGAATGAACATATGAATATATTCATGAAATGTAAAATTAAGTTTTCTGTAGTTCTTATATGTTTATAATTATTTATATGGTTTATTGAATTAAATCTCTTGTAAAGTTTTAACTTGTTGTTCAGTTAACTTTACGATATATTTCCTTCATCATAAGCATATGTACTTCTCTTGTAATTCTATATTTCTTTATGTGGGAGGGAGGAGTGAAAACTGCATTTTAGATTTTATTTCTTTATGTGACATATTTTCACAAACAGAAAGAGGATTGTTTGCTTGCAACATTTTAAGATATATGTGGAACATAAATTTATTTATGGAAAATACCATACATTATACCAATTATCAGGCACTTTCAAACTTCTCTTACTAAAATAGATGAGGTGAAGTTTATTTAGGCGTGATGGGGGATTGGACGATTTGTTGTTTTCCCCTAGTAAACTGTGTAATTTAGGAGGAAGTCAACATAAGAGACAAACATGTTGAATCAACATATAGTTAAGCACAGAAAAATGTGTTAGCATCCAAATTTGATTAATGCCAGCATAAAGAACAATCTTTCCCATGTCACCTATAAACATTATTACAATAGAAGCAGTTTATATGCTACATATTTTGCCTTTGTTCTTCATTTTAGAAAATGATGTATTGGTGTGCATGTGTGCCATTTATAATATTCCTATAATGTAAAAATATTCTAAGAATATTTTCAGGAATAGGAGGAACTGAGTTATCTCTTCCATAAACACTCTATGGTATAAACCACCCACTATATATTTACCCCTTTATAACTATTTTAAGAATAACTTCTTACTTGATAGACAGAAGGTATATATTGTATAGCCCTAAACTTTATGGAACATTAAAATTCAAAACATAAAAATTTGCAAATTTAACTTTTTTGTATATTTAAGCATTCATGAATACAAATTGCTATAAACAATAAAATAATAAAGGGTTTAGCATTAAAATAGGGTTTGGTATACTAATATTTAATAACAATGTATTATTTAGCCAAATGAAGAAAAATGTATTTTAAGAGACTCTAAATGGAGTAAAAGTGAGCAAATTAAGTACATTATGCCACTTGCATTTTCCAAATCAGTATCTAGAAAACTGTTTCTCTAGAACACATTTCTAGTCAGTCTATCTATTATAATGAAAATGTGAATTTCTTTTACTTTGCAAAAGATTACACCAGTCTCTTTTTCTCTCATGACACCATTTCCATTGTCATCATTCTGTCTTGCTATATTATAATAATTTCCTACAATTTGTAAATGAATTGGAAATCTTCCTCTCCCTTCTTCTTCACCACCTTTTAAATTTAGTTTTCTCAAGTGTCAGAGACTTTCCTTATTGTCTTTTTTTTTTCCACTTTAAATTTGGGAATGAGTAAATCCAACTAAATTTGCTTTTATTTAGACTCTTAATAAAACATGAATTATCTATGTGAGGCAAAAACATTACAGAAAGAAAACAGCCCTAAGAAATGTCTAGTCTTGTGGTTCATATCAGCTTAGCCTCAGGCAACTAAACTGTCTGTCACATATATCACATCAGTTTCTGCTTTAACTGAAGTGAAAGCATGTTGCAAAATTGAAGCTATAATTTTTAAATGTATCATAAGTTTACTTCATTTGTAATTGAACGTATCAAATTTTATTTCATGAACCAGCTTACTGTTTTAATCAAGGTTACATACCTATTCACAATGTAAGTTTCTATGTGATAGTTACATGCCTGAGTACACAAAAGTAAATATTTTGAAAAACTCATTTTCTTTAAGTCTGCATCATAATATCCTAAAAGTAATAAAACACTTTTAGTATTGATAAAGGAAAGAATGATCCAGGCAGCATGTATAATCTGATCACTTTTTATTCTTTATGAACTGAATTAAAATTAATGAAAGTGAATGTATGGCCACAAAGATTTTACCAAATGGAAATATTTTCCTTTGAGACAGGGTCTTGCTCTGCTGCCCAGGCTAGAGTGCAGTGGCTCAGTCATGGCTCACTGCAGCTTCCACCTCCCAGGCTCAATCAATATACCCTCTTCAGCCTCCTGAGTAACTGGGGCTACAGGCACTCACCACTAAGCCTGGCTAAATTTTGTATTTTTTTTTTTAGAGATGGAGTCTAGCCATGTTGCCCAGACTGATTTCTAGTTCCTGGGCTTAAGCCATCCTCACACCTTGGCCTCCCCAAATGCAATTACAGGCATGAGCCACCACACCCTGCAAGAAATGTTTTCTTAATTTCAATTAATCTATCTGTCCATTAAATCTGTATAGACAAATTTGAGAAAACAAATATCCTCAGTATCTCATACTTCTCTGGAGCTGGAGGTAAGCAGCACAAAGAGAGAATTGAATATAATTGTTTGACGGCCATAACACAAAGCTTGATCTACTGTAGCATTAACTACAGTTCATTAGGTCAATTATTAAAATTCTGTCACTCTGCACTATTAATTACATAAACAAAGTGGATATAATCCATTATGTAAATGTGGAATCAAAGCCAGAAGTTATTTGTGATATTGCTTGTATGAGCTAGTGAGAGGGAAGGACAATTCTTGGAAGAAAGTATTTGGCTCAAATGTAGGTGTTGACTAGCATTATGGATAAATATTTAACAGAAAACAGCAGCGATAATACAATGCATTGCTAAAACTAAAATATTACAATAATACAATGAATTGCTATAAACTAAAATATTAAAATTCTGGATAATGTATGCTACTATTCATTTTTAAACTTTTTAGTGGCCATAAGGACTCAGTTGTTTTCATTTGCATTCAATTTGTAATTTCATTGTTTATTACACATTTCTCCTAAAAAATATACACACACATTTAAATATGTGTGTGTGTATACACAGATTAATATTTATTTTTGGCATTTTGTCTTTCAAAACTGATTTAT
This sequence comes from Cacajao melanocephalus, assembly GCA_963573385.1. Classification (NCBI taxonomy): domain Eukaryota; kingdom Metazoa; phylum Chordata; class Mammalia; order Primates; family Pitheciidae; genus Cacajao; species Cacajao melanocephalus. The sequence continues at coordinate 307,079 of CAUYLG010050743.1, read as the reverse complement.
TTCTATCATTAGAAGTCTCATTCCATTTTAATAGTGGTGATATAGGAGATGGAAGCATTCAAATAAAATTCACAGGCTGTATATTCCAAATTTTTGTTCTCCCTTAAAATACTGGAAGCCTTATTAATATCAGAGTTTAATGCCTTAATCAAGATTCCTTTACTCATAGCACATTGATATATTTTTCCAAGCTTAATGACATATACCTGACAAAAATTGTATATATTTAAGGTGTACAACATGGTGTTTTTATATGCAAATGCATTATGAAGTGATTACCATAATTAAACTAATTAACTTATCCGTGACCTCACATAGTTACCTTTGTATATTGGTGGAGGGCAGGGATTTGGCATGTGATGAGAACACTGAAGACCAATGCTCTCAGCAAATTTTCAGTGCAAAATATAGTATTATTAACTATCATCTCCATGTTGCACATTAGATCTTTGGAAGTTATTCATCCCGCTTGACTGACCATTTGTACCCTTGACCAACATCTCCCCATTTCCCCCCTGCCTCCAGTCCCTGGCAACTGTCATTCTGCTCTCTGCTTTTGTGTATTAATTTTCTTTTGATTCCATGCATATATAGATCTACTTTCAAAAATGAAAACCCTGTGTTCTGGAAGGATTATTTTGTAAATTTCCTTTCAAATATATTTAGTGATAGAAATTTTAGTGCTAAGATTTCAGTTCTTCATACTTTCTATATTCCCCTTTGCAATATTTTAAAAAATAAAATATGAACCTATTTCATAAAGGAAGTACTTATTCTACCAAATTGTGCCAATTTAACTTTCTAAAGTTATTAAACTTTACAAGTGTATATTGCCTATTTTGCTATTGAAATTGAACATAAATATTAGAGGGAATATAAATTGAAAATATTCTCTGAGAGCTCAGCTTTCCAATGATGGGCATGTTCTTCACAATCAGATCTGGATACCTGTGCTTTTCCCAGGGTCCTGACTTTGGGCAAGGGACTCATAAATGTTAGACTTCACTTTTCCACCTGAACAAAGAGAATAATAATCCCTGCATCACAAGAAGAAACATTATCAGGATGAAGTGAGAATAGTGTACATGGTGTTGAGCACATAGTTAACCAACATTAAATGAAAATGTTTGCTAGTTTTTAACCATATGATTAATTACTACTGTGCTTCACACAGAATATTAAAGAAGTAAAATGCAACTTACAGAAGCCTATGAAGTATCTTGTTACTGAAAAAAAAAAAATTCAAACAAAACCAAACAATAGCAATAACAACAAGCACCAGCAAATTCAGTTGTTGATGAAGCCTTGTGAACCTGCATTTAAAAGAATACAGTTCTATTCTGAGCATAAATTAAAAGCTAGGCCAAACAAAAAGACAATCATGGTAATTAAGAATTTAATGTTTCTGGCCTAGCATGCTGGTTCTTACCTGTAATCCCAGCACTTTGGGAGGCTGAGATGGGTGAATCACGAGGTCAAGAGATCGAGACCATCCTGGCCAACATGATGAGACCCCATCTCTACTAAAAATACAAAAAAAAATTATCTGGGCATAGTGGCGCATGCCTGTAGTCCCAGCTACTTGGGAGGCTGAGGCAGGAGAATCACTGGAACCCAGGATGCAGAGGTTGCAGTGAGCTGAGATTGTGCCACTGCACCCCAGCCTGGGTGACAGAGTGAGACTCTGTCTTAAAAAAAAAGAATTTAATGTTTCTTTAACTTCTTCTGAATTAATCTCAAGTATTAAGTGGCCTGAGCATTGATAAAATGTATATGTGTGTACACATATATGTGTATATGAATGTGCATACATATGTATACACATACATACACATACACATAGGTGTGTATATATATTTACACACACTGGTATGTTTACATACTCATACATATATGTGCATGTATAAAGATATGTATATATATTTACATACACACACTATTGTTGATCACAGTAGTCTTGATGCAAAAATCCGGGCAAAATGAGAGCATACAGCACAATGCAATCCAGAAGAGGCTCACTATAGAGTCTGATGCTTTTCCTCATATAAATGGTCATTTTGATGCACTTTATGAAATGCAAATATCACACATTTTTATTATTAAGTTTATAGTTGTTCAAGCTAGAGAAAACCTAACTTAAAAACAGAATTCTGTGAAAAAATTTAAAATATATAAGTAGAGAGAAAAAGACCAAAGTAATGCCCTATACCTATGAAAAAGTATATATATACTTTCATATATGTATAAAATAGATGTTTAGAAAGAGGATTTTAAAGCACAAAAGAGGAAAGAAAATAACTTATAGATGTATAAGAATTATTTTCATCTCATGTGTATTTTAAAAGTCTGCATGAGAGTATTGCAGTATACAAGAAAACATCTTCATTATTGCGATAGGGCTGCACATTTTGCCAATTCAGCACGTTAGACGGAACAAATAAGTTTGCTTTTGAAAGTCTTGTCCGATTTATAGAGAACACCTAATTTGTTTCCTTTTGTTGAACTTCAGATTAATCAATCCAGTATTTTCAAGCTAGCCTTCCAATGTTCTTCCATTTTTTTCTCTCAATTGTAATTACTCACAGGGAATTCTTGTGGTCTTTTGAGAGCTTGCAGTAAAACAATGCAGAAGTTGTAATGGGCTCAGACTGCTACTGAATTTCAGGTCATCCTTTCCATAACCTTTGAAAGGCTTAGAATCCCATGTTTTATCAATGGCTAATATTAGTTTTAATCACAATTATGTCCTAAGAAGCCTTGTAAAATTAAAGAAAGAAGGGAATGGAGTGACACTGGTTTTTTCTGCAGGACCTCTTGTCAGCTTCTGTCTCATTATGTTAACAATCTGCCAAGAGAATGGAGTCAGATCTCAAGAGCAGACTAGATTGATTTACTTTACAAGCCTTTCTACCCAGCCTAATTATTGCATTACAAATAGCGATTTTCTCACCCTATGAAGGAGCACTTTGATTAGTGTTGGCAATACAGGTGCCGGGGTTTGCTACAGCAGGTGCATGTTAACTAGCTCCTTGCATCACAGTTAAAGAGCCCTAACAACACTGGAACAGGGACAGCTGTCTTCTACATATTTCTCTCTAAATTAACACATTTAGAACAGTTATAGACAATATTGTGTGATATTTTTATAAGTAATGATAAAAAGTAATAATAGAAACACAATATAGCATGGTTCCTTAAAAAAAAATCAACATAGTATAGTCTCTCAGTGTCAATCTTATGTTTCAGATACAGTTAAATATTTTATATTAATATCTTATTTTAGAGAAGAGTTAGCATAGCATTTCAAATTGCAACTTGTAGTTAGTTGCCTTTTGTAGTAGTTTGGTGGCTGCCATTGCAAATTACCACCAACTGGGTATCTTACATAATAGAAATTTATTCTCTCACAACTCTAGGCTGAAAGTCCAAAAATCAAGGTGTCTGCAAGATTTGACTTCCTCAGAAGGCTCTAGGCAGAGAATCAGTTTCATGTATTTCTCTCAGCTTCTGGTGGCTGTGAATAACCACGGTGTTTCTTGGATTGTGGTGGCATCACTCTAATCTCTGCCTCCATCTGTAAACTGCCCTTTTCTCTCTGTGTCTCTTCTCTATGTGTGTCTTATATGGACACTTGTCATTAAATTGAGAGACTGCCTGGATAATCCTGGATGATTTTATCTGAAGATATTTGACTCCGTTGCAGATGCAATGATGCTGTCTGCTACAAAAGGTTGCATTCACAGGTTCCGGGGATTGGCACACAGACATATTTTGGGGAACTGCCATTTTGTCTGCTAGATCCCAGACATGCCAGGTATTAGTGTGTTTACTTATTTGTCATATAATTTCTAGTTTTAAACAATTACTTCCTGTTGTACTAATGAAAAACTCATTTTAAAATGGGAATTGGGGCCAAGCAAGGTGGCTCACATCCGTAATCCCAGCACTTTGGGAAGCTGAGGCGGGAGGATCACTTGAGGTCAGGAGTTCAAGATCAACCTGGCCAACAGGGTGAAATCTCATCTCTACAAAAATACAAAAATTAGCCGGGCATGATGGTGGCTTTCTGTAATTCCAGCTACTCGGGAGGCTGAAGTGGGAGAATCGCTTGAATCTGGCAGGTGGAGGTTGCAGTGAGCCGCCGAGATCGCACCATTGCACTCCAGTCTGAGCAAGAGTGAGACTCCATCTCAAAAAAAAAAAAAAAAAAAAAAAAAGGAATTGGGTCAGGACTCTCCTGGTGTCTCACCTCTGTAATCCCAACGCTTAGGGAAGGCAAGGTGGGTGGATCACTTGAGCCCAGGAGTTTGAGAGCAGCCTCACCAGGCAAGATGGTGAGACCCCTATCTCTACAAAAAATTAATATAAACATGAACCAAGTGTGGTGGCCTGCATCTGCAGTCCTACCTACTTGAGAGCTCAGGTTGGAGGATTGATTTAGCCTAGGAGGTCAAGGCTATAGTGAGCTATGATCATACCACTCATTGCACTGCAGCTTGGGTGACAGAGCAAGACTCTGTCTCAAATTAATAAAATAAAATAAAGGAATTCTTTCTCATCAGAAGAGGACTTGTGAGAAAGGTAGCACTAATCATTTAAAACAGGAGATAATGTTTTCCCTTATAAGGGAAAAGTTTGAAATATGAAACAAATAGTACTAGCACTGTGTGAAATAAAAGGGATGAGCTGCTTAAAAATTAAAGAGAATTCAAATACAAACCATTTTTTAGACCAGTGGTTCTAAATTATGTGTGATTTTATCTCTTCCACCTACCCCCTAGGGGACATATAGCAATATTCAGAGATACTTTTTATTGTGGTACAATACACATAACATGAATTTACTATTTGAACCATTTTTTATACAGTTCAGTGACATTAAGCAGATTCACATTGTTGTACAACCATCACCACCATCCATCTCTGGAACCTTTTCATTACTCAAACTGGAACTTTCTACCCATTAAATAATAACTTCCCATTTCTGGAGCCCCACAGACCCTGCCAACCACCATTCTCTTTTCTGTCTGTATGAATTTGACAACCCCTAGGTACCGTTATTAGTGGAATTACACAGCATTTATCCTTTCATGTCTAGCTTGTTTCACTTAGCATAATATTTTTATGTTCATCTATGTAACAGCATGTATCAGAATATGTATATATAACATTTTGTTTACTATTCATCCATAGATGGAAATTTAGGTTGTTTATAGCTTTTGGCTATTTTAAATAATGCTGCTATGAAGATAAGTATACAAATAGCTATTCAAATTCCAGCTTTCACTTCTTTTGGGTAAATACCCAGAAGTGGAATTGCTGGATCATATGATCATTTCGTGTTTAATCTTTTGAAGAACCATCTTACTCTAGAGGCAATTTCGCTGCTATGACTGGGAGTGATAATGCTATTGGCATCTAGTGGGTAGAAGCCAGGGATGCTGCTAAACATCTTACATAATATAGGACATTACTGTCCCACATAAGCAAAATATTTTCTGGTCTAAAATGTCAATAACTCTCCCACTGAAAAAATCTTGTTTTAAATAAATCTTAAAAGTGGTCTCGATGAAATTACTTTAATTCTTTCATATATTTCCAGGGAAATATAGAATGTGGCATTATAAAGTTTTATAAATAATGCCCTCACCATTAGACATTGTATAGCACAATTTATTTTTGTGAAAGCCTGTCACCTTTCTCTTCTGTTGCTCTACTCTACAATTTTTATATGAGAGGTGGACAGTGAAGAAAATTGCTTCTCAACTGCAATATTTTTCTCAGGGTTTTTTGGGAGGGAGACATAAATTTTAGAAAATGATTTATGATATCATGCATGAGGACTGCTAATATTAATGTCTTAAAATTATTAAGTTGTGATTTCCAAGAGTGTAGCTCAAAAACATCTCATTTTATCTTATTGCATTAATGTATTCTTAAAGGGTAAGCACATTGTAACCTCTTAAAATATTTTTATTATTGTTAATTTTTATTAAAAATATTATTTTTGAGGTAGGGTTTTGCTCCGTTGCCCAGTGCAGTGGTGTGATTATGGCTCACAGTAGCCACAAACTTCTGGGCTCAAGCAACCCTCCCTCCTCAGCATCTTGATTAGCTGTGACTACAGATACATGCCACCATCCCTGGACTATATATGTGTGTGTATATATATATATATATTTAGAGATGGAGGTCTCACTATGTTGCCCAGACTTGTCTTTAACTCCTGGACTCAAGAAACCTCCCATGTTCATGTTGGCCTCTAAAAGTGCTGAGACTACAGATGTGAACCACTGCTGTAATTCTGTATTTGCTGTCCCCCTTTAAAATCTCAAAAAAAAGTTTGCCTGAACAACCAGCAAGGTTTCTTTTTCAGTGTAGGAAATGGCAGCTCCCATTAGATCATCTGATGTACCAATTATAGGTAAAAGGTTGTGACTACAAACATCTGAGTGCACAAAAGTAGAGTTACATAGTGTATTATTAATCAAAACATCTTCTCAGAGCAATCCAGTTTTGCTGTAAGAAAGTCAAGTATGTTGCCCAGCAAGAGTGATGGTTTGTGTGGACATAAACTGAGATATATAGTGTAGAAGACCAAATGAAATGAACAAGGCCTAATGCTGCTTTTTATAGAAAAGTTAGATAATATTTATTTTGCCTGACATTGTTATAAATATGGAAATTATTTTAAGAAGGTTACCTTATGTTCTTTCTAAAATAGATGCAGAAATAAAAAGCACAATATTTCAGTTATCCTTCTTATAACAAAGATTGAATAATTACTAGAAAATTACATCAGTGATAACAGAATATTGAGTTAGTATAACATAAATGAAGTTTCAGTGATCTTTAGTGAAACTGAAAATTATTTCTCCTTTTTAAGTGTTATATAGCCTAAGAAAGTGATTTTTTTTAACTCCATCATATTTGCTCATCACTTATAGCATAATTCTAATTACCAGTGAATTTTAATCAATGAATAATATTCTGCTTTTAAGTAGCCAAATGTAATTCATGCATTTATATAATTTTCAATGTAAGAAAGTTTTAATCTCAAATACGTAACTTAATTTTTTATGGTTCTTCACCATATTCATATTTTCCGAGTCACGATAAATGAAATGATTGCATGATAATATAAATTATTTTCTAATTGCTTTTAATGTTTATTCTCAGACTATACACCATAACATTGATTTTTAACCACTTAAAAATATTAAAATAACCATACTAATATAGGACAAAACCTAACCCCTCCTAATTAAACTAATATTATGTGAACTACATTTAATCTCACATTCAAGTTCAGGGTTATTAAGACTGATGTGTGTATTTTTGTATTTGCGATGCAATTGCTTAATTTAAAATATTTTTATAGAGCTAAAATGTTAAAAAAAAATAAGGACCTGAGTTTATCAGGATCCAATTAGGAAAAGAGAAACTATATTGGTTATTTTAACAAAGTTTTTAAAATGGGGATAGCACAGTATCTAAACTGGTTTCAAAACCTCTCTCATGATGTAATTATGGTATAATATATGTGACATTTACTTCTAGTGTAGAAAATTACTATTAACTTACTAACTAGTGTATGTAAATTACTGAAGGAAGAAGCATGATTATGTTATATGTGCTCAAGATGCAGTCACATCATGTTAGTCATAATTATTGAGACTTATTTTAAATATTTCAATCTTGGGGATATGGTAGCTAGACAATAGACCCAGGATTCATTGAAGCTATTACTGAAAGAAACTGAATTGAAAATAGATTGTATTACAGGACTTAATTCTCAGATTCAGTAAACTAGAACCAATATATTTTACTCCCATATTTAAACTGGTTTCTATATTATACATTAGTTATTTAAAACGTGTAAATGATGCATATGCAGGCTTTAAGAAATGCTCACATATTTAACTCAGCAAATACTTATCGAGGACCTGAAATGTGCTTTGATATGCACATACAGTTTCTAGATATGCAAACACAAATGAGAAACAACTTTTAAATATAAATATATACAGTGTATATAGTCACATATACACATATGTATAGATACACATTATATATGATATCAACTATTTAAAAGTTATTTTAAATTTTTATAAAAAAGTTTTATCTTTTTACTTTATATATTATTCATTTTAACTATTTAATGTTCACTGAAATATCTGCTAAAATATTTGTTGAAAATCAGTGATTAACATGTAGCAATCACAAACTTTTATAATGATGTTATTTCCTATATGGGTCATATTTTTTAACCTGCTAGTACATTCATGTGAGAGTAGCGACAAATTAATGCCTGACATCACCTGAGGGTGTCCCTGATGCAATCTGTATAAGCCAAAATACTCTCTTGAGGAGTAAATGCAACTTTAGTTTGTGATAATGTTTTTCCCTTAACTGACCTTATAAATTAACTTGTCCGCAGCCCACACAGTTGTGTTCTGATATTTTAGTTTATGTTGATTATCTGACAGACCCTTAGGCCAATGCTGTGCACAGTCACTATTAACAAGGTGTTTATGCTTTTGCTAATGCATTTCTTCCAATCATATTATATATAAGATTTTATTACAGACACCCATTATGTGAATTCAGATGAAATCCTTTCAGCTTTTACTTGCGATGTCACCAATAGATGACCTTTCACATTTATAGAATATTTTCATCTGATAGTATGAAAGCATTTTGAAAACAGCAGGGCATTAACTAGATTTCTCAGCTGGGATATCCCTGTGGGAGTATCCTATATGCTAACCAGCAGGACTGCTAAATGTCCTGCACATTTCAACTTCATTTCTTTTTAAGTTTTTTTGTGTATTTCAACCTTATAGTTGTGAGATAATGTGTAGCTGAAGACTTGTCAATATATTCTACTCTCTCTTCTAAAACTGGAACACTGCCATTTGGCATGCAAAAGTGTCTTACAGATGGAAGCTCAATTTCCTAACCACCACTTCCACTTTGTGTTACTGATATTAAGACTAATTAACTGGACCCACCTAATAATATATTTGTCTTTTATCATGTGTATCATTGCATGCTTCTATTTAGGAAGATACAATTTGATCCATTCTATATACAATTGGGAAAACATAAAGTCTGCTAAAACAATTTTTATATGCTATTGGGAAAACAGCTGACCAAATTCTAGGGAATCTGGATATGTAAACAATTGGCAAATTGTCCATTGAGAGCACTCTCGGCAAACATCCTGGCATTTTAATTTTTTAAAATAATGTATTTAATAAAATAATGAATTATGACTATTTAGTAATTTTATCACCAAGTGTTTATTGATAATTGTTATATTCAAGTCACAATGATGTATAGCTTCTTATAAACACTTTTATTTTCTATATCTGTCTGTGGGTTCTGTAAAAATCTTAGATGAAAATGTTTTTTTCTTAGTATAACATAAAATGCTTACTGCAAGAGATAATAAAATCTAAAAATGATTTATAATCAATATATATTTGAATGAGACTTGACAATTTGAAAAGTAGTCAAAGTTTATAAAAAGAAGTATAATACCACAGTTCTGTGATATAAACAGAAAAATGTTGCCATTCTATTTGTAGATGAAGAATTAATATTCATAAATAATAATAAATGTTGACAACATGACATGATTAGTGGTAGAACATGGAATAAAATATATGCCTCTTGCTAACTTGATAAATGCACCCTATAATATACTATGCTGAATCTTCTCCAAACCTTACATAAGTCCACCAAAAAGAGTTTAATTTCTTTTGAGTTTTGATAATAGGTATTGTTGTTACCACATATATTGTACCCATTGTTTCTTATTTTGCTCCTTGTATCATAGGCTTGCTTGTACATTTATCCTCAAATAGTCCATTCCTTGTTTGTATCACTACGTGTGCCCAGCAGAGTAGTGTCATGTTGTTAACCATCTGGTGATAGATTCATATATTATGCCATTCTTCTTGATTAGAGATGATCGTATGTAGTTGTTTTTTCATTTAGTCTCTAAATAATAGTACCATGATTGGAATATTTTTTACAACAAAATTAAAATATATTAAATATAATTGTAATATCTATAATATTTAAGTTATATTGTTATACCATAATTAAGTGTATTCGTGTAAAATACTATATTGTATCTTAAGTAGAAGCAGCTTAAGTGAATTCAACTAAATGGATGGTTATGGCTTAATATGGGTTTGTATTTATCTTTTCAATTCCATTGGCTGCATTGGACTTGTAATCAAATATCTTAAGAACAAAAATAATATTTCAGAATATTATTTTCTTTTTTTAATGTAGTAACATTGTAAAGATAGAAACTTCCCTGACACATTTGTTTTCTTTCAAAACATCTAAACAAATACATTATTTTCTTTTATCCACACCTACCATGTGAACTTTAATCGATAGCTGTAAAATGAACATAATTACATTATTTTATCTCAGGACTTCCTTTCAAGTGTTTTATTGTAGATAAAGAACACTAAATTATGTAAAGGTCTTCAAAACCAAAGATGAGATTTCAGTCCAACAGAATTAAGAAATTCTTTTGTATTTTTCATTAATATACATATGATCATGGAAATGTTTGCCCTTTAATATTTCAACATGATATACATTGATGATAAAGCTATAGATTTTGATTCACTTCAAGGTTAACTGATGTCCCCTTCAAATTCATAATATGGAGGTAAATTGAAGACTGACAGAATTGCTCCATGTCATATAGAGGCTAATGTCAAATAAGCTTTCTTATAGCATGTTCCATATATCTAGTCTACTTGCTACTGACTTATACACCTATGTGTAAAGTTGTAAATAGGATACAGAAGCACAATGCTTCATGGCTCAAAATGACCTAGCCAGAGATTTGGATGAATAATGGTGGATTTCTAAGAATTTATTTTCCATGTGTAACAAATATTGCCCAGGTTTACGTAGGTGGTAATATTTTCAACAGAACTAATGTATAATAAGCATGTCTTTGGAGATAAGAAGTAAAGGCACTGACCATGATTTCAAATATTATGACTGTAGTATGAAATTTGTAAACACATTATAATATTTTTAGTATTTTATGGTATTCAATACAGTTTCACAAATATAAGGCATGTATTCTTTATCTTGTTCTTGTTTTCTTCTAAAGAGCTGTAATTTCAAAGAGTAGCAAGTATGTGGGATCATTTTCCCAATGGTGATTACAGTACTTAAGTTTATTTTTCTTCTGAGATATCAGGACAGGTATTATAATTTTCAGATGCAAAGGCATCTACATTTAATTTTTTTTCTATTGCTTCTTACATTAAAAGTTGAAATAATAGTAAAAAAACAAGTATTCTTAAATTTAATTTTGTTCAATCTTACATCAATGAAACAAAAGACAGTAGATATTTTGACAATACATTGGACTAGATGTTATTTAGTAGCATACTTTAAGTACTCCATAATAGAAGAAATTCAGTATTCTGTTGTTTTAACTTTGTCAATAGAAGTGCACAGCAGTTTAAAATGACTTATGTTTATGTTGGTCGGGTGCAGTGGCTCTTGCCTAGAATCCCAGAACTTTGGGAGTTCGAGGCAGGCAAATCACTTGAGATTAGGAATTCAAGACCGGTCTGGCCAACATGTGAAATACCATCTCTATTAAAATTACAAAAATTAGCCAGAGTAGTGTCAGGAGCATATAATTTTAGCTACTACTTGGGAGGCTGAGGTAGGAGGATCACTTGAACCTGGGAAGCAGAGGTTTCAGTGAGTCAAGATCATGCCTCTGCACTCTGTCCTGGGTAACAGGGCAAGACTCTAGCTCAAAAAAATATAAATTAAATAAATAATTTTTTAAAAATAAAATAATTTATATTTAGGTAAAATACATTATTTAAAACTTAAGGGAATATTAAAATAAATTAAAACATTCGTACAATATGTCTCAGGATTACATCATGACACTGCTGACGTAGTTCATGAGATATGGTTGAGGATGGAGGTCTTGTTTGCATTCTAGCATTTAGTTAGATTATTCACAGGGACTCTGTAATTACAGTCTCAATAGAGACTTAATATATACGTCACCTAGAAATATGTTTTGCTGTGGAAAGAATTTGGTAAAGAAAACCAGGAAAGCTCATTTCTGACCCTGATTTTGACACCTATCCTCCGGCATATTTTGCCAACTCAGTTTCTACTTCTGTAAAATGATGATTTCCTTTGGTGACCTTAAAACTTCAGTTTAAGTGACTTTTAAAATTACCTTTTCTGACATAGCACCTGTACTATGGTTAGAGCCTAACTCTGTTTTCATAGCTTTTTTAATTCTGTATTAAACCCTGTGGTGTGTCTGTTACATCATTCACCGTAAACTTTTTGAGAGCAGAAGATGGCTTATAATTCTTTAACCCTAATATCAAGCAAATGTAACCTTTTGTATAGGTTACATTTGTATTTGTTGGGAGGAAAATTGAATCATCACTTAAAGCTTCAGACTGAAAATCTGTCAATCATTTTTAGGATTATCTCAGGGTTTTCTTCTAACTTTAAAATAAGACAATTCTATATTTGCCTATTTCATACTTAGGTTTTCTTAAGGAACTTATGTCACCTACCTGATATATTGGGATGATGAACTATTTAAATGTTAAAAAAAAAACCTGCATTAGTCTATCAAAAAAGTATTGTTTAAATACTAATAGTTAAATAATTTAGTGCACCATGTTTATTTGGAAGAGAATAATACATAATGTTTATTTCTGTGCAGTTGTTTCTTATTGCATGGTTTATTTATGTGCATGAATCACTTTTACTGGCATACATCTCTACTTTTATTTATGTAGGTTTAATGTGGTCCAATTCTGTAACTAAGATAGATAATGCTCATCAAATTTAGTAGCTGTATTTAATTTTCAAAGGATGGATTTCTTTTAATTGAAAAGATAATACTTAGGATATATCTTGAGGCATAGTCTTTAAAAAATAAAAAAGAAGACAAGAAACATTCAATAAAACTCCAGTCTGTGCCCTGCTTTTTCTCAAGTGGATAGTACTGTTTTGTCAACAGCTCCATCTGCAGACCAGGGACAGCTCGTGAATCTTGCTTAGTGATCAGATTATAAAGAATGAGGCCTCAGCCTGCAGTTGTCTATTAAAATTTGATTTGAAAGGCAACACCCGAAGATACCTTTTTGAGGTTAATTTTTTAGCAATGTCAGGTTTTATGTGATTTCTGAGAGGATAGCTGTAGGCTCTGTCAATGGAAATTCACTGGGAGAGAGACAGGGAAGGAAAAGGAAGCAATAACTATTGCTGAAGGCCTGTAATCAAGCATAATAAACTCTTTAGTCAGCTGTTTAAATAAGTACACAGCAAATTAATTTTTTTGCTAAAAAAATTGATTTATCTGAACATTTCCCCCATGAAGGCAGTTTCTAAGCTGTCATGTACTCCATGCTCTTTCCCTAGTGATGTGAGAACAGTTCCGTTTCCACCGCCAACGCTGTAAATTTAGTAGTTTAAATAATATGTGCTCCTAGCAGTGGTATTTTCAGTAGTGATTCCACATTAAAGAAGGTGAATGGGGGGATGACTTTAGCCATGCCTGAATGTATTTTGTATTGGAGGTCTCTAGCTTTGGAACACTAGAGGGCTGTATAAGTCTTTTTTAAAAATAACCAGTAATGGTGCTAGATTCTTTGAGAAATGGGGTTCATGTTATAAATTAAAATTAAGTCTCAACATTTGAAAATGAAAGCAGAATTTGTAAGGATAGCATATATTTGTGCTAGATACATACATTCGTGTACCCTTAATATGGTATATATCATGGCATAATTTCTGTACTTGAGAATACCTGTGTATTGAATCTATTGGTCTTCAATGCAACATTACCTTATTTTTAAAATGACCATAGATTTTCCCTGCACAGCTGCCATAGGTAATGTATTTTCCTACATAATTAATAGGTTTCTAAGAGCAGACTAGTGATTGCATATAAAAAATTTGCCTGTAGTTAACAATGAATGTATTACTATGTGTGCCATATATATAACAAGAGTGTTACGAAGGGAAATGAGGTAATAGCTGAAAAAGATGCTTTGAAAATATGTAAGTGCTATATAAATGTAGGATGGCTATAATTATTGTTATTAATCAATAAGTTTCTATAATTTGATGACTTTCAGACAGTGGTTTATGTAATAATTGTAAACTGAATTAGATTAGCTAAAGTTGTACTATTGGTGAAGCTTTGGATACAAAAACACATCAAAAAGGAAGATTACTCTCCCATACTCTTTTTGGCTTCAATACTTACATATATTAATATCAACATATAGCTATAAGCTACCATGAGCTTTCCACTTCGACTTTCATGTAGTAGATATTAACACTTTGTGCACATCTTTTCCTTAATTACATTTTTCTTAAAAATTAGAAAAAACACTTTTATTTAAGATGCCTGACCACATATCCCTTCAGTGGTTTCTGTTCATCAGCAAAACCTGAAGAATACTGAGGCAATTTAGTCTGCATAAACAAAAAAATAAATAGGACACATGTTCTAAATAGTTGGTTTAGTTATTACATAGCTTAGAGTACATTAATGAGGAGGATCAAAGGTATAGGAATAAAGGCAGTAGCTTAAGGCACTTTGTGACAGAAGATGATGAGATAAAACCCATTAAGTATATAAAGTATGTACACAAATAGTTGTAAAAGAAGACGAAATATAAGTGTCTTAAATGAGAGAAACATTAAACGAAGAAAATAGTATACCGAAAAGGAAGTGTTAGAAAAGCCTGCATAAGCAAGATGGCGTTTGAAAGAGGCTTGGGATTTGGGTGATATTGAGAAGTACAGACAAAAAATCATTAAGAAGAAAGGAAAGCTTGGGGAAAGTTTCCCAGGATGAAAAGAACAATACTCAATTTCACAACATAAACTTTGAAGTAAAAAGAAAAAATTTGAACTTCATCCTCTAAGAACTATCATAGAAGTAATGGGCAACAGGAACAGATGTCTTGAAGATCGTAATCTTACAGTACAAAATGAAAGTTACAAAAGGGGAGCAGTTGAGGGCACTTTGCAGTCTCATTTAATGATTATTTTTGGAAATGGTGGTGTCAGTAGATATGGATGGGAATTACTTGATCGAAATTATGGAATAAGTGGTAAAAATGTGTCTTACTTTACTTGGGTTTGCGTATCTACTCATTCATCCAAAATATATTTATTTTGTAAGTAGCAGGCACTAAAGTTTTACAAGCCAAAAGAATATGTAGTTATGAATGTCCAATAGATAATTGGAAATTTAAGTAGAGAACATGGGAAATAAGTCAAAGCTAGATATATAAAACTGGGAGAGATCTGCATAGAGTGATGGTTGAGCTTAAAGGAGATGCAAATTCTGAGAACATATAAAGTCATGATGAAAGACAATCACACGAAATGTATTTTTGCAGGATCTGCAAGAAAAAAATACTGTGACACAAACTAAAACAAAGAAGGAGAAACCAAATAAAATAGAAAAAGTAATGAGCCAGTAGACATTGATGAAGCAGAATTTTAAAGTGACTACTTAACATTTTCAAATATTGGAGAATAGAAAAAAATCTTGTCAGAAAAACTCTGAGGATGACTCATGGGTGTTATTGTCTATTCCTTTCCTAGTATTTCTGAGCTTGAATCAAGTACATTCTTCAGTTTGGACATAAAAACAAAACTTGGCTTTTTGGAGCTTATGATGGTCACAAAAGAATAACTTATGCTTAACAACCTTCTTCCCATAATATCCCTGTTTTATGAGTCACTTGTAGTTTATAGTTCCCCAAACTATATCTGAGCCTACTCTATGAGGTAAATTGGTATGTCTCTTTGGGGGTACAATTAGAACCCAGGGCTTTTCTTCTGAGTAGTCTTTCATAAAAGTTCCATTTCTCTGTATTCAGTCTTCTTCTCTGATTAAATTTTGGAGGTTATAATTATAATTTTAACAGTATGTATTTGTGAGAATTTTTTAAGCCATACATGCTTATTTTTCTAGTCCTGTTCTCTGCCCAGAATGTTGCCTTTGAAAGAAAGAATGATGGCTTGAGAATAATAAGAGAGGCCTTTATTCAAATCTTGAGTCTGGTGTTTATTAGCAAATTATTCACTTAGCTAACTACACACTGCTTAGCATATGTGGTAAAGTAGTAGGAAGTAAAAAATGGTTAGACTAATATACAATCTTATTCACACAGACATAATAGATAAAAGCAATGTATACATTCTGGACAGTACATAATATTTGTTCTATAATATTATTACAGCATATAGATAAATTGGTATTACTTTATTTTAATTACAAATATTATATTGAAGCTACAATTTGACTATGTTAGATGATGTATTAGTCCATTCTCATGCTGCTATAAATAACTGTCCAAGACTGGTTAATTTATAATGGAAAGAGGTTTAATTGACTCGCAGTTCTGCATGGCTGGAGAGGCCTCAGGAAACTTACAATCATGGCTGAAGGGGAAGCAAACACATCTTTCTTCAATGATGTCAGAAAGTAGAAGTGCCAAGCAAAAGGGGGAAAGCCCCTTATAAAACCATCAGAGATGGTTTTCTTGTGAACACTCGCTCACTATCATAAGAACAGCATAGAGGTAACTTCCCCTCGTGATGCAATTACCTCCCACCAAGTCCCTCCCATGACACATGGGGATTATGAAAACTACAATTCAAGATGAGATTTAGGTGGGGACACAGCAAAACCATATCATTCTACCCCAGGCCCCTCCCAAATCTCACAATTTCACATTTCAAAACACAATCATTCCTTTCCAACAGTTCCCAAAGTCTTAGCTCATTCCACCATTAACCTAAAAGTCCAAGTCCAAGGTTTCATCTGAGACAAGGCAAGTCTCTTCCACCTATGAGCCTGTAAATTTAAAAGCAAGTTAGTTACTTCCTAGATATAATAGGGGTACAGGCATTGGGTATATATACCCCTTCTACATCAGATAAATTGGCCAAAACGAAAGGGCTACAGGTCCCATGCAAGTCCAAAATGCAATAGGGCAGTCATTAAATTTTAAAATTCCAAAATGATCTCATTAGACTCCATATCTCACATACAGGTTATGCTGATACAGGAGGTGGGCTCCCATGGTCTTGGGCAGCTCCACCCCTGTGAGTTTGTGGGGTATAGCCCTCCTCCATTTATAGGCTGGGATTGAGTATATGTGGCTTTTCCAGGTACATGATGCAAGCTGTTGGTAGATCTACCATTCTGGGGTCTGGAGGATAGTGGCCCTCTTCTCATAGCTCCACTAGGCAGTACTCCAGTAGGGACTCTGTGTGGAGGTTCCAACCCCACATTTTCCTTTTGCTCTGCCCTAGCAGAGGTTCTCCATGAGAGCCCACCTCTGCAGTAAGCTTCTGTCTGGACATCTAGGCATTTCCATACATCTCTGAGACATAGGTGGAGGTTCTCAAACCTCAACTTTTGACTGCTGTGCACCTGCAGGCCCAACACCATTTGTGAGCCACCAAGACTTGGGGCATGCATCCTCTGAAGTAACGACCTGAGCTACACTTTGGCCCCTTTTGGACGCAGATGCAATACACCAAGTCCCAAGACTTCAAAAAGCAGCAAGGCCTTGGGCCTGGCCCACAAAACCATTTTTTCCCTCCTAGGCCTCTGGATGTGTGATGGGAGTGGCTGCCATGAAGACCTCTGACATGCCCTGGAGACTTTTTCCCCATTGTCTTGGTAATTAACATTTGGTACCTTGTTACTTATGCAAATTTCTGCAGCTGGCTTTAATTTCGCCTCAGAAATTGGGCCTTTCTTTTCTATTACATTTTCTGTCTGCAAATTTTACAAACTTTTATTCTCTGCTTCCCTTTTAAACATAAGTTCCAATTCCAAACCACATCTTCGTGAATATATAAAACTGACTGTTTTTAACACCACCTCAGCCTGGATTTCATTGTTTATATCATTATCAGCATTTTGGTTAAATCTATTCAACAAGTATCTGGGAAGTTCCAAACTTTTTCACATCTTCCTATCTTCTTCTGAGCCCTGCAAACTATTCCAAACTCGTCCTGTTACCCAGTTCCAAAATTGCTTCCACATTTTCAGGTATTTTTAGAGCAGGGCCTCACTACCCTGTACCAACTTACTCTATTAGTCCATTTTCATGCTTCTATAAAGAACTGCCCAAGACTGGATAATTTATAAAGGAAAGAGGTTTAATTGACTCACAGTTCTGCATGGCTAGGGAGGCCTCAGGAAACTTACAATCATGGCTGAAAGGGAAGCAAACACATCCTACTTCACATGAAGGCAGGAAGGAGAAATGCCAAGCAAAAGGGGAAAAGCCCATTATTAAACCTGTAGAGTTGAGTGAAAAACTAGACTAAACTGTCATTTATTTTCTTGGAGTGTATAATAACTCCAGACATTTCCTAGCTATCATCAAATCAAAGGATTATTTAAAAATGTATCATATCAAACTATGTGTGAGGCATTGCTATTCATTATTAGTACAACTATAAGAAATATCCCTCTTCCTATAAATGTGTGATCTATTTAGGGATGATAAGGCACAGAATCTTGAAAAGTTAAATAGTTAATAGTACTATACAGAACAATATTGATGTTATTTTATAAATAAATTATATGAGGATCTACACTGGATTTATCACTGTGAACTACATTCCTTTATAGATACTGTGTGTTAAAAAAGGTCTTGACTTTGGCTAAAATTTGGGTATGTATCCATGGGGTCGGGAAGGAATTGGCTTAGCTTTAGAATAAAGCTAAGGCTCAAAGCAAGGAGACACCGTTTAAAGATTAAGCTGGCTGGCTCTGTATGCATACAATTTTAAAAACTTTGATCTACACTTTCCTGACGGTTTAACCTCACTCAAAACCCTATTTTTTTTCTTAGCATGTTTCCTCATTTGTAAAAACACAGAACAATATTAACACATATATCGTAAGGTTGATGTGAGTATAAATGCAGTAAAGCATGTAAACATGGTGCCCACCAACATAGTGAGTGCCAGCTGTTGCTGTCAAGATATGGGCTGTGAATACATCCCTTGGACTGGAGCAGAGGATTCCTGCAGTACCTAAATGAGATAGCATCATCCCCATGGCTTAGTGTTTAGTGTGGGAGAGGGGAAGTGGGAACATTGGAACATTTCTCTCAATGTTGCTGTAACTAATGCCTGTTTGTTATTGAAGCCAATGTGGTATTGGATGGCTCCATTGAGGGCAACAACTAATGAATGGTGACAAGCATGACTTGTCAGTTAAACCATGTAAATTAACAGTATATCTGGACTAAACTGGTGCTAAGCAGATAGTTTGTGAGTGCCTGCTGAGAATAGGGGGAAAAAAATGGGAAGAATCTTTTAACTTTACATCATCACTGAAGCTTCCTTGATTGTGGGCTTTACAAGCCACTCACCTTGGCTGTCATAACAGATTGTAACATTGTATTTAAATGACAACTGCCACTGCAAATAGACTTAACAAGTCAGTGGTCCCTAGAGGCACTATAAAGTGTTCCCAGCAAACCTCTGCCGTTTGTTTCTAACCACTCTGTAGACTAATAAAAGCCAGGGTAAGCAAGAAATAGGGCTGCAATCCCATTCTCTCTGCAGCTGCTCATGTAAGACCATGGTTTTCCCTGCTCCTGAGATGTTTGCCCATACAGAGCTATTTTTCAAGCTGCCTGAGGAAACTGAATAGATCCTAATGCCACCAATAGCTTTCAAAGCTTCAACTCTAATACAGCTTTGAAAGTAATTAGATAAAGAAGATTAATTCCGGTTGGGAACACATAAAACATTTCATTTGGAAACTGACATGAATAAAATTTTAACTATGGTAAATATAAAATATGGAATTCTAAAAATTATGATACACTCTGACTTTAGTATTTCCATACAAACTAATGTTTTGTTAACTCTCGGTAAAGTACTCAATAGCCAGGAGACCAACACAACAATCAGAAAGGAGGCTGCTCTCTTTGTGCAAAGGCTTTGGGTGGACTCAACTCTGAAACTGAGCTAGAAACAGGAAAAGATTCTGCAATGAACAGCAGAAACAATACACCAAAGAGACCTCAGCTGGGCATTCTCTTTCTCTCTTTCTTCTCACTATATAAAAAGATGATGATAATTATAGATAGATAATAAATACAGTTATAGATATAGTGATAGGTTATACATTCATAAAAGATGCAATATTGCCTGAAGTGACACAAAAATTTTGTGTGTTATAATGGTGATACATAAAGGGCCACAATACATAAACAGCTATGCAATACATATGAGGTCTTAAAATTTCATGGAGTAGGGATGACTGGGGACAAACAATCTCTAAAAGATTCAGTAGTGAGATAATGAGAAAAATGAACCTGTGGAACAGTGATACAAGTATGCAGGCTTTGAGTCACAGATAACTATTTTTTAGAACTTTAACTGTACAGTGATAAGTGTGTCAGAGACAGCAGCAGCATGAAAACTAAAATCAAAACAAACAAAGCAAAAACCAAAATTTCTCAAATAAATATATGTTTGCATATACTGATATGTACCCATTTGTATCCTCCTAAACATATCTTTAACTTCAACACAATTCCACAGATATTTATGAAATGCCGTCTGTGCCAGGCATTGTACTTCCTCTGGAACAGAACAGTAAAAGTGCTCTAGTAGAGAACAAAAGCTAAATGGAAACAGACATCAAACTATTACCAGCAGAGATGATGTTGGAAGGGAAAAGTACAATGCTGGGAGAGCATGTAGCAGAAAAACCCTTGGAAGGCAACTTTTAATGAGACTTGAATGATAAAAAAAAAAAGGCAGTCAGGCAAAGGAACTAGCATGTTCAAAGGCCCAGAAGTCGGAGGCAGTGTGACATGTTCAAATAAACAAATGGGATCCAGTAGTGCCTAGAGAAAAAGAAGAGGACAGTGGAAGGTGGTGAGACTGAGGAGATTATAGCTCAGACAATACAGACGGAGGCCACATAAGTCCTGTTAAGCATTTTGGAGTATTTCCCAAAAGAAAAGAGAAATCATTCTGTAATTTTAAAAAGGAGAGAGATTCACTTCATTAGGGTTGTGTGACTAATATACTGAATTAGGTCAAGTTAGTTTTTCAATGTAATGGAAACAACACCACCTAGATGTCTAGCAACAGATTGCCTTCTAAGAACTAAGGAATACTTTAGAAACATATAATGCACTTGTTTAAAATGAAAACTGAAAGCTGGTGTTTTTGGCAATGTGCTATCTGGAAACTGGAGTAAAGGAAAGAAATAATGCAATGGTTTCTTTAATCAAATATACAAATAGTATATTGTGTTGGGGGGGGTAAAGTGATTGTGACAGGTTTTTACAGGGCATGTGGAATTGTTTGGATTAAGTTGTCTGTGAGTTCTGTGTGACATCTGCCTTACAGTTCTGCAGTGAATGCAGCAGTTTATGATGATAAAATAACTAGACACAGAATTTGAATAAGGGTAGTTATATTTGAATATATTTGAGCTGGTATCTCAGGACCTATATGATGTCAATTTATTTACAACAGCTTTTATTCTTGTATTAATGCATGGTTATGTGCATATGTATAATATTAATTTTTGATATGTTAATATTACTGCTATTTTCTCTTTTTTGGATGATATTGGCTTCAAGAGTATTTATAGAACATTACATTTATATTAATCATATTTCCTTGAATCAGGTGACTTTTGTGGCTTTCTTTTGAGTTTGTGCTTGGGGAAGCTTAATTCTTTACTGTATATTGTGTACTATTGCTCATTGGCTGTGGCCCCTGGGTTCATTTATAAGGATACAGAACTTCTGAAATGCCATTAATCAAAGCAGGAAATTATAGTTGACAGTGCCATTTTATTTTATAGCAGTACACTATGGATAAAAGTTTGACCTGAAAAAATTGCTAGCTTGTCGAAAAACACCTAGTGCAATAGCAAACTCCTAGAAAAAAAGAAAATTACAAAGTAATGGATACAATGTTGTCTTTAAATTTATAATAGTAAAAAGAATTAGATATACTGATCCAAATAAAACTATTCAGGGGAACTAGAGAATGAATTATGCACTAAATATCATAGGTTGCAGAATTAGTTGATTGATTGATTTCATTCTACACTGGAAATATGCCATTAATCTCTGTCTTTCTTCAATGAAATGAAACTTCCTAAATTACCTATAAATAGAGTGGTCATTAATTTAAAGTAAGGAAACAGTGAATCAGCATCAAAATATTTGTGTATTATTTCGGCTGCTTTCTGACTTAGAATAATTTGACAGAAATCCGAGATAGATACAGTATAAGACTGAAATGCTCTTTGGTGACGGCATGAATGTGACAACTTCCAAAAGGCCTTGGACATAGTCAATCCTCCATAAATATTGCCAAAGAAATCCAGAAGTTGAAATTGGGAATCTGAACTCTTAAACACATGTGCTTATTCTTACCAGAAGAAATAATAGTAAAGAAAAAAGTTACGAAAACCATAGCTAGGTTATCAGAATTTTTTAGTAGTATTAAAAAAGATATTTGAAAAAGTAATTTTATTTGATGATTTCTCCCATGAATCATCTGCCTTTATTTAAATAGAATTTTCAAAAGATCATCTAATTAGATGTGTTCAAGACATTGCCATATATCAGGTGAGCTAATTTTCAAAAGCATTTGCATATAAAAATTATAGAAATTGTTCTTTTCAACATTGGAAAGAAAGGCTATGCATATTATATTACTAAAAGCAATTATGTCTCCATATTCCTTGATAACATATTTAAATAATCTATTGGGGATTTGCTTTTCAAATTAAATTACTGTAACATTAACATTGCTATATTCATACAAAAAAGAAGGTTTCAGATATGTTGATTCTAATCTAAACCTTTTATTCTCTTCCTCTTTCAGAGAAAATGCAATAATACTTTTGAGCAAAAAAATTAAACACATGAGAAGGTTATATTGAGTTGAAAAGATAGTGTAATCTTTAGCTTAAAAGGTTCAAAAAGCCATTGGATGCAGGGCTCTGCTTGTATGTTTTTGTGCCCATGAATGTGTGTGCTATTACAATGTGCAAGATGCAACCGAGCTTAAACACTTTAAGATTTTAGTTTCACCAAGATGATATTATAATAATGTAGGTATTTGTATTATGACACAATGACCATTATGATATAATCATCTTGTAAATGTCAATAATTAATAAGGAATTATAAAAAGACCATAGCTAAACCTTTTAAAAGATAAACTTTTTGTCAGAATATAATTGTATGTACAGTATGATCAAAAGTTTGACAAAAAATTCATTTAAATGATTGAGAAAATACTGAAAAGCTCAGTTAGTTTAATTTAAAATGTTTGAACAGATGTGTGTTATGTATTATTTATGCAGTATAAGCACTCATTCAAAATGTTAATGGTTGGTAGGTTAAATATAATGCGTGTGTTCTTTAGAATTTTTATTTTTCCTTGGAACATAAAATATACATTCAGTCACCCAACTTTTGATGCCAGGACAAGGTTTTCTTTTGAGCTCTTTAGAGCTCTGCCCCTTCTTTCTTGCAAAAGAACAACTAAAAGAGTGTACTAAGTGTGGATTCCAGTTTTGTTTTCTTTTTTCAGAAGTCTGAGAAGGGAATCCTTTGAGATTTTTTGAATATTTCTCTATTTTTCTACAGTTGTTCACACCAATATCCACATAATTTTTTAGTAAGTTCACCAAGTTTTTTCTAGTTATTTGGTATTTGGCTTTGCACATAAAGAGTTTTCTAAGTATATTAAGCATATAAGGCATATTTAAAACAGTGCCTAGTCCTCCAAAATTATTATATAAGTATCAACCGTTATTTAGTTACTCAGTCACCCTAAAACTAGGCTTCCAAATCTGTAAAATGTGCATTTTATAAGATAATATTTACTATGAATCTCAATGACTGTTCTAAAATACATAAAAAGTTTTGTGTTCAATTTTGCTTTACGCATTTTAAGTTGGTACTAAATTTGGAAGTTTTCCAATCTTAGAATATTGAAGATAAGATCTATATTCTGTACTTCTGTATGTTTCTGAAACTCATTTCATTAATTTCACTAATTTACATATACATTGAAAATCACATGATTTACCATGACAGTTGTTGACTATGATATTTATTATAATTTTCCATGAACTTTAAAAATGCAATTAATGAAAAGAATGGAAAGATAAAAGGAATCAAGAAAGCTAAGGCCAAAGTTTGAACAGTAACACCAGGTATAGGTGGAAGGAGAATGAGAACTATAACATAAAAAGTTTATAAAATAAACACAAATTTTCAAAATTTTAGAAATAACATAATAATATTGGTCTCCTTAGAAGATTCTGTTCATGATTGTTGAATTACAGTTAAGAAAGGAAAATTACTCTTGCTGATTTTTAAGTAAAGCTGTGATTGTTTTTTCTAATAAGCAGTTAAGTGCAAAGCAAGTATTTTGAAGAGAAACCGACTATCACTGAAGCAGAATATTAGCCACTAAATACTTTAAAATATTTAATATTGTATGTGCTTCTGTGTTAGGCCATTCTTGTTTTGCTAAAAAGAAATATCTGAGACTAGGTAATTTATAAAGGAAAGCGGTTTTATTAGCTCACAATTCTGCAGGCTTTTGAGGAAGCATTGTGCTGGCATCTGCTTGGTTTTTTGTGAAGCCTCAGAGAGCTCTCAATCATGGCAGAAGGTGAGAGGGGAAAAGGCACATCACATAATGAAAGCAGGAGCAAAGAGGGCGAGGCGTAGAGAGGGAGAGAAAAAGAGCTTGGGGAGGGAAGTGCCGCACACTTTCAAATGATCAGATCTCAAAAGAACTATCACAAGGACACACCAAGCTATGGGCAATCTGTTCCCATGATCTCAACACTTCCCAAAAGGATCCACTTCAATCATTGGGAATTAAACTTAACATGAGATTTGGATGGGGACAAATTCCAAACTATCTAATCTAAGCTGCCTGTTTACTTCAGAAAAACTTTTAAACATATATATATATATATATATATATATATATATATATATATATATATTTTAAACAAGTTTACTTACTATCCTCGATTTTGAAAGAGCAGAGGTCTTATTTATATAACTTTAAAAAAATAATAAAAACCTTGCTGACAAGTGGCTTTTTATAACTTAACCTAGACATGAATTTCTTCTCATTTTAAATTACTTAAAATGAAATTTCTCATTGATTAGATAGCATTTATAAAATTCTATTAACTTAAAAATTGCTGTCTGGGCATTGTGTTTATGGTTTTCTAAATTGCTTTATAAAGAAGTTAAGATGACAGGTACTCTGATGGCTACAAACCCTTTAATGATTTTATAACCATGGTCAATCCATTAACCTTCATGACATTCCTGCATCACTATCTGTATCTTCTTCAGTTTGATCTAAAAGAACTTTTAATCCACATACCTACTTTGAGTAGTTGGAAAATGAATCAATATTGACATATTAAATAGATATTTAAAATTTTATAATATAAAGGAAAACAAACATAAATTCTTTTGCGTTTGTTAATTGTAGTACATATTTTACAGAAAATGATGCTTCTGTACATCTGAGGTCCTATAGTTTATAATTGACAGTTAGGAGACGCATGATCTGTACTCTGAAACATACATGACAAACAGTTATAGAATGAGAACCTCTTGTATACATTTAAATACACAATTGAATTTATTTATCTAAGTTAGATATGAGATTGGTCAATAGCTAAATAATAATTATGTTTCTTAAATCCTGAATTTCAATTAGTTATTTTTTAAGAGAAATGACAATATTTGGAAAAAGACCTGTTTTGGGGTAACAGACATAGGTTCCAGCTTCACCAATATCCTGTCATGGATAGTAAGCAAGTTTGTAACCTCTCTACAACTTTCCAAGTTTTAAGCATATATCTTAAGTCACCTAAGAATTAGAGGCAGTGTTATTGGATAGGTGTATTTAATTTTTTCTAATATCCTTGCAATGTTTCAAAGAATTCTTTCATACTGATTAAAAATAACTAATGTATAAGCTTATTTCTATGAAATAGAATTTCATTACTAAAATATTGTGATATTTACATTGGACTGTAATAATTATTATAATTACCTCTTTTGTAGAAGATGGATTATTCCTTGAGTCACTTTAAAAGGAGGCAAATACATTTTCACTATTTTTCAAAAGTAACAGTGCTAAGGTGAGAGTTTACTTGGAGCTGCCACACTAACCAGCATGAAGTGAAAGTTATTGAATCTGTGAATCTTCATGCTGTGAAGATTGAGATAAAATATGTAAAATAAATAACACAAAGATTGACAAATGATAGATGCTCCTTAACAAAATCCAGTGTTACAGAACAGCAGCTATTTGTGGATGTTAAAATTGTCAAGATGCAGTTCTAAGTTGTTAGACAATGTTGGGGAGAAATTGAACAATCTGCCAATTTCAAATTTCTTTGTGTAATGCATTAATATAGACCAGAATAATAAAAGTAGAGACAAAAATTATGGGAAAGAGATTTAAGAAGACAAACCCATACTTCTGCAAACAACAAGCTGGCAGAGTACTTAACTGACTTGCACAAGAGCAAGATTTCTTGTAAACAGAGCTACAAAGTCCAAGGATTCTGGCACCAATTCTTACTATTCTGAAGAAAGATGAAAGACAGGTTAAGGAAAAATGTAATATTTGCTAAGTGCCTATTAGAGATTCTGTACTAGATGCTTTAACACTACTTACTCATCCTACAAAGTAGACATCATTAGGATCGCTTTAGAGAAAAGGCACCTGAAGCTCAATTTGGTTAAGACACTTGTTTCTTTGACACCTGAGTTACTCCAAATTCATGGATGAAAGATTTTATCCTGGATCTAAATCTAGAATCTGAATGTAGACCCTGATAAAAAAGAAATATGTTTGACTACTCTACTTTGCAGGAGACATAGCAGCATCTATAACCAGAAGCATGCAATAATTCACAAAACAGTTATCAGCACAATTCTACGCAGATTCTAGTAAGTTCGCAAGTTTGAGGGCCAGACATACGTGCATATCTTTTGCTTATTTAATAATATTATTGTAAATTGCATGACAGTGGTATTTGCCATTAAAAAAGCACCTTTAATTGAAAATCAAACCATAGACAAAGGCACAGGAAACTGTCTTCTGAAAAGAAGACACAGCTCTTTATCAGTTATGTTTAGTGATTTTGTTCTTTAGCTTAGAGAACTGAAACTCAAAAAAATTTACAAAATGTAAGTATAAGCTTTTTCTTAAAATCTTCACTGTATTTTACAGTTAAGGAATCTGAGGCATCAAAATTTTAAATTTCTTATTCTCACAAATCCCTAACTAGTTTTCAAGTAATGTTAAACCAACTCCACAAACATAAGATTGGACTCATAAATTAAAAACACAAATCATGAAATTATTTACATTAAAAGATTATCAGGACTGATCTAAAATGAATATACTCAGATATGTTTCTGGAAAAGTAAATTTAATGGTAGTTCTCTTTATTCCATCAGAAGAATAAATACTTTTACATCTAAACTAAATCTGGATTTTCATATATACGTAATAGGAAATCTGTTTATGGAGTTTTGTTCTGTAATGTTTAGAGTATTTTAGAGAAATCAAATGAATACTAATTAAATTAAGCTGAATTACACTAAAGACATGAATTTATTCTAACAGATGATTCAGTTAAACTTGATCAAGTATCAATAATTGCCATAAAGTAGATAAAAAATATTTCTCTTTGTTCTAATTCTTATTGCTTTTATATTGCTTCAATGGACCTTCCATTTAGTGAAAAGTTCTTATTTCAATTTTATAAGATGTAGAAAAAAAACTACAGGCTCTATAAAAAAAAAAAAAAAAAACTCTTGTAGGCTCTATAATTCCAGAGTAAAGCACAAATTAAGATAATAGTTTCCTCACAGATATCATTTATATTAGTTTCAAACTCTCCTATTTGTTTTTCATGTAAAGTCAATTTTTTTTACACAATACAATATAAAGTGGAAATTATTTCTATGTGCATAAATGCTATCAATATAAATTGTTCTCTTCAGTTTATACTATGAAGAGTCAAAACAGAATATGTTTTTAAGGTTAAAGCAAAATAAAAGTGATAATTCCTTTCATACTTTAATCAGACAAGGTTTATTTAAAATATTCACTTATTATGGATATAAGTACAGATTGGTAAATCACTTATAAAATTAACTCCATTGATTTTTGAAATGTCATCTATATTATTTTTATTAAACATCTAGTTTGATGGTAGGAAAATCTGTCATCTGATATTTGAAGGGGATTCAAAAATTATGTTAACTCCCCACTTTATATGAATAAACATATTAATATTAAATTTTGTATAATCTGTGTATAAAATTAAAAATAACATTTGCAAATTTTAGGCCCTATTACAATTTCCTAAGTGTGTTGGTAGTAATAGAATGATATCATAAACTAATTTTGTAGCTAGAGAATGACTGATACAAGAAAAACAAATTAATTGCAAAAATATAATTATTTAAGTGAATAATTGAATTAAATGTTACTAAATACTCTTAATTACTTGAATGAATACTGTGGCACTTAATTGTGCCAACATCTAGATATTGGGCCTATGTAGTGACTTCAGTCATTAAAATTGAGAACAAATGGTATGTTTGTTTGGCAGAACTACCATAACAAAGTACCAAGTTTGGGCATCGTAAATGACAAAAATGTATTGTTTCATAGTTCTGGATGCTATAAGTCATAAATCAGTGTGTCCACAGAGTTGCTTCCTTCTAGGTCTGTGAGGGAGAATCTGTTCCCTGCCTCTGTGCCAGCTTCTGTTAGCCTCAGACATTTCCTGGCTTGTAGGTAATATTCTTTCTGTGCACTCACATTGTCTTCCCTCTGTGCATATCTCTGTGTGTCTGTCTCTGTGTCCCAATATATTAGTTCATTTTAATACTGCTATGAAGAAATATCCATGACTAGGCAACTTATAAGAAAAAGAGGTTTAATGAACTAACAGTTCCACATGCTGGGTAAGCCTCAGAATCATGGAAGAAGGTAAAGAAGGAATGAAGGAGGAACAAAAGTATGTCTTACATGGCAGCAAGCAAGAGAGCATGTGTAGGGGAACTTCCCTTTATAAAACCATCAGATCTTATGAGACAAATTCACTATTACAAGAACAGCATGGGAAAATCCCACCCCCATGGTTCAATTACCTCCCACCAGGTCCCTCCCATGACACATGGGGATTATAGGAGTTAAAATTCAAGATGAGATTTGGGTGGAGACACAGCAGAACCATATCATTTTGCCCCTGACTCCTTTCAAATCTCATGTCTTTACATTTCAAAAGCAATCATGCCTTCCCAACAGCCCCCCAAAGTCTTCACTCATTTCAGCATCAACTCAAAAGTCCACAGTCCTAAGTCTCATTTGAGACAAGGCAAGTCCCTTCCACCTATGAGCCTGTAAAATAAAAGCAAGTTAGTTAATAGTACTTCCTAGATACAATGGGAGCACAGGCATTGAGTAAATACACCTGTTCCAAAGGGAAGAGATTGGCCAAAATGAAAGGGCTGTAGGACTCATGCAAGTCTGAAATCCATCAGGACAATCAAATCTAGAAGCTCCAAAATGATCTCCTTTGACTGTGTATCTTACATGCAGGTCATGCTGATGCAAGAGGTGTGTTCCCATGGTCTTCAGCAGCTCTGTCCCTGTAGCTTTCAAGGATACAGGCCCCTTCTTAGCTGCTTTCACAGGCTACTGGTGAATGTCTGCTGCTTTTCCAGGCACAGGGTACAAGCTCTTACTGTATCTACCATTCTGGGGTCTGGAGGATGGTGGCCCTCTTCTCAGCTTCATTAGACAGTGCCCCAGTGGAGACTCTGTATGGGGGCTCCCACTCCACATTTTCCTTATACATTGCCTTAGCAGAGGTTCTCCATGAGGGCTCTTCCCCTGCAGCACACCTCTTCCTGGCCACCTAACCATCAAGCCATTTCCATACATCCTCTGAAATCTAGATGGAGATTCTTAAACCTCAGTTCTTGAGTTCTGTGGACCCACAGGCCCAACACCATGTGTAAGCTGCTAAGGTCTGGGGCTTGCACCTCTGAAGCAACAGCCTGAGCTGTATGTTGATCCATTTTATCCATGGCTGGGACAGACAAAGGGAACCAAGTCCCAAGACTGCACATAGCAGCAAGACTTTGGACTCAGCTCACAAAACCATTTTCTTCCTCCTAGGTCTCCAGGCCTATGATAGGAGGGGCTGCTGTGAAGGCCTCTGATATGCTCTGGAAATATTTTCCCCATTGTTTTGGTGATTAACATTTGCCTCCTCATTATTTATGTAAATTTCTGCAGCCAGCTTAAGTTTCTGCTCAGAAAATGGGTTTTTCTTTTCTATTGCATTGTCAAGCTGCTAATTTTCCGAACTTTTATGCTCTGCTTCTCTTTTAAACATAAGTTTCAATCCAAAGTTCCATATCTTTTTGAATATATAAAACTGAATGCTTTCAAGAGCACTCCAATCACCTCTTGAATGCTTTACTGCTTAGAAATTTCTTGTGCCAGAAACTCTAAATCAATTCTCTCAAGTTCAAAATTTGACAGATTTCTAGGGCAGGGGCAAAATGCTGCCAGTCTCTTTGCTAAAACATAGCAAGAGTTACCTTTATTCCAGTTCCCAATAAGTTCCTCATCTCCATCTGAGAACACCTCAGCCTGGACTTCATTATCTGTATCACTGTCAGCATTTTGGTCAAAGCCATTCAATAAGTCTCTAAGAAGTTACAAACTTTCCCACATTTTCCTGTCTTCTTCTGATCTTTCCAAACCGTTCCAACCTCTGCCTGTTACCCAGTTCCAAAGTTGCTTCCACATTTCAGGTATCCACATACAATTACCCCACTCTACCAGTACCAATTTACTGTATTATTCCATTTTCATACTGCTATGAAGAAATATCCAAGACTGGGTAATTTATAAAGAAAAAGAGGTTTAATGGACTTACAGTTCCACATGGCTGAGGAGTCTCAACATCATGGCAGAAGGCAATGGAGAAGCAAAGTCACATCTTACATGGCAGCTGGCAAGAGAGCATGTGCAAGGGAACTGCACTTTATAAAACCATCAAAACTCTTGAGACTTATTCACTATCACAAGAACAGCATGGGAAAAACACAACCCATGATACAATTACCTCCGACCAGGTCCCTCCCATGACTTGTGGAGCTACATTTCAAAATGAGGTTTGGGTGAAGACACAGCCAAACCATAGTACCCAACTCCCCCAACCTTTTTTTTTTTAATTAGAACATGATCATGTTAGATAAGGGCCTACCCTAATGATCTTACCTTTATTTAATCATCTGCAAAGTCTCTATTTCCAACTAAGTTCACATTTCACAGGTAATGGGGGTTAGGACTGGGGGATCGCAATTCAATCCATAACCTATGGAAATCATAGAAATACATAATGTGAAGTTTTTCTAGATATTTCATCAGTACCTGTGAATGTATGAAACAGGCAAAATTAGGTAGAATATGTTTTTATGTTTTAGTGTTCTACAATTTTCATCTTTTGTTACACTTCCCTTCCTCTTCTCATTTAACTGAGTACCAATCATCTGCTGTAAGGTATAAATATATAGATATACATACTTTTTAAAAACTACAAGCCACCAAGTTGGTAAGTTTCTATATTTCAAAAGATCCTTCTTTAAATTTTGGGATCACAATTTATAATTAAGATGATGTTCACACAGCTTTTATCTCAATTCTCAATTTTTTTTCTTTCAACATATATTAACTAAATACTCTGTGATGTATTTTTTATTAGGGACATCTCATTGATATTAGTGATATTACTGACATTCTATTATGGTTACCAAAATAGCAACTACTTAATCCACTTAGTGTATTTATTTTTATTTTTATTTTTATTATTTTTTTCTTTTTGAGACAGATTCTCACTCTATCACCAGGCTGGAGTGCAGTGGTGCAGTCTCAGCTCACTGCAACCTCCGCCTCCTGGGTTCAAGCAATTCTCCTGCCTCAGCCTCCTGAGTAGCTGGAACTACAGGCACACACCACCACACCTGGCTAATTTTTTTTTTTTTGTATTTTCAGTAGAGCTGAGGTTTCACCGTGTTAGCCAGGATGGTCTCAATCTCCTGACCTCATGATCCAACCAGCTCGGCCTCCCAAAATGCTGGGATTACAAGCGTGAGCCACCATGCCCTGCCACCACTTAGTTTATTTTAAAGTTGTATTTCTTTTACTTTTCTACAAATATTGACTGAAATCCACTATGTTGCAGAATTATATTAGGTGCTAGCAAAACAATACAAAGACATTTCCCTCACAGAAATATATATGCTCATAATGTGATACATTTTTTTAAAAAAAGAACTGAATACATAATTTCAGATGGGGTGAATTTGATAAGGAAAATAACACAGAATAGAGGAAGAGTTACATTGGGGAGGAGCTAGAGGACCAGAGTTAGTTTATATATAGTGTTCAAGGAAGTCCTCTCTTAGAAGGTACCTTTTGGTGGAGACTGAAGCACACAAAGCTCTTTATGCCCTGTTTACAAGAAAAACCAAGAACTTTTGAACAAATATGATCACCTACTTTTAGTTTTATTAGATACATCAGTTTTTATTAAAACACATTTGTTAACACACATTTAGTTTTATTAACACACTTTATATACAAAGTAAAATGTGGGGAAAGGGTTTGTTTTTCCCAATGTGGAATGAAAGAGAATGATGTTTATACAATATGCCTGGTGGTTAAAAGATCCATCATTTCCTTTGTCTCTTTAGTATAGGCCTATCTGCTCAAGTAAATTAATCCCAAATAAATATTCTCTTTTGTCTTTACTTCCACTTTCTTATCCTCCATTCCTGTTTGGGTTTCTGAGATGTTGGAGAGAGGCTCCGGTTGCTTGTTGGGAAATACTGTTGTAACACCTCCGAGAACATCGGCTCAATTTTCTGTCAAGCTGGCACAATTCACACATCTTCAATTTACTTCATTATTTATTGTTTTGTAGAACAGTGAACAGTGACAGGGTACTTGGCTCTGTTAAAAAAAAATAGGAAGCTGCTCTCTGCCCCAAGGACATGCAATTTAAGTTAGACAGTTCTGACATAAAACACAATAGCTGGAAACTTGTTCATTTTCAGAGTGAAAACAACTTGAGTTTTCATACTTGTTTGCTGAGGTTGGAAAGTTACTGTGAGATATTTCTTAAAGGAAACAATAGATATGGAGAGATAGAAATGAAGAGATAGGCAGTGTTACCTTTACATCTTTATTTTTTATGTCTCAGACCAATTAGGAACTAAATTTTATCTCTCTAAGTGAAACGCTGGAAACAAAATTCATGATGTAGCCTTAGACACACAAGAGGACATGTAGATATTGCATTTGCTTACTGTAAGATGTAAAACAATTAAAATAGATTCAGTTAGGTTAAGTCAAATTTAAAGCCAAATGCAACATGAGATTAAATAAATCTGATATTTAGGTGAAATATTTTCCTAGAGAGTATAAAAATTTTATGTCTATTAAATTAGTTATCCTAAAGCAATGATGTAGAAATTATTAAAAACAAACCTGAGACCATAATGTTACTATGAAACAGTAAAACCTGTTAAACCTCTAGATTTAAAAATAATTGGGGCTAAGGATACAAATACTTCTGCATTATAATGAGCTGATTTATGCATACTAAACCTATATCTTTGCATATATCCTTGCAACATATATCTTTGTAAAGAAGTGAGAGAGAGATTCTTCAGAGAAGAAATGGTTTTCCATAATAAGTTGCTCCCCAAATTTTCACCGATGAAAGCCAGATTCTCTGGAAATTTTTAGAGGGCTCGCTCCATCACAACTGCATATTACCATGTATATTTCACCAAGAAATTTATATCTCACTATGAATTGCTTAAATGAAACAACTGGGCTATTTAGATTGCTTAGTTTTCCAGTGAATGAATGAAGAATGAGTGAATCCTCTTATGAATGAAGTTTGGATGACAGTAATGAAAGATATACCAGTATTTCAGGGTCAGGGTCCTTCAGTGGAGAGCAGATTTTAGGTGCCATTACAGATGTGGCATTGAGGAACGAAACAAAATGTTGTGGCATTTGGGCTCCTAAAGAGTAGGAGAGATGAATGAGAAAGAAAGGTTAGAAAAACCCTCAGCAAAAAGTGACTGAATATGAATTTTGTTGACAAATTTTTGTATGCCATCGAAAATGCCATGCCTTTAATTATAAGAAAGGTTTGCCAATGTTTTGGTTATATATTTGTCACTCACCTTTTCAAACTGTCCTAAAGGAAGAGACAGAAAAAATGATCACACTAATCTGCCTTACTCAGTTTGGGCCACTAGGAATTAAAACTGTAGAATCTGAAGAGACAGAGAAACAAATAAGTAATTTAATTCCCATGCTCCCGAAGCTCATATTGTTTCAAATCATTCAGTGGAGTTTATTCGTTATGTTTATTCCACTGTAAAATTAGATTTACAAAGAAATACATAATTCTTTTTATTTGCTATTGGTCATAAATCTTTAGAACAAGCTTAAATTACAGTTATTTAAATCTATGCTTTGTGACCACATTTGCAGGGTTTTTTCCCCCAATACTTAGTTAATATTACATAGACAAATACTTATTAAGATCGATTTTGTTGTGAAGCTAAGTATAGGTTGCTTTCAAATTATATTGGGGAGCTTTAATAATGTATAACACAGTGCTGTGCATAGTACTAGATGTATATTTTAGATGTCAGGAATAAATTATGTATTTAGAGGAGTAAAATGGTGGTGGTCCTCTATGGCAAAAAAGATCAAGTTCACATATGCCCATTTGTTTGTGTAGACAGAGCCGAGAATGATCTCATAATTCAAAAGGAGTTATAAAAGATACTAAGTAATAAAACATGATAAATTTGGAGTTCTTAACCTATGATTCATCAGCTCCACTAGGTCCGTGGGTCTAGGTATATTACTTGCAGGTTTCTGTGCCCATTTGCATATTGCTGGAGGGATATCAATAGATTCTCAAAAGACACTGAGAGAAAAAATAAGGAAATAAAATTTTAAGATTTTGTAAACATCCATTCTATAAAATTTTATTTCAGCATATTTATATTTCCATTACTATAGGTGTTTTATAAAATATCCAAATGTTTAGAAATAACAGGACTCTCATAAATAATAAACCACCATATTTGTGATTGGAAAGAGCTCTCACAGGAATGACACACGCTCAACTAACTTCCTTTCTCTCCATCCCTCTTTCCTTCCAGCCTTTGCTTCCCTTTCTTCTTCCATAATCCTCAAACCAGGGACTATCTTAGGCATAGGCATTTTGTGTCCACGGTTAGATCCATTTCACTAGATTTTTTAAATCTCCCTTTCTTTTCTCAACATGCTCTGTTTACATTTTTAGATTAAATGTGCTGACAGTGACCCTACAAGTTCTGTAATGTGATGTCCCTAAATAAATTATTTTTATTTCAAATCTAAGGCTAGCATTACAGATTCCTTCTTTATGTCTTAACGCCACATTTATTTGGTACAGAAGTGTATCTAGGTTTTATTTTATTTAAATATAAAAGAGGAGGAGAGTGATAAAATAACCTACTTCAGAGAGTTGGTAAGACAAATATAACTGTTAATGGATTTTATATATTCAAATACTTTTGCCTGATACCTCACATATAGCAAGTCAAAGCAGTATCAATAAATGTCAGCCATTATAAGGAAGCAATTAATGGAAGGTGAAAATCTCTGATTCTCACAATAGTCTATTTCGAATCAGTATTAATAACAATACAATACTTCTGACACGTTCTAGAGCAATCCTTCTGGAAACTCATTCTGGAATTGCCTAGGATAGTGCAACAAAATTCGTGGACTGTTTTGTTATGGTACGGAAATATTTATTGTCTCCTTTTAGGTAGTTTAAAGAAAAAAACCTATCTTTTAACTTACGTCTGGCATTTCTACAAGTAAGGTCACCTTACAGAGCTTCTGGCAAAATAGCTTCATGAGGCTGCTTTGAGGGCATCCAAAATATGGGGAGGAAGAAAAAAAAACAGAATATCAGAGCCAGGTAGAGGAATCTGTGGCATGAGGCGCGAATGAGACTTTGAGCCAGCTGGAATCACGACCAGACATCCAGCAGAATGCCATCTGGCCTGGGCACCAGGACTTCCCTTGCTGCCTTGGCACCATGGAGTGTCCCTGGGCCCTCTACCTAGTCTGGTCTTCTGGCATCACCTCTGCACTCTATCCAAAAGCCAGTTCCACATTTGACCTGCTCTGTTTTCCAGCTCTGACTTCTGGATATGCCCCTGTTGCCATGGCTACCAGTTCTTGGTTTTGACTAAGCCTGGCTTCTGGTAACGGCTCCTGCACTCACACACAGTGGCATGCTCAGTTCTTAGCCTTGGATTCATTTGCAACAGTATCTGTGCACTTGCTTCAGGCCTCTAAGTCAGCTGTAACCTCCTGAGTTTCACCCAAGGTCTCAAAATGGTCCTGAAGGAGAAATCTTTGGCTTGAGTATTTGAGGCTATTTGGATCATGTCTATGTCCCTCTTTAGTGGATGGTTTTGGAAATCATTTCATTACTTACCCTTAGTGAAGAATAATTTCCTACCCTAATCTAATATTGCTCAAAACCATAAGTAAACTAATCTTTCCAGTGTGTATTTACTCTTCCATGAAGGATGGAAATGTTAGTCTAAAAAAAAAAAGTCAGTAATTAAATTTAAAAATTATATGGAGCTCATACAATGGGATAGCACGTGCAGAGGACAGCACAGGACATAAGATAACCACATTAAAAAATAGACTACATGACTACATCAGGTGCTGCAGACATATATTACAAAATAACATCATATGCAAAGCAAAGCAAGTTAATAAGTCACAGAAACAGTGTATATTGGAGGCATCAAGGAAGTCTTCCTTGTCCAGGCAGAACTTTATATGGCCCTTCATGAACTACCAGGATTTGGTCAGAAAGTTGGGAAATATGTGTACCTAATAGGGTAAGAAAACAATAAGGGAAAAAGCATAGGATTGGTTAAATATGGAATGTCATTAGAAGAGTCCTTAGCCTTCTGGTCGGGTGCAGTGGCTCACGCCTGTAATCCCAGCACTTTAGGAGGCCAAGGCGGGTGATCACCTGAGGTCAGGAGTTCAAGACCAGCCTGGCCAATATGGTGAGACCCTGTCTATATTAAAAATACAAAAATTAGGTGGGTGTTGTGGTGGGCCCCTATCATTCCAGCTACTCGGGAGATTGAGGCAGGAGACTTGCTTGAACCTGGGAGGTGGAGGTTGTAGTGAGCCAAGATTGCACGTTTGCCTCCCAGCAGGGGCGACAACAGCAACACTCCAACTTAAAAAAGAAAGAAAGAAATATCCTTAGCCTTCTATTTTGGCAAAAGGATATTATTGTATAGGAAATTAATAGGAGTACAATGTTGACTGTTAAGCCGGGTTTTTCCACTGAGGGCTTCAAAGTTTGTGTAAGCAGACTACATTTTATAATGTAGGGACTGGCAGGATAGGGTGTGTCCATAGAGTGGACACTTACAAGCTAAAAATGTTTAAACTGTGCATGTTTCTCTAAGGAGCTTATTGTCCATGCAGAATATAGATCATAGTTTAAAGGAGAAATAAGTCACATTTTCCTTTTTTAGAAAATAAACTGTGAATTTTTGTCTTGAATTTATATAAGTTTCTAGGATTCATACGGTTCCAAGTGCCCTGTTGTCTACAGTGCCTTCTAAACTTGATTATATATCAGAATCATGTGAACAACTCCTTAATCCTTATTCATATTCGTTAGTATTGGGTGAGGTGTTAGAATATTTGTTTTGAAAAAAAAAAGGCACAGTGCTGTTTGGGAAGAGATGTGAAAAGTGCTGATTATGATACAAGAGTGTCCATGTTCAACCTCCAGCTTTCCTGGAAGTCATAACAAACTGCTATTAATGCTCTCTTAACCTGATGACATTGCTATAAGCTGTTTTAAGGAAAACTAATAAAGTGAATGTCTTATTTGTACATATCCCAAGACAGATAAAATTATACACACTATAAATAGCATAATTATTTAAGTAGGCAGGCAAATTTTCCAGAAGAGAATTTCAATAAAATAAATCTTGGATATGATTGGAAATACTTTTCTTATTTGTTAGATGGAAATTATTGTAGGCCAATTAGTATATATCACACTCTGTATATGGCTAAAGGGCAAGTAAACTTATCCCACAGTGATCTGGCTGGCAAGTTTCAGTGTGTCCTGCTAGCAGAATTCCTGTTGAAAGTCTGTAGTTCCTTTTTTATCTTCCTCCAAGCTCCATGAAGCTCAGCCAAGCAAGAAGCTCCAATTGCCTTCAAAGATGACTCTTCACTTGAATGAGCACTGTGGGGTTCAGAGGAAGATGAGAGCCTGGCCTTGTGTAAGAAGATTTAACATATGCCTCATTTTAGATCAGGCTCTATCTGAAAAAGGATTCCATGAAACCTTCAAGGCATGTA
The DNA here is from genome assembly GCA_963573385.1 of Cacajao melanocephalus. Taxonomy (NCBI): domain Eukaryota; kingdom Metazoa; phylum Chordata; class Mammalia; order Primates; family Pitheciidae; genus Cacajao; species Cacajao melanocephalus. The sequence goes on along the minus strand of CAUYLG010050743.1, from coordinate 268,385 downwards.
TACATCTCTAATTCACAAGAGGAAATTATGAATTACAGAGTAAATCTGAGTGAACCTTATATTTGAAAGAGACTTAGGATATTTGGATTTTTAAAAAAAGTAAAGATTAACTAGAGTAAAGATTAATTTTTATATCTAGAATCTCTACATGTGTCTAGTTCATATGTCAGGAGATACCGTAGTAATTTACAAGTCTTTAGTGTCAAGGAATATGAAGAGAAACACATAAAGACATCCATCTGTTTGAAAATATAATTAGCATTATTTTAGAGCATAGGTTACTTTTCTATGTTAGAAAATATATTTATTGCATAGTCATAAAAACCCTCATGTTTATTTCTCAAATCTCTTTTTGTCACTGACTACAAAAGATAATATATGTCTATTCCCTAAGGCCTTCTCAGAAAGGGCTAATTCAGCGGCATTTTTCTCTTAGGCTGTCATGTTCTGCCCAGATTTTTTTGCTCTGATATTTAGAAGAATCCTGCTGCATTTAAGCTACAGAATAAATATTAATGGTGAAAGGGACTTCTTTTATTTTTCTCTGAATAAATATACACTTTTGATTTTAAGTATCCAGGACATCAATCTTATAAATAGAGTAAATGAGAAATCTGCCCCAAACACTTGTGAAATATCATGAGCCAATTATCATTAAGTCCACAACCTAAACAGGAACATGACAATTTACTTGTATTTTTATCTCCCCTTATATCAAGTAGGCTATGTTACGATTCTCCTATAGAGACTATTTTTTCATCCTCTTAATTGGGAAAAAGAAGTAAAACAATATGATATTGAGTTGTCATTTACATATCTACACTGTTATTTCTTTTTAAAACCATAAGGGAACTCTTGTTATTACATAGTTATAGAAAATAATACAGACAACTAGAAATCTATGATAGAAGTGTTTCAACTGAAAAATACTTATGTCTTATCTACTCATTCACTTTCTTATAATTTTAATTACTAATTCTCTTATAACATACCATGTTTTAATATTCGGGCCTTACTTTCTTGTCTTGAAATATTCAGGCCTTACTTTCTTGTCTTCTCTTATTTGCCCTTGAACGGGAGTTATGAACTATGAATAAAACAGACCAGAACCGTACACCACCAACTCCTTATGTTACCCATTCTTCCTTCATTTGCCCATCCATCCTTTCCCCACATAGTTCCTCAAATCTTTCTGAGAATCTGCTCCATGCTAGTTTTTATGTTGGATATTGGATATTCAATGTCTTGGACAATTAACATAAATAGGAAGAATTGTTTAGTTGTTTGGTATATAAGTCTTACTGATTTTGAATCATTTATATGACATTTTTTTTTTGAGACAGTTTCACTCTTATTTCCCAGGCTGGGGTGCAGTGACATGATCTTGGCTCACCATAACCTCCACCTCCTGGGTTCAAGTGATTCTCCTGCCTCAGCCTCTCAGGTATCTGGGATTACAGGCGTGTGCCACCACACCCGGATAATTTTGTATTTTTAGTAGAGACAGGGTTTTCCATATTGGTCAGGCTGGTCTTGAACTCCCGACCTTAAGTGATCTGCCCACCTCGGCCTCCCAAAGTGCTAGTCTTACAGGTGTTAGCCACTGCGCCCTGCCTTATGTGACATTCTTTATGTTCTCATCTTTTATATTCTTGACATTTTCTTTCAATGTTGCCAGCTACACTGAAGCAATCAAAGTTACCGAGGCTTTCTTATCCCCACTTCCTAACACACACACATACACACGTACTCACAAACAATAATTTTTCATCATGTCGCAACTTCAAACAAATGTAACACTGAGAATCTGAGTATGTCACAATACTAAACTGTGGGAAAGTCAGCCTAAGTTATTTTATTGGTTTATTTGAGTGATGATTTCGTAAAACATGGATGTGTTAATTAAGGCCCAAAGGCTATGATATTATAACTCCAGAACTTTATGATTATAAATACAAATTGACTAGAAAATGCAGTTTCTTTAAAGTTTCTTCCCTCTTTATCAGTAGCATATTTAAAAGTTCGTCATATAGTTCCATTGCTCCTCATACAGGCTTTGTCTTCCTGTTTCAAATTGTTTATCCTTGCTTGTGTTTATTTGGTTTATGATCAACCTAATTGTACGTGTGTGCTGATAAAATTTTGTGAATTTTATCCATATATTATTTCCAAGTTTTCATTGGATTAGCAGCAAATTATGGTCTAAGGATTGATTCAACTATGATTTCATGGTCTAATCCAGATAAACAAGGGCATACCCTCAGGGGACCTCTCAGTGGTAAAGCAATTTTAATTAGTAAATGATCCTGAAGCTGCACATTGAAAACAACTATTACTCAGCAAACAATATTGGTACTGCCAGTCAGAGTTTTCATTCACAGCTTGTGAAAAGGCAGGATGCTTTGGGGAAGAGCTGATGAGGAGTAATGAGAAGTGTCACTTAAAGTTAGCAAAGATCAAAGTGAAGGACACTCATCCTCCTAGCACTAGAACTCATATCAAAGTGTCAGGTTTCTGAGTTATCTCAATTCTGCAGTTCCAGCAAGGGAAAGGAAAATGCTCAGCTAACTTTCTATAAGAAATAAGATTCTTCATCATGAAATTCTTAGTTAATAAAGGAAACAGGAAATGGTGGCATAATGATGGCTGTTGCTAAACTAGCATGTCACCAAATCAAAATTCTTAAAAAGAAAATAAAATATAAAGATTCATACCTGGGATTGATTATTTTAACTCTTTTGTTTCCAAATATCAAATTGTTAAATTACGATACTTAAACCGATATCCTCACTTCTATTTTTTTCTGTATGCCTTATGAATTATATTTTAGGTTCAGTAATTCATAACATACTTCTAATAGTATATTGTAAATAATAAGTTGCTAGATGAATTTCCAGAAGCATCACTAAAATAGTTGTATTGTGCAACCTAAAAACTACTGCTCCACTTAGAACTTGAAAATTAAAGAAAAAACATCAACCAAAAATGTTTGATTTTTACTGCAAAGAAGACTTAATGAAATTATTAACATTGTATTGGGCATCTGAAATCAGATATATGAGTAGACTGGTCACTATAATCAGCTGGGCAAGTCAGTAATCAGTTGCTAAACATACCTCTTCCTTCATATTTTCAGGGGACCTTATCTACTGCAGCCTTATTACTCAGACAGTGCAGTGATTCATTATAAGGTCAATGATGACAAAAAAGGAAACTCAAGGTAAAAAATGTTGAAGAAGTATTAATACCACATACTGCAAGTAGGCAGAACAGCTCTTGCTTCTGTAAGTGAATGAGAGCTGTTGCTGAGGCATTTAGAAAAAAATAAGTGGTCTCACATTTCCACAGAAATTTCACGAGGCTGCAAGATGTCTTTTCCTCCAGTGTCCTCCTTCAATGCCTCAAGCCCTAGCGGGTTATGATTCACTTGACTGTGTGGTGGTGTTTTACCACTTTCAACTCAGAGAAAATATGGAGAGAGAAGGAGAAGGATTTTAGGCATTCATTTGGCTCCAAACATTGGAAAGACTTAAATACTTACCACTTTCAGGTGGTGTAGCTTAGAATTCGCCAGCAGTTAATAAGCTTATTTCAGTGCTATGCAAAGCAATGGCATCTTAAATAGTGTCATCCTCAACTCTGCTGTTACTTGTTATACTTCACTTGTTTTGGCCACTTGTACATGCAGTAGTCCTAGCTAAAAATAAACTAAAACACACACACACACACACACACACACACACACACACCCACACACATATGCACCCAAAATCAGCTCACCTTTGTGACAAAAGTCACACTACATTTTTCATGATTTAATGGGTGGAGTTAAGTTGAGAACAGAAGATATAGAGAATTAAGAGATGTGGGAAGAAGCCTGAGCAGGCAGAAGCAATAACAGAAAAAAAAAATGTTTAAAAAGTCTTTCAGGGAAAATGCAGCAGGATTCGTGTGCCTTAAAACTAGAGAAGAAAATTAAAACCTGTTAAAGACTAAGCAAACCTCTGCTTTTTCTACCAAACACACACACACACATACACACACACAACTTAAGTGGAGGGACAAACCACATTAAACTGCATCTGGTTTCAAATGTTCCAAGGCCTATTTTAGCAGTTGTTTTTCCAGTGACTTGGAGCAGTGGTCCTCCCCAAGGATGTAAAATGTAGTGAGACTTATTATCAAGTCTGATGAATCTAATGGTGTTTTCCCTTTTTTTGGATGACTAGTGCATGCATAAAATAAACCTTTGAGACAAATTCTATGATTTAGTCAATACTTATTGAGCACCATTCTAAGGCTAGGGATACATTTATATATTTGACAGTGAAACAAACATGACTTTGTCTACATGGTGCTTATAAACTAATGGAAGAGGACTCAATTTTCCATTGCATTGGACATTTAATATATTTTGTTAGTTTTAATATTTCTTTAATTTTGGTTAATTTTCTCATCATCTCTGATAATTTAGGCTTTGCTTTTGTTGGTGTGTTTTGTTGTTTTCTTTTTTGCAAATGGAGAAAGTACATGCAAATAAGCAAAGGATTTGGTCCTGACAGTTGCACCTACAAAATATGACTTGGAGTAGGCTAGTTTTTATACATCTTGAAGTACATTTTGTCCTTTGCAAAAAGGAGATATCAATTCTTAAGTCATAATTTGATTAATACAATCTAAAGCATAAAACTCCTAATGTAGTCACAAGAAAACAATAAATGCTTTAAAAATGTTCGTTCTGATCTTTTCCTCCTCTTGAATATCAACATAGTATTTCAACAGATAGGAGAAGTCAAAGATTGCAAAGTACAATGTACCATCAAGAAAATAATTCTAACAATTAAATTACAACATCATACTTACTTAGCACATTGATTATGTGGCACATCCTAAATCCAGAATGTATGGAGACATGTTTAAGAAAACATTGTGAATAAACAAATGAGTGTTTAAATTGTGTTTGTAAGAAATAACGATTTTGGCATTTAAAATTTGAAGATAACTCATGTTAATGCTATAGAGAAAAGTTAAAATTGATTACTATAAGTACATACATTCATGAAAGTATTGAGGAAGGACATAAAAAGTAAATTAACCAATAAATGATCATGACTAAACATTACCCTTAAGAATTGTTTATTCTATAATTTAAGCAATAGCCTGCAACAGACACATAAATAATCTTTAAAAGCTAAAGGATAATCTAAACTAAATCTGTTTTTTTTCAACTGGGGAAATTAGAAGAGATATAAGAATTACTTACAAATTAAACATATCTCAAAGTAATAGTGTTTCTGATTATTGTATTCATTATTTCCACTCAACACAAAAAATTCAAACAACCAAAAGCTAACAAAAGCCAGGTTTTACTAATACAATCGGGAGATTGGATTCAGGACCCCAGAAGATACCAAAATCTTCAGATGTTTAAGTCCCTGATAGAAAATGGCATTGTTGGCAGGGCCCAGTGGCTGACGCCTGTAATCCCAGCCCTTAGGGAGCTCAGGTGGGTGGATAACAATGTCAAGAGATCAAGACCATCCTAGCCAACATAGTGAAACCCTGTCTCTACTAAAAATACAAGAATTAGCTATACGTTGTAGCATATGCCTGTCGTTACAGCTACTCTGGAGGCTGAGGCAGGAGAACTGCTTGAACCAGGGAGGCGGAGGTTGCAGTGAGCCAAGATTGCACCACTGCACTCCAGCCTGGCAACAGCAAGACTTCATCTCAAAAAAGAAAAAAAGAAAAGAAAATGGCATTGTTCTTACATATAACCTAGGCACATTCACCTATATTTTTAAAATCATCTCTAGATTTTGTATACCCAGTAAAATTTAAATACTATGTAAGTAGTTGTTACACTGTACTTTTATCTTTAATGTCATTTTTTAAAAGCAATTTTATTTTCTGAATTTTCAACCTGCAGCCGATTGAATCTGAGGTTCTAGAACCCTGGAACACAGAGGGAAAACTGGACTCTAGATTTCTTTGATGTGCAGGATCTGAAAAAGTAAGCATTAGGTTAATAATGCACATTGTTAATAAACAGGTAGGTCTTGTAAGTGGTGATGCTTTTCACCCACAAATATGCACAGGAGTGTAGGATGTATTTCCTGCTCCATTGGCTGAAGGGGATATTATGCCATCTATTTCCATGAGTTCTTAAAATATAATTCACATATGCACATACACTCACATGCATCATTCAGATCTGCTGAATGCCAAAGAATTGCTTCAATACTGGATTTCCAATTTTTGTAAATTACTGCACAGAGAATGAGAATTTTGCTTAAAGTCACATTTGGAGTCAGAAATAGCATTGATGTTAATCTGGCAAAAACTATGCTTGTGACGTAATCTAGGCCACCAAGGAGCTCCTTGCCTGCCAGTCTCTTTGTTCTCCATTTGGCATTCTTCCTGAAATGCTTGAGGTCATAGCAATGAAGAGACTCCCATATGATTAAGCAACTTTATGTTCAGGTGGCCATATGCCAGGCCCCTCCCTTTTATTTGTATTAGCCTTCACCTAGAAACGACAGATGCTGTAGTGACTCATGGAGAAATGTTTACAGTAGGCGAGACTAAAAAAGAGCTTAGACCTAAAGTGATGTCACACACAGGAGCTGAGACTTCCATAACTTGTCTGGAACTGGAGTAGAAACTCGTGTAATTGGCTGTAATGTTTTATACCCACTGATCTCTATATACCTCATTCTGGACCCTGAGTCATGCTAATGAATTCTAATATAGATTGCGTGGTGGCCTAGGTAAATAGGTGTAATTAAAATGTACACAGGCTTTTGTCTGAGGAAGCTCATTTCTGCTGTTTTCTTTTCCTTGTTCCTCTTACTCTGAGACTTGCTCTTCTGCTGCAAGAGCTATTTCTGCTTTATACTCCTTTTCAAAAGTTCAAATGCTCTCATTTCCTTCTGGGGATTTAAGAAAGAAATAGCAAGCGTCTTGGAATTCACCAGGTAAATACCCAAATCTTTCATTTGGTTTCCTCTTTCTGTATAAAGAGAGATCAACAGTGTACCTAACTCATCATAAAAAAATTTCAAACTTGGAATTTTATAAATATCACTCTACTTGTCAGAATATTCTCTAGTGAATATAAAGCACTTTCCCAGGAGTATTAACTCTTAGCAGTTTCCTTTTTCAAGAGACTACAGAAGAGAGCATCTTAACCACCCTCCCCACCTCCATGGCCCCCAATGCTCTTAAGCAACATGTGTACCTTTAAATGTGTGCAACATGCCTAGAAGGAATCACTTTCACAGCTGGAGAATGACACTTATCAAAGAAAGAAAAGAAAAGAAACAATTAGCTTTCAGAGGAAAACTGCAGACTTTTTTGTCCTTTATGAGAGAACAAATTTGTTTTCAAGGAGTAACCTGAATGAGAAGAAAAGGAAACTTTTCTAATTAGAATGTAATTCCAGAAACCTCTGATGGTGTCTTAACTCTACTGAATATGGAAATTGCAAGCCTTCTCTGTTAATTAACTCAGTTCACTAACATTGGGATGGACAGGGCTCCTCAATGCTAAGCTTTAGTGCTACACTTTGAAAGCAGTAGTAGGTCAGTGGGGCTTCCACCACAGTGCTTCTGCACACACTGGCTTTGTTCAGTAACAGGCTCAGCCAAGAAAGTGGCCTGCTGACAAGCATTTTGCTTTGGTTTGGCTTTTTTTTTTTTTTTTTGCTTTTCCTTTTAAAATATTTCATTCGTTTTGCCAACATGCCTGCTTTTCTGGCACACCTGCTTTCTTCTTCAGATAGTGTTAGTTCTCTCAGAATCAATTGCGAGCAGCTTGCAACCAAATGCCTGATTAAAAAGTTAGCAGACCTTGAGTGCAATTACTTCGGCTCTATAGCACTCAGGCATTAAACCCTGTGTTAATTGTTTTCCATTTTTGTAACGATCCTTATAATAGGATAAAAACAGGAGAGATCATTTCTTGTAGTTAAAACAGCAGAAAGTAAAGACATTCAGTCTGATTAATCATTGTAATATGACATTAAACACAGTTAGGAGTAAATATATTTTAGGATGTTTTTTGATTCCAACTAAAGACATCATTCTTGCTATGTCAAAATGTACCTACAAATTACCATAGCAACAAATTATTCATCGACAAAAAGCTTAAGAAATAACTTGTACAATGATAATTTTTAGGATTTTAATATTGTCTGAGCCTTATGTGTCTTAACACTTTTTATAAATATATATTCCCTTGATAAATCATTTTACAGAGTATATTAAATTCATACATTATAATTTAAAAAAATATATTTAAACTAAATGTTTTAAAGGATTTAGTTTATATGAAGAAAAAGCACATTAAAAAGATTACTTGGAAAAATATTCTAGCCAAAATTGCCTTATTTCAGCATTGAATAGTCCTTAATGGTAAGAATTTTAAATAATAAAATTCTTAATATTTAAACATTTTCCTCATGTGAGAATAAAGAAATGTTGGAAAGCACTTTCCTCCTTTCTAGTCCTTATTCCGTACTGCTCTTTTGGGCCTTATTTTATTTTACTCATGATCAGAAACAGAATTTTACCATTTGTCAGACAGTTCTCATTCTTAACTAATGGTTTTCATGGTTGAAATTCAGGCTGTGATTCTTTATTTTCTTTTACAATTTTTTTGTTGTTGTTATTCTGTAATTCCCAGAAAAGAAGACATTCTGAGCAGGAATGCAACTTGTTGAAAGGCCTTCAGGATTAAATTGGTGAGAAAATCCTTTGAGACAATCAAGATTTCTGCAGAATCAAAGTGTTTTAATTATTAGAAAAATGCCTCAGGGTGTGATGGCTCACCCCTGTAACCCTAGCACTTTGGGAGGCCAAGGTGGGTGGATTGCTTGAACTCAGGAGTTAAGAGACCAGCCTGGGCAACACAGCAAAACCCTGTCTCTACCAAAAAAAGGCCCAAAAATTACCTGGGTATGGTGGCCTGCACCTTAGTCCCCGCTACTTGGGAGGCTAAAGTGGGAGGATTGCTTGAGCTCAGGAGGTCGAGGCTGCAGTGAGCTGAGATTGTGCCACTGCACTCTAGCTTGGGTTACAGTGAGAGACTCTGTCTCAAAAAAATCAAATAACAAACAAACAAACAAAAAGCATATCTGTTTGTCTTTTTTCTATATGTCAACTCAAATGAATTTTCAGTATTTTATTTTTTAATTTTTAATTTTTATGGGTACAGAGTAGGTATATATAGGGTACATGAGATTTTGATACAGGCATACAATGTGTAATAATCACATCAGAGTAAATGGGTCTCCCTCAACTTAAATATTTATCCTTTATTTGTGTTACAAATGATCCAAATATACTCTTATAGTAATTCTAAAATATACAATAAATTATTGTTGACTGTAGTTGCCCTGTTGTGCTATGAAATACTAGATTATATTCATTTTTTTCTAACTATATTTTTGTATCCATAAACTGTCCCCATGTCTCCTCCTCGACTACTACCCTTCCCAGCTTCTGGTAACCATTCTTCTACTCTCTATCTCTATGAGTTCTAAAGTTTTGAGTTTTAGCTCCCACAGACAAGTGAGAACATTTGAAGTTTGTATTTCCGTGCCTGGCTTATTTCACTTAACACAATAACCTCCAGTTCCATCCATGTTGTTGCAAGTGATGGGATCTCATTCTTTTTTATCTGAATAATACTCCATTATGTATGTGTACCACATTTTCTTTATCCATCTGTGTGCTGATGGACCTTAAGGTTGATTCCAGATCCTGGCTATTGTGAATAGTGCTGCAATAAACATGGGAGTGTAGATATCTCTTTGATATATCTTTCTTTTGGGTATATACCTAGCAGAGGGATTGCTGGATCATATGGTAGCTCTATTTTTACTTTTTTGAGGGACCTCCAAACTGTTCTCCATAGTGATTGTGCTAATTTACATTCCCACCAACAGCATACGAGGGTTCCCTATTCTCCACAACCTCACCAACATTTGCTATGGCCTGTCTTTTAAAAAAAATGCCATTTTAACTGGGGTGAGTTGATATCTCACTGTAGTTTTGACGTGCATTTCTCTGATGATCAGTGATATTGAGCACCTTTTCATTTACCTGTTTGCCACGTGTATGTCTTCTTTTGAGAAAAGTCTATTCAGATCTTTTGACAATTTTACAATCAGATTAATAAGGTTTTTTTTCCCCCTATTGACTTGTTTGAGCTCCTTATATATTCTGGTTATTAATCCCTTGTCAGATGGATAGTTTGCCAATATTTTCTCTCATTCAGTGGACTGTCTCTTCACTTTGTTATCTATTTCCTTTTCTATGAAGAAGGTTTTTAACTTGATGTGATCTCATTTGTCTATTGTTGCTTTGGTTGTCTGTGCTCTAGGGTATTATTAAGAAATCTTTGCCCATACCACTGTCTAGGAGAGTTTCCTCAGTTTTTTTATTTAATAGTTTCATGGTTTGGGGTCTTAGATTCAAGTCTTTAATCCATTTTTATTTAATGTTTTTATATGGCAAGAGACAGAAATCTAGTTTCATTCTTCTGCATGTGGATGTCCAGTTTTCATGGCAACTTTTAATGAAAAGACTATCCTTTCCCCCAATGTATATTCTTGATACCTTTGTCAAAAATGAGTTTACTGTGGATATATGGATTTGTGTCTCTATTTTGTTTCTCCATTTGTTCTCTATTCTGTTCCATTGTTATATGTGTCTGTTTTCATGCAGTACTGTGCTATTTTGGTTACTATAGCTTTCTAGTAATAATTTGAAGTCAGATAATATGATTCCTCCAGTTTTGTTGTTTTTGCTCAGGATTGGTTTGGGTCATTTGTGGTTCCATATACATTTTAGGACTTTTTAGAATCTTTTTTTGTGTGTGTGAAGAATATCACTGGATTTTTTTTTAGAGATTGCACTGACTCTGGAGATTACTATAGGTAATATGTACATTTTAACACTATTGATTTTTCCAATTCAGGAACATAGCATATCTTTCCTCTTTATGTGTCATCTTCAGTTTCTTTTATCAATGTTTTAAAGTTTTCATTGAAGAGGTCTTTCAATTCTTTGGTTAAATTAAATCCTAGGTATTTTTTTTTTATTTGTGGCTATTGTAAATGGGATTATTTTCTTGATTTATTTTTCAAATTGTTTGCTCTTGGCATAAATAAATGATACTGATTTCTATATGTTACTTTTGTATCCTGTAATTTTACTGAATTTGTCTATCAGCTCTAGTCATTTTTTGATTGGGTCTTTAGGTTCTTTCTAGCTATAAGATTATATGATCTGCAAACAAGGATAATCAGCTTCTTTCCTTGCAGTGTGGATGCCCTTTATTTCTTTATATTGTGTAATTGTTCTAGCTAGGATTTCTAGTACTATGTTGAATAACCGTGATGAGGGTGGGTACCCTTCTTTCAAATCTTAGAGGAAAGATTTTCAGTTTTCCCCATTCAATATGATCCTCACTCTGGGTCTGTCATATATGGTTTTATTGTATTGAGATACATTATTTCTCTACCCAGTTTTTTGAGTGTTTTTCTCATAAAGGGTATTGAACCTTATCAAAAGCTTTTTCAGCACCAGTTGAAATGATCATATGGTTTTTGCTCTTCATTCTCTTGAGATGACGTATCACATTGAGCAATTTGAATATATTGAACCATCCTTACCTCCCTGGGATAAATCTCACTTGGTCATAGTGAGTTACCTTTAATGTGTTGCTGAATTTGATTTGCTAGCATTTTGTTAAGGATATTTGCATCAATGTTCATCAGGGATATTGGCTATAGTTTTCTTTTCTTTGATGTGTTTTTGTCAGATTTTGGTATCAGTGTAAAACTGGCCTCATAGAATGAGTTTGGAAGCATTCCTTTCTCAACTATTTTTTGGAATAGTTTCAGTAGGATTGGTATTAATTCTTTAAATAAATGTTTGGTAAAATCCAATGGTTAAGTCATTGGATCTTAGGCTTTTCTTTGCTGCAAGACTTTTTATTACTTTATTACAGTTTTGTTCTCATTACTTGTTATTGGTATATTCAGGTTTTGGATTTCTTCATGGTTCAATCTTGGTAGGTTGTGTGTGTCTGGAAAGCTATCCATTTCTTCTAGGTTTTCCAATATATTGCACATAGTTGCTCATATTAGCCTTTAATGATCCTTTGATTCTGTCGTATCAGTGGTATTGTCTCCCTTTTCATCTCTAATTTATTTATTTGGGTCGTCTCTCTTTTCTTTTTGGTCTGGATAAAGGTTTGTGGATTTTGTTTTTTCAAAAAAACATTTGTTTTGTTTCATTGATCTATTGTATTTTTTCATTGATTTCTTCTGTGAAATTTATTCTTTTTTTTCTTCTACTAACTTGGGTTCCGTTTGGTCTTTCTTTTCTACTTCTCTGAGATACATGGTTAGGTTGTTTACTTGAAGATCTTCTACTTTTTTGTCGTAGGCACTTATACCTACAAACTTTACTTTTAGTATATATATTTTTTACTTTTAGTATTTTTTGTCTGTATTCCACAGGTTTTGGTATGCTGTGTTTCCATAATTATTTGTTTCAAAAACATAAAAAATTTCCTTCTTAATTTCTTTACTCACCCCCAGTCATTCAGGCATATATTATTTAATTTTCATGTATTTGTATAGTTTCCAAAAGTCCTCTTGTTATTGATTTCTAGTTTAATTCTATTATGGCCAGAAAAGATACTTGATATAATTACAATTTTTTTTTTTAATTTTGAAGACTTGTCTTGTAGCCTGACATATGTTCTATCCTTGAGAATGATGCATGTGCTGAGGAGAATAATGTGTATTCTGTAGCTGTTAGATGAAATATTGTATAATATCTATTAGGCCCATTTGGTGTATAGTGTACATTAAGTCCAATTGTCTATAGTGTATATTAAGTCCAATTGTTTATAGGGTACATTAAGTCCAATTGTCTATAGTGTACATTAAGTCCAATTTGGTCTATAGGGTATATTAAGTCCATTGCCTGTACTCTTTGTTGATGATCTGTCTGGATGATCTTTTCAATGTTGAAAGTGGGATGTTGAAGTCTCTAGCTTCACATTGAGCAATTTGCATATTGAACCATCCTTACATCCCTGGGATAAATTTATATTTATTAGTATAAATTATTGTATTGAGGCCTGACTCTTTCTTTAGCTATAATCATATTTGTTTTATAAATCTGGGTGCTCTAGCACTGAGTATATATATATATATATATATGCACAATTGTTATATCCTCTTGCTGAATTTACCCCTTAATCATTATATAATGACCTTCTGTATCTCTTTTTATAGTTTTTGTCTTTAAATTTATTTTGTCTGATATAAGTGTTGCTACTCTGTTCTTTTTTGGTTTCCATTTCCATAGAATGTCTTTTTCTATCTGTTTATTTTGAGTCTAGGTATGTCTTTATTGAAGTGTGTTTATTGCAGGCAAAAGATCATTGGGTATTATTTTTTCATTCAGCTACTCTATGTCTTTTAAATGGACAGTTTAGTTCATTTATAGTCAATGTTATTTTTGATAAGTAAAGATTTACTCCTGCCATTTGTTGTATGCTGTCTGTTTTATGATCTTTCTTTTCTTTCTTCCTGTATTCCTTTTACTAAAGGCGATTTTCTGTAGTGGTTTGCTTTTAATTTTTCTGTATCTGTTGTGTGTGGTTTTTTTTATTGGAGATTACTACGAATATTGTAAATAATATCTTATAGTGCATTATTTTAAACTAATGATAACACCGATTGCCTAAGCAAACAAACAAGCAAGTGAAGAGGAAACTAAAAAAAACTCTACACTTTAACTTTGTCCCCCTGCTTTTTACCTTTTTGTTGTTTCTATTTATATCTTTTTTTGTTTTACCATTGATGGCTTGAAATGTGACTATAGTTATTATTTTGGTCAATTCATCTTCTAGTCTTTCTACTCAAGAAATGAGTAGGTTAAACACCACAAGAACAGTGTCATAAAATTCTGTGTTTTTCTATTTACTTACTAAGCAGTGAATTTTGTACCTTCGGATGATTTTTTATGGCTTATTAACATCCTTTTCTCTCTGATTGAAGAATTCCTTTTAGCATTTCTTTTAAGACAGGTCTAATGTTAATGAAATCCCTTAGCTTTTTTTTTTCTGGGAAACTCTTTATTTGTCCTTCATGTTTGAAGGATATTTTTGTTTGATATACTATTCTAAGATAGGAGCTGTTTCTTTTTCTTCCACACTTCAAATATGTCATGGCACTCTCTCCTGGCCTATAAGGTTTCCACTGAAAAGTTTGCTGCCAGATGTAGACTGCCAATGGAGCTCCATTGTATCGTTTATTTATTTTCTCTTGCTGCTTTTAGATCCATTTTTTATCCTTGGCCTTTGAGAATTTGATTATTAAATGTCTTGAAGTCATCTTATTTGAGTTAAATCTGCTTGGTGCTCTGATGTACCTTATTTTAGTTGAATATTGATATGTTTCTCTATGTTAGGGAAGTTTACTGTTATTATCCCTTAGAATAACCTTCTCCGCCCACCCCCACTTCCTCTTTAAGACCAATAACTCTTAGATGTGCCCTTTTTAGCCAATTTTTTAGATCTTGTATGAAGGCTTCGATCTTTTTAATTCATTCTTGTTTTGTCTTTTCTGACAGTGTATTTTTAAGTAGCCTGTCTTCAAGCTCACTAATTCTTCTGTTCGATCAATTCTACTGTTAAGTGACTCTGACACTCTTTAGTATGTCAATTGCATTATGCTTGGTTTTTTAAAATTGTTTCAGACTTTTTGTTAAATATATCTGGTAGGATTCTGAATTTCTTCTCTGTGCCCTTTTGAATTTTATTGACTTTCCTAAAACAGCTATTTTGAATTCTCTGTCTCCTGGAAGGTCAAAAATCTGTCTCTCTAGGATTGATCCCTGGTGCCTTCTTTAGTTTTTTCAGTGAGGTCATATTTTCTTGGATGATCTTGATACTTGTGAATGTTTGTCAGTGTCTGGGCATTGAAAAGTTAGGTATTTATTGTAGTCTTCACAGTCTGGGCTTTTTTGTACCCAGCCTTTTTGGAAAGGCTTTCCAGGTATTCAAAGGGACTTGAGTGTCGTGATCTAAGTTTTTGATCACTGCAGCTATATCTACATTAGGGGGCACCCAAGGTCAGTAACACTGTGGCTCTTGCTGACTTTTGAATGTACCACCTTGGTGGGCTTGGATAAGATCCAGAAGAATTCTCTGGATCACCAGTCAGAAAATCTTGTTCTCTTCCTTTACTTTCTCCTGAACAGATGGAATTTCTCTCTCTCTGTGCTGAGCTGCTTGGAGCTGAAGGAGGGGTGACTCAAACACCCCTGTGGCCGCCCCACCACTGTGAATATGCTGGTTCAGACCTGAAGCCAGCATAGCACTGTGTCTCACTACCCTGACCTCCAGCCTGTGGTAACCACTGCCTGGATACCACCTATGTTTACCCAAGGCCCTAGCACTGTACAGTCAGCAGGTGGCAAAGCCAACTAGCTTGTGTCCTTCCCTTCAGAGCAGTGAATTTCTCTTGGCTCCAGGAAGATTCAGAGATGCTGCCTGGGAGTCAGGGCCTGGAATTGAAAACCTTAGGAATCTATCTGGTACACTATTTTCCTGTGGGTGAGCTGGTTTCCAAGCCAAACAATTAGTTTTTCCCACTCTTCCTTCTCCTTTCCACAAGCAGTAGAGTTTCTCCCCATGGCCATCACTTACCCAGGCCCACAGCAAATACTGCCTGCCTACCGCTGATGTTCACTCCAGGCCCAAGGGCTCTTCAGTCAGCATCTGGTGAATGCTCGTTGGTATGGGACACTCCCTTCAAGGCAGTGGGCTCCCCTCTAGCCCAGGGCAGGTAGAGAAATGGTGCCTAAGAGCCAATGCCTGAAATAGAGACCCCAAGAACCCACTTGATGTTTTCTCCTACTGTGGTTGAGGCGGTACCTAAGCTGCCAGACAAAGCCCCTTTTACTCTTCTTTCTCACCTTCTCGAGCAGAAAGAGTTCTCTCTCATAGCCACCACAGCTGAGAACGTGCTGGGTCACATCTGAAGCCAACACATCTCTGAGTTTCACCCAAGGTCCATGGTGAGTGTTGCCTGGCTACCACTGATGATTATTCAGGACCCAAGGGCTCTTTAGTCAGCAGGTGATTAATCTTGCCAGGATTGGGTCCTTCCCTTCAAGGCAGCAGTTTTCCTTTTGGGCCAGGGAGAATCTAGAAATGTCATCTGCTAGCTAGGGCCTGGATCGGGGGCCTCAAGACTCTGCCTGGTGCTCTATCCAACTATGGTTGAGCTTGTAAGCAAGTTGCAAGACAAAGTCCTCTTTACTCTTCCGTCTCCTCACCTCAAGGGGAAGGAAGGGGTCTCTCCTGGAGCCACAAGCCACACAGCCTGGGGTTGGGGAGGATAGTGCAAGCACTCCCTTGGCAGCCCTGGCTGGTGTCTCAATAAGTCACATGCTGCTTCTGTCCACTGGCTTCAACCCCAGAATAGCATCAGAATTTGGTTAGGAATTGCAGTCCTTGTGGCCTAAACTGCCTTTCCAGTTTATTCAGTACTCCAGGGCACTTTAGGTCTTGGTGGCAAGTCTTGCTGAAACTCACACCTGACTGCTGGGATGGCTGATTCCGCTCTGGCTAGGGCTGGTCTAAATGTTCTCACCATGGGCACTGCCTGAGTTCTGCCCAGTGTTGCTTTCCACTGTGGCAGGGCAGCATGGAGTTCCAATGCAAAGTCTCCCAATCACTGTGCTCTTCCTCCCCTAAGTGTACACAGTCTGTCTCCACACCACAAAGCCATTGCCAGGGCCTGGAAGACAGGTAGTATTGGCAAGTCAAGACTTTCTTTCTACCCTCTTCAACGCCTCTTTCAATGATATAAAGTTAAAACCAGCTACTGTGATCATTCACCTGACTTTTGGTTCTTATGAAGGTGCTTTTTTTGTGTGGATAGTTGTTCAATGTGGTGTTCTGTATAGAAGATGATCACTGGAGGCTTCTATTCAGCCATCTTGGTACACCACTCTTTTCAGTATTTTTTTTCTGAGCAGATAAGTAACATGTTTTTCATGTTAAAAGAAAATGAAGTCAAGTCAGTTCTTTCATTTTACTGACATTAAGGAAAAGATAGTTTTGTAATTATGTACGTACATGGTTGTATATTTTCATTCAACACATATTTTGAGTGCCTGTCATGTGCTAAGCATGATGTGAGGTCCTAGATATATCAATTCAAGTAAGACAAGCCCCCTGCCTTAGAGAAATATCTATTTCTAGCTATGGTTGGTCATAATTTTCTTAATGTATTATTTTGATAATCATTTCAGAAAATACTGTGAAAATCCCAGCTATCCTAAGAAATCCTAAAAGAAACAATGGAGAATGTATCATGTACCATTATTAAGCACACAGCATTATTGTGACTTAATAATTCAATCCTGAAAAGGTGAACATCGCTTCATCCATGTTCATGTTAATGTATTTAGATGGACAGAGTAAAAATCAGGAGAACTTCAGGAGCTTTGGGAAACTTGGTTCAGTAACATCCAGAATCTTTCATGTCAGTTTTATTTGGGCGATACAGAATTTGTGTTCTATACAGGAATGCAAACAAAGCTGACAAGAGGCTGCTTTTGTAGAGTTATTGTTTCATTGTTTTACATAGAATTATAAGCTAGTGGGACTATGAATTGTAGCCTCCCAGTATAAGCCAAGTGGCCCTTCATATCCTGCTATATCCCTTATTGGAAGGCTTCCCTGTATAGGTTGGGTCTTTCTATTACTTATTTCTATTGTACCTTGAATTTCTTCTTCATAATACCTATTTCCTTTGTAACTACTTGTTCTAGTCTATTTCATTTACTGTTTTATAAACCTTATGAATGGAGAGACTGTACCATTCTTGATTGACAGAAATCTCCTTTCTAAAAGGTTCTCTGGTAGAAAGTAGGTGATCAACACTTTTGTTGAATAGCTGACTAAAGAGCTCTAGGGAGTCTCAACTTTTCCTAAGCTCTTCTATCCTAGAATATGTTCTCCACATCTACAACTATATCTTGTATCCTTCTATTTTAGCAGACATTTTCCATGTTTACAAATTCTTTGGATATTTTAGTTTCAGAAATATCAGTTTTGAAAGGATTTATGGATATTTTCCCTTTTACTCTATTTTGTTAATATGAATGTCTCTTACATGCATTTTGGAAACTAGTAATGAAATTAGTAAGGAGAATAGATTGGAAGTTTTAAAACAATGTTGCTAAAATAGATTTGTAT
The DNA here is from genome assembly GCA_963573385.1 of Cacajao melanocephalus. Taxonomy (NCBI): domain Eukaryota; kingdom Metazoa; phylum Chordata; class Mammalia; order Primates; family Pitheciidae; genus Cacajao; species Cacajao melanocephalus. The sequence continues at coordinate 250,085 of CAUYLG010050743.1, read as the reverse complement.
TTCAAATCATTGATCAACTCCTGCTTTTACCAGAAACACTATGATTGTACTTTTTTTTCTACCAGTTTTGTCCTACAAACATTAGGAGAGATTATATGTCATGGGGAGGAGGAAGGGGTCATAAGATCATACTCTTGAACTACAATAACTTTTTTTCTATCAGAGTGTCTTGGTAACTAATATAGCTTAGCTGCTGTGTTTGATTGGTTATCACTCAAACTGCAACTCTGATGAAACTCTTCTAGATTTTCATATCTATGAAAAGTCAGTGATAAAACAAGATATCTGAACTGCATTCTCTGTGTGCTTTATCAGCTGGTGAAACCTAAGATAAGATGCCTTCTACAGACAGTAAGCTCTATGATCTATTCCAGGAAAGGTGATTTCTTAATTCCCAAAGTGCCGGCGTCTATCTTCTTCCATCTGTCAGACCAGGACATGAACTAGATCAGAATTATTTTCTCATATGAGGAGCATTTCATTTCATCTTCATGAAGTTTACTCTGTGAAATATGTCTCTAGAAGTATAAGTATTTGTTTAAATCATTATAAATTATTTTCAATGGCCATTTATTGTAGAAACTTTAAAGTTTATACAGTTTTTAAAAATTAAAAAATAGAAGCCAAGACAATTGAGGACCACAATTACAAATTTGTGGAAGCAGAAGTACTTTTTAAAAAAATACATATAATTATATAAATATAGAGCCTTCATGACTGATGTACCTATACAGGGCTAACTATAAGGATGATGATGCATACTTATCTATATCACTAACACACACAATCCACGCACACACACAGGTTCAATAGAAATAAGATTTAACATAATATAGAATAGTGCTATCATTTAAATTTTTTGAGAATTGCCCAAAGTCTCTGATTTCACTGTAAAATTTGTCTACTCCTCTTTCTGTCTAATCTTTTTTTAAAAACTATTTTTATGGCAGTTTTAGGTTTACAGAAAAAATTGTGCTCAAAGTACAAAGAATTCTTAAATATACTGTCTTTTTAAACACAGTTTTCCCTAAGATTAACATTTGGCATTAGTGTGGCATCTATTACATATGAGGAACCAGTATTAATGCATTTTTTATTAATAAAATCCATAGTTTATGTTAGTGTTAGTTCACTGTGTTTTAATGTTTTTTTATACCCTAGATAATGAAATGTTTATTTTAAATATTTCGTTGTATTTCTCCTCCATTTTATTTAAATATACATGTTAAACGATTGTTGGCTACAATTATTTCACTGAAAAAGTTATTTCAGACTAACAATTTGTTCATCATTTTTAACATAATATACATAGAATAATTTATTTCTGATTTTTATGAGCCTATGTATAAACTTTAGAAAAATTTAATGTATTTTTTCAAATTGCAGGCTGTCTGATTGTTCTTAAATTTTAATGCATAGGCCAAATTATATTAGACAGCAAGCTCCCTTCTGGTATGGGAAATTTTGTACATGTTTTATTTTGAAACTATCTTTTCCTCTCTGCCATAGACAAAAATGAGAAGGCATTTCTGTGTATGTTGTTTAGATCTTAGAGTCAAGTGAACTTACTAGTGTTTACATTTTTATCTTCAAAAAACATATTGCTAATATTTTGGGATCTTTAACTTCTAGATTGCTGTTTCCACATTTAGGATATAAGGCTTGAAAGTAACTACATTTTTTAGTACAATTCAGTATTTACAGAAGCTACCTGATCTTACAAAAGCTTTTGACAAATAGAAGTTCTTAACATATGTGTGAATTTTATATTTGTATTCAGAGGAAACAAATTATCCCTAGTGCACAAATAACTGGGATAGGTGACTCAGTAATATTTTCAAAGGACAGACTAAAAAGCCATAGGGCAAGTAGCGGTTATCGCTGAAATGTAGGAGTGATTTTTGTTTCAAATATCAGGCTCAAAGTCACAGCGACTGTCTGAAATAATAGGTGGATTAAAAAAGAAATGAAGTCCAGCTGCTTCAACTGTTCAGAACAAAGACTCCCCTACCCAGGAGAAAAGAGATATAAAATCTTATTCATGTTTATTCCAACTGGGTTAGTTTCTCTGTTTTCTTAAGATCATTATAAGGGCTCTGATTCTAGCAGAGTAGAGTAGGTAGTTACATATGGCATTTTTCAAAGCAAGAGAGGCTTGAAACATATTTTCCTCCAGCTTATCAGGACATCAGCATTTCTCAATCTACTGATTAATGCTTATTAAAACTTCTAAAATATCTTGATATTATTTCCATATCTAAATGTTACTTTTCAATATATGTGTTGGAAACTTGTTTCATAAGCTTTTTTCAGATTTCTGTGATTCAAAACCCCGTATGAAGTCCATCACTATTCATCTCATTCTCTCTTACCATACTGCATTTACTATTATTACTAAATTTATGATCCACAAAGAATATTTCTGCATGTAAGCTGAGAATAGAGACTGATCGTTATTTAAAGAACAGAAATTATGCATTTAAATGAGTGCTGTCCTTAAAATTTGCCCTCATTCATAGCTACACTTAATATAGTGAAAATATTTTGCAATTCCACTTTTGTAATCATCCTCAAATATAATTTCTAAGCTCCTGAAGAAAATGTGTCATTTTTATTTTATAATTTCTTCTTTTAAAAATACTATTCACTACTACTAATGTGTTTTAGCTGTTTCAAAAAAATAAAATCAGGTCATGAAAGACAAAGTGTTGACACGTTGAGGCTGTATAATAGAATATACAAGATCTCAAAACACTTCAAAACTACAAAGTTTGAAAACTTTAAAAATTCAGTGTTGTTACTGCTATAACATATGGATCATTAAGTACCTAATGAAGATGACAATAGATACTTTATAAGATTTCTGTTAATTCAGAATGTGTTTTTCTCATCTTATAACCACAATTACATGTGATGAATTCCCCTCTCAGTGAAATATTTCTAAAGGAGTAATTTTTTGTTACCTGGTCAGGCTATATGTTACACGGCACTGAACATAGCCAAAAAGGTTTTTTTGGGACTATGACATATATCAGAATTTATTTTCATTAGTTTAGGCTTTCCCAGATTAAATCGATAAAGTTTGCATTTTGTTTTCAACATTAATAAGTAAAGATCTCCAATGTGTTTAACAATTTTACTGTCTAAAAATAGAATTCCACACTTTAAGATACATATAGCATGTTTGTATTGGTATTTGTGCATCAGTTTCGTTACACACACACACACACACACACACACACACATAGATGCATATACATATGCTCACAAATGTATGTATACATTTTATCTATATCTTAAAAGTATCTTTATTTTGTTCCTCATTTACATAACTGAAAGTAAAGAAATAGGGCTTGAATATTATACATTTCTAATCAAAATATTTCAACCGCAAACAACATTTTTATTGACAACCTTTGAGAGAACTAAAAGAAGACCAGTTAGAAAATGCTTGCCTTTCACAATCAAACATTTTTCACAATACCATTACTAAGAAGAAAGACATGAATTTTTTGTAACTTTTTTAAAAATTTGGTAGTAATATAGACATGCATTGGATAGTCAATCCATATCAATATTTCTATCTATTTAACTAATTATATCTATCTGTCCATCCATCACCTATCTGTCCCTTCATATCATTTATTAATGAGTCTAAGATTTAAGATGAAATTCAAAGGATGCTTTTTTGTGTGTTCTGTATGGCTAGAGACAGTCCCTTCCATATCTATTGTTTCCCCTCTCTCCTCATTTCTGGAAAACATTTCTCAAGTACATGTCATGCTTTTAGTAGAGCCTGGAGGAGAGAATGCAGTAATTTGTCAATACTGTCATTGTTATGTTCTATTCTTATATGCACATATTTCCGGACCCTGCAAGTGTAATTAATATCTTTATCTATGTTTTTTAGACCATGCACGACCTTGCACTTTCTCCATACAAATTAATCCTCCCATTAACCTACTGAAGAGGATTAAGTTCTTTAACATGACTCTTGCTTTTGTGGATCCTATGCTAATTAATAGTTATATGGCTGTCTCCTTGAATCATAGACTAGAAAGCTATGCTACAGGGACATCATTCCCGTTACAATGTTTCTTTTTTGCTGAAAAAGATGTGACTGATGGCTCAGAATTTATTATAATCTATGATCTATCAGTGCTAGATATCCATTACATAATCTAGGACTACTGCAAAGAATTTCTTACTCCTTCACTACTTTTAAAAAGAGTTTTAATGTTCTTTTTTATACATCAAGAATAAGATCCAAAATAAAATACATGAAATCCAACTGCAGCGTGTGACACAAGATCAGTTGAAACAGACTATACTACATTTTAGGTGCAAATTAGCAATCCTTCATGATCATTTTTAAAACAACCTTATTGTACAGTAATAGTACTTCTCAGAGACTTTCTACAGAGATCACTTCTTCAACCCCTCTATTTGTGCTTCATTCTCTAACTTGGAATAACATTTTCTGTCCTCTACAGGCTTGAATTACTAGTTTCATTCTTACTAGTTAATTACAATCTTTTCCCTTTTCAGTAATATGTGAGGAAACTTTAAAGCATGTTTGCGTGCATGTGTGTGTGTGCACGCACGCGCCTGTTTAAACTTTTTCCAATCAAATGGCCATGATCTGAGGTTAATTATAATATAAAATTGGGGCTATGTCCTAAAAGCTGCAACTTACTTTAAAAATATGGTCTACTTTGGTATTACAAGTCTTTTTTGTATGGAGAATTATTAACAAGGGGAATGCTAGGGTGACTCCCATTACTTCTTTTGTAAATTCTGCTACAGGGAGCTGAGACAAATACTTAAATAGTAGACATTGAATCAGATTCCAGTTTTGCTATCAATACTGAAAGGAGGTTTATTATACATTCTGTAGTGACACATTGTTATCCAAATTAAAGCCTCCTTTTTCTAAGACCATATGTTGTATCTTTGACGTCTATGTAGTTACCTAATAATAGTGATAATTTAATATAATTTCTAATTAAATTGCTACAACCATTATGTATGTTGATTTTGTAAATGTACCAGGGATAACTTACTTTGCCACTTGGATATATTTGTTCTAGAAAACTAAATAGGAAAGGACTCTTGTTGGTATTTTTCCTCCATATTTCTGTACATATCATTTATAGATGCAAAATTCTGCTTGCAGATTCAGGAACAGCTGCTCCTGTTTAATGTAGTCATTTGATATTTCATATGCTCAGATAAAGTACTGAATTCCTACTGGGCAATGAGAAATAGGTTGAGGATGTTTCTGATAGCAGGAACTAAATAAGAATATGAGAAGCAAATCACCAACAATGCAGACAATTTTTAATCCTCTCTGCTTGCTTTGAACCCCTGAGGAGGCTTATAAAGGTGGGGTGATGTCCCCAAACCATAAAGGAAAGTAGATTCAGAACCTTTTTTTTCTCTAATGTCCCACAGGGGAAAAAGATGTAGAGGAGAGTTTCTTGTTTTATGTTTGCTTCTAATGTTTACATTCAAGCACCAAGACTACACCCAAAAGGAGTACAGAGTATACTTTTCTCTCAAGTTTCTTAAGTCTACCAATTGTTTTTTTCACATGATAAATGCCATTTAACTTTATCTCAGATAATACTGAAATCACAAGAAATAAAAGTCAAGTTACAGTATACCGTATATTACCATGTGACATTACTGTAAGTTCTGTTACCACAGAGAGTCCTAAGAGATAGTTGATGCACTTTACAAATCCCAGAAAAAAATACAGATCCTTAGTCTGAGGAACGCATTTCACAATAAGATATTTACAAATCAAACAGGCCAAGTTTAAGTCCATGTGAGTTTTCCACACACATTAAAACAGTCTCCAAAACTAAGCATGCAGTTGAGTAGTAAGTTAGAACAAAAGCTGACAGCTCTATCCTCAAACGAAGCAGTTGCTTAGCAGCAGACAGCAAACTGGTTAAAAGAGCAGTAAGTATAGGCAGACAGACTCCTCCATTTCCTCTGAAAATACTGCTTGGCTTGAAATGGCCAGTTATCTGCACCCAATTTCTTCTTTATATTAACATGCATAAGACTAGGAATCAAAAAATTCATTTTAAAATTGCTGACACCTTCACATTTATCAAATAGGATCAGTGAAGTTGTTGCATATTTTTCTCAAACACAAACTGAACCTTCCCATTTGTTTCCAAATATTCCAAAATGTGAAAATTGAAAGAGGAAAGAAGGAAAGGCTGAAGTGGAATTTTATCATGTTTCATTTTGCTACTTATAAAACAGGGAAGGACTCTTAAAAGTTCTTGCAGAGGAGACAGGGGACTTTTCCCGTGAAAAATCACATTGAAGGATGGATAATAATATTGCGTTTCTACTCTGTCCCCTTTAGATGTCCTACATCAATTCCAGTGAACTCATCTTCATTCAGTAAACAAACATTTATTGTAAGCTCATAACATGTCATGTGTATATGTTCCTCATAAAGACTTGCTAGTTTTGATTTCATCAATCCTTGTTTGAGGTTGTTAACATTTCCTATCTACCTAGATGGAAAAAAATTGTCCATTAAGACATGCAAAATTAACAGTTATTCTGCATCTGAGTCCAGAATTACTCTAGCAGTCTTTGGTACTTTTCTATCCCTTTTATTTTTTGATTTTCACAAATTGGCAGTAAATTTTAATTTATGGCTGGCAACAGATCTGCAGATTGTTTTGGCATAAACTCAGAATACACTCCCCTTGCCTTGTTTTCCTACCTAGGTTTTTGCTGATTAATACAGTGAAAGTCTCCCATTCACGCACTGACCTTGCCTAAGTCTGCATAGTTTGCAAGAATTAGAAGAGAATGACATTATTGAAAAGATGACACAGCTGCTGGTCAAAACAATCCTCAGAGCTGATGGTGAAGAGCTTAATGAAATTCTACTTTTTAGAATATGATCTTATGTAAAAAGTTGTGAAATCTAGTATTTGTCTTGTTCACCATTGTAGTATTAGCAGCTAGAGTAGTGTCTAGCATATAGTTGGTACTCAGTAATTATTTGTTAAGTGAAGAGATGAATGAGCAATGCTAATATTTTTATATTGGAAATTAGAAATTGTAGTTTTTCATTTGGTTCTCGCAATGCAACCTATACAGACAAGTCATTTTACCTTATTTCCTTGTCTAAAAAAGTGTAACAGACTAAAATAGAAAATTAAATTTCTAAACAATTTCCCATTCAAAAAAGGATGTGATTTCTACATTAGTAGAACCATTATTTAACATAAGTACTTACAATAAACAGCATAGAAAATAAACCTAATTTAGGAGTTACAAATGATAAAATGACTCACAAATATTCTGAGGTCACAAATATTTTATTTATGAACACTAGAAAAGTGCTTTATAATTTTATCCTTCAAAACTATTTATTATTCTTGATAATAAGCATACATAGGTACTAGTAATTTACATAAATCATAAATTCAGAAACCTTTTCTTAAGGTTTGATTCTCATCTTTCAAACATGAATGAAGTACATGTGTGTATTAATATTTGCTATCCTTAAGTTGAGTCTGCAAATATTCAGAGTAATAGCAAATTAGGCCATAACTATAGATTGCTTTTTGGGTCCCATTTACTTTACTTTCTAAACCGCAATGAGTTTTGGATTTTATTAAGAGGAAATGTGTACCTGCATTGATTTTAGATGGTAAGAAGCTATTAAGGAACTTACCATAGACTATCTTTACAACAGTTATTTATAAATCACAATTAAAATGTGTTCTTATAATAATAAGAAAGTTCAAAATATTTCTAGTGACTAATTATAAGAAATAGTTGTATTAAAATGAAGTTTCCAGTCTCTCTATTTTTTAACTGTCTTTGGAATGATTTCCTTTACTACTTTGAGAATATATATATATATGAAAATATTTCAAATAAGGGAAAATGAAATATTTATTGGATTTATGCAGGGATAAAGCAAAAACATGTTTGAATATAGAATTTTCCCATGCTTTTGTATTTTACTTCATCATAAGTACTTTCTGGCTGGGGTGTGTCTGTGTGTATAGATAGATATGTAGATATATAGTTAGAATGATAAATAAATGACCTATTATTTCTTAAGGTTGGCAAGGGAACTAAATCAAAATTAGGTATAATATTTCCATGAGAAGATATTTAAACAGTTCTCTATAGATAAAATCATACTTAAACAATTACAAATAACTGTTTTTTTCTATTTTCATAATATCAATGTATAACATTACATTGGACAATTATTATTTTAAATGTCAGTCATTAATTAGATAATTGGTTTATTTAGTTGGTAATAACTGGCTTAGTGCTAGATTCATGTTGTTATTGTGTTACTTCAGAAGGCAAGGATCTTGGGATCTTTAATTGCAATGATTAAAAACTAGGCAACGAAAGTGAAGAATAGAAGTTAGAATAACAGAGAAGGGATCATAAAATTGTTTGGTATTCCTTAGCTCAAGGGAAAACCCATATACCATATATCAAATGTTTCTGTTCTTTTGGATTAAGCTCTAATTTTTGTAAGTGATCGAGATAAAAAAGTAAAAATTGGGATATGTTTTATTATTACAATGATAATGTGTGGACATTTTAGTGTTCTCTGTAATAACATTTTTGAATATCATAATAACATGATCAGACAATACTACTTTAAACACATGATAGATGCATGGTTAGAAATTAGCTTATGCAGCTTCTCACATAAATATACATTAACAAAAACACAATTCAATTTAGCAAAATATTTACTAACCTGATTTTTATCTTTAACAATAGATTATAAATATTTTCTATTCCAATACATATTAATTGACATAACTGTAAGTATTGTATAATCTTTAGTTATAGGATACCACATAGCTTATTAGTCATTTATTAGACATTTTATGGTTTTCTTACCTTTAGACTATTTTATGCAAAGAAACAATGAGATTTGCCACCAAATCCTTAAGCATAGGAATTCCTCTAGATTCATAAGACTGAAATAGTAGGCTTGAATGTAAGTCATTCACTGGTAAATGTTATTCTATGCCAGTAAGAAGTACATAAGAGAAACATTCAAGCAATGATTGGGATTTCTTAGGTGACTCATTCTTTCAGTGATCCTTGAAGATCAATGCTCAGTGCAGGACACATACATCTTCTTTAGGCGTCTTGAATGTTTCTTCTTTTGCTTTTCTTGTAAGCTGCAAGATAAAAGAATATTGTAGAGGTTCTTGGTGGTGTTTCTCAAACCCAACCAGTGTGTCACCTTGTGACTTGCAGGATCCTGTACACACCCATGTATGAACACATGGCACTCTTAATTGTGTAGAGTAGAACCTCTGATATAAACTTTGCCTAATCAGAATTCATAGCGGCAGTCCTGAAAGAAAATAAAGCGTAGACTCCTTAGTAGTTAATTCTCTCATCTTATTCTTTCTCAAGGCAGCCAGGAATCTGGATCTAACCTGTGAATGATAAATCAGGTAAACAAATATGACATGCATACCATTAACCAGACAGAGGCAATAATAATAAAAACGTTTCCCATGGGAGAAAATTGAATGGGTAAGAAATAGATTTAGGAAAACAAAATGTAAGTGCCCAGATGTGGAGAGGCTAAAGATGTCTCTTTGTAATATGTTTTGTCCCACTTCAGCAAGTCAAGATTTGACTACATTTATAACTCAGACTGAGCTTATTTCCGTAAAGATGAATCAAGATGCAAAATTTTCCAAGGCAGTAAGTAAACTCTTTTTCCTCTGAATATAACATTATGGATTTCTTGGAAGCCTAATGGGCACGTCTTCACTTCCTCCAAGGAGAAAATGTATATTCCCGGTTTTTAGTCTTTCCCACCCCACACTAAGAGCTGCTTCACCTCAGAGAAGGCCCTGAATTGACAAGATCAATAGAGTGCATTGTGAGGCATGCCAAATTCTTTGAATCACATATTTCTCCTGTGAAAGAACAATACATTTTTTTTTCTGGGATGAGGAAATCACATCTTTAAAACCAGCCAAACATTGGCAGACCATAAGCTTAAAAAATGTAGTTTTAAATTTAATAATTATAACTACTTTTTATTGACCGTCTCCTATGTGTCAAGTATTGCATACCAGGAACACTATCTACTATCTGTCATGTATTGCATACCAGGACCACTATTTTTAGCAATACAGTAATTCCACCAGCAGGTATTATTTTTCATTTCTCAAAGGCAGGAACTCATTCAACAGCCATGAGGTCTAGTTCTGGCTTCTTTTTAAATTGGTGCTCTGCAGTTTAACCTGAACAAGTACTACTGAGCCCTTAAACACACCTTATTGGTTCTTGTTTCCTACACCTTATTGGTTCTTGTTTCTCTGCATTTCAATTTATTCAGATCTTCTCCTTATATCTGCCTTGATAGTTCAGACATTCTTTTGTATGCATCAATCATTATGATGATAAATTAAAGATGGATTTGTTTCATCAATTTGCTTCATACTATAATAGCCATGTACGGATTCTTAATTCATATACATCACCACTCTCCTTCCCATCAGACTGATAAATTATACACAATTCTGCCAAATAAGACTTAAATGTCTTTGAGTCAAAGTAATTCAGAAAGATTTTCATAAGTCTCCATAGTTAAACATGATATCACTCCAACTTACAGTGTCTCATTGTGAATCATTTATACTAAATTTACATTTTTCTTATTCTCACTTATAAAGTGTTAAAGAAATATAGTATAGTGTATGTGAGACAGACTCTAATAAGTTATATTTGAAATAGTTTTGGAAAACAAGGTTTTTCTTTTTCTTTTCAGTGTAATAATTGTACCAGGTATATAGTAGATGCTCAATAAAAAATTGTTTCAAGGACCACCTGCAAGAACTGCAGGATTAAGGTATAACTGGTGGTGCATATTTGAACATTTATTATGAGAAAGAAATAATTGTCCTTAAAACAGTGTTAATTACATTTAAAAATATCATAGATGTATTTTTTTCTTTTTTACTTCTGTCTATGAAACATATACTTCTTAATGGTTTAAAAGACATCCAGAAATGCTTTATAAAGATTCAAGAACCATCTGTTTCATTGCTTTTCTCTTATGTCTTGGCTTCTTTTTACTCACCAGAGTTAAAAGGGATTCTTCGAGAGATAACACCAAAGATACATTAAAATCTATGTTTAGTAGATCAATTACTGTAAAAGCTATGTTTGACAGTTGTCCATAATAAGCAGTGTTGTTCCTAGTACAGTCTTTATCACAAAAGGATATTGATAGGTTGAAGGCATATTGAAACATAAATGGCAAATATTTGTGTTATTGGCATTCCCTGAAGAGTTAATATATATATAAGAGAGTAAACACTACAATCAATAAGCATGGTAGCATGATCTTTCTTATCCAGGAAGAAATACATTTCAGATATTAATATTCAAGCTTAGCTTGCCTTTTCTATAGCACTCACCCAGGCACATTTCAAAACCTTTGAGAAGGGAATGATGTTCTTGAGATACATGTGCATGAAGGTGAAATGTGCTACAGTGGCAATTAGTACCATTTATGATTATAGTTTATGTGATGTTGGCATTAGTTCATTAAAAATGTACTGAACTATCAACTCATTTCACACAGATCATTGAACAGCAGTAAAGTGATATCATCTCTACTCCATTATGACTCTGAGCTAGATTTGAACCAGTGACTCACAGGAAATAGGCTCCATTCTGTTATCAGTCTATAAGTATACATTTATAGAGTTTCACTATACCTATCTATACCATTTTGTATCTAACTGCAATCCTTTTTCTTTGAAATGGATACAATCTATAAATTGTCTCTTGAAAATTTTGGGTACTAGAAAATGATTATATTATACATTATATAATTGTATATTATATATATTTTTAATATATACATTCATCATTGTATTAATTCTTAATTAAAGTAGTCACATGTGGCATGATATTTAAAGAACTTTTGGCTGTTAAGCAGAATGAAAATTTGGTTTATTCAAATAGCGCAAATGTACTACTCTCATATAATTCCCTCAGGCCTAAATCTCCACCCTACATAATTATAAATATTCTCAGAGATCACAGCAGCTAAAAGCGTATTTTCCAAAAGAACTAAACCAATCTGTGCTGAGAGAAACGTTAAAATTTGTTTTTTATTTTTATAAAATAACTTTTTTTTTGTAAACATTACAATTTATTGCAGCAACCATGTATACACTTTAGGTCACATCTGAGAGTGACATTGGGCAAATAGCTGCCAAGGGATATTCCAAGTACCTTTCAACTAGGATATTCTATTCTACTACCAGCCTAGCCAAAGACTAGTATGACATCTGGGCCAATGGGCAAGAATAATTTCTAATTTAATCTCTTTTAAAATATTGTTTTCTTTTTATGTATGCCAATAGCACTTGCATAGAACTTGGTTATTTAAAATAATAATTTTAGCACAGCCAGCTCAGTCAGTAGACCCTGAGACTCTTCAAATAATAATTCTAATGTATTATTCCAGTATTGTTTTAGGGACACTCGCATGGGTACAGTATCCTTTAAAAATAGCAGGCTGACCAAGTGCAGTGGCTCACTCCTGTAATCCCAGCACCTTGGGAGGCTGAGGCAGGTGGATCACCTGCAGTCAGGAGTTTTAAGACCAGCCTGGCCAACATGGTGAAACCTCGTCTCTACTAAAAATACAAAAAATTAGCTGGGCATGGTGGCAGGTTCCTTGAATCCCACCTGCTCAGGAGGCTGAGGCAGGAGAATCGCTTAAAACTGGGAAGTGGAGGTTGCAGTGAGCCAAGATCACACCATTGTACTCCAGCCTGGGCAACAGGAGAGAAATAGTGTTTCAAAAAAAAAAAAAAATAGCAGGCAGTAGTGTAGGAAATATATTGATTACAAAAATTACCCTAAAAGCGTCAAGGAAGCACAGTGTCTGGTCATTCAAAAGAAATGAAATGTTGCATTTTCTAAGTATTTATTTATATTTATCAAAAGCGTATTTGCATATTTCATCTTATTTAAATTTTTTTCTGTAACTTTGTCAACTAGTGTAAGTTTTGTTTAGTTTTGTTTTGCCTTTCTTGTTACACTTTTCAAAGCCTTAACCTTAGTTTTAAGGTCTTGAATTATACAAGATTGAAATTCTTTTTGGTATTTTGCTGGTTGGACATTACATAGTAAATGGCAAATAATGAATAGTTGTTCTTAGCTTTGTTCCTAGTTTTGTTTATTTTGCTTTTATATTGTGTCACTTGTTGAAAGTTTTTTGATTTTGTGTTCCACTAGGCCTGTTTTATTTGGGAGGAGTGTTAATCAGCATGTCCTGTGGTCTTCTTTGTAGTCGCAGCGCCGTGTTACGTTTCACCTCCCTGATGGCTCCCAGGAAAGCTGCAGTGACAGTGGTCTAGGAGACCACGAGCCGGTGGGTAGTGGAACCCTGATCTCACACCCTCTTCCTCTGGTTCAGCCACAGGACGAATTCTACGACCAGGCCTCTCCGGATAAGAGGACTGAAGCAGATGGCAACTCTGACCCCAACTCTGGTGAGTCCCCTTCAAAATGTTTGTTGCTTGGAGTTGTTCTGGTTTTGTTGTACACTTGAGCTTTTGACAGTAATTGTTGAAGGGTACAAGGATGAACATTTGGTTGTTTTTTTGCTGGCTTTATTGTTGTTGTTATATTCTTTGAAATATACATTTAATATGCTTGATATGTTTTTAGTTGTTAAATTGTATGATGTGTCTTCATTTTATGAACCATTAAAAAATAAAAAAGAATGCTACAAATATAACTAAAAGAAGCCATTTGTTGCAAGATATTCTGATGTCAAAGATGTTACAATATTTGCATACATTTTAGAACTGCTAAAATACAGTTAAGTAGAATATAGTCAATGAAAAAAAAGAAGTATCTATTTGCATATTAAAATGTCCTATGAAATTTGATTTTCTAATGAACGCTTTACAAAAACAAATAAAGAATATTAGGGTTAAAGGTATTTCAGAATTTGTCTAGCCAGTTTTCTGATTTTTACCAGAAAAATTTTGAAAAAGGATTACATCATGATTAAAATAAGTGTAAAAGGAGATGACAATTTGGGGGTTGTATTTCCTTTCTGGCCTGTTTGAATTCTTGGATAATTTGTTTTATACTAATATGTTGAGTGAGATATATTTGGCCAAAATCTTTATTCTCCACAGACCTGTACCCCACTCCAGAAATCATTGCCTACTCCAAATAAGCATTGTTGGGGGATGTCTTCCTTGGCCTTTGGAGGAAATCTTGAGCAAGTGCTAATGCTTTTGCTAATAAAAAACACTGACTATTTTCTTTTATTAAATACATAAAAGATCATTTCATGAATTGTTATTTCCAGTCTAATGACCATAATTTCTATTTTACATACATTAACATTATTTTCTGGTGGAGTATGTTCATGGTGAGGAAAGCTATGCATGTGTGAGAGCTAGAGATATATAAGAAATTTCTATACATTTCCCTCAATTTTGCTGTGATCCTAAAACTCCTCTAAAAAGTAAATAATACAAATAATAATTATAGTAATGCATCTAAACCAATCAGAGCAAAAAGAGTTTTTGTTTGTTTGTTTAACTAATCTTGAACATGCTCCAAACTGGCTGCATGAGGTGGGAAATTGAAGAATGATGAATTTCTCTTAGTTTTCTAGTTATTTTGCTTTTTATTGTTTCAAACATGAAAATATCTCTGGCATTTCTATGGTGTAAGTAGGAATACAAAAGGAGGAAAAAAAACACAAAAGTGCTTTTTTAACCAGTTCTGTGCTACTAATATTGCATTGTTGTTCCCTGACTTCCAACACTTTAAATTGCCTCTTTTTGTCAAAAAAAGGAGAGAGTTCTTTTTTAGATATGCCTCCTCCCAATCCCCAGCATCTCCCTATCTTTGGAAATCTGTTCTTATTGGCAAATATAAGGCACGCAAAGTTACATTTTATCTTCTCTCTGCTGAGATTTTCTCTGCTGGAGGCAATCTTTCAGGAGGATCTAAGTCAACTCCCTGCTAGCTCTGGCTTTTGCTATTTCATGTCCTATACCTTGGTCACATAAAGAAAACATAAGTTCATCTTTTGATTTCACATATCTATAGGAGCAGGACATACCCAAAGAAGCCACCTCTTATTGCACTGAATTTGGGAGAACAAGAACTATCCTCTTTCAATTTCATGGTTTTGACCAGTGCAAGTACCACTGAATCTGAGTGGTTTCATTGAATCAACCTTCTCTTGACTTCTGTGAAGAGGTCTGTGTAGGTGGAATTCACACAGATCTTTCTAAACTGCTTTTCTAGTCTCCAACTTCACCCTATTCAATTTTAAAACATCTCTTGTTAGAGTAAAAGAGTCTCACAGCTGATTCTTGACCATCTTTTCTGTGTGTGTGAGTGGTTGGCTCCTCTTGTCTTTGGGCCTCAGACAAAACCAAACAAGAAAGTGTCCCATTTGAAAAATAGTTGCACAAATTGTTTTAGGATTTGTCTATAGAGTTTGCCAAAGTTGATTTACAAAAATATCTTCAAAATATTTGGAGTATGTGCAATTCTAGATAGAATATTTACAGTGAATAAGATTAAGACAATGGTTCATGAATTATTTTTAGCCAGAATAATGAAATATTTTAGATACATATTCAAGAATATGTGTGTACAGCAAATTTAATCGATGAATTTTAGAAACCAATGAATATCTGGGTAAATTTTTAGTTAATTAATTGAGAGATTTAAAATTTATTTCAACTAGAAAGCAATGGCAGCTTTTCAAATTTAAAAGCTGTAAGAATAAAATGAAAGTGGTATATTTTATTCACCATAGAATTTTTTGTCTGACACCCAGGGCCAACTGAGAAGTATCTGAGTACAGAAAAACAATCACCAAATTATGTTACATATACCTTCACTATCATAGTAGCAACATATATGCACAAAAAAATGAAAACTTCATTGATTCTCATAAGAAATGACACATTACTGAAAATATATTTGGAGAAAAGTAAAACTTAGGCTTATGTGCAAAGGCTCACTTAAATATGTATTATAGCCTGGCATGGCATCACGTGCTTGTAGTCCCAGTTATTAGAGAGGCTAAGGCAAGAGGTTCACTTGAGTTTAGAAGTCCGGGGCAGCAGTGATCTATGATCAGGTGGCTACACTCCAGCCTGGGAAAAAAGCAAGACCACCTTTTCCCCAAGTGTGTGTGTGTGTCTCAAAAAAATATATACTATAATAAAAATGTGATTTATGTTTTATAGCTTAGTTTTTAGAAATAGTAAATTCTAAGTTAAAGGCAAATGTATAAAGTTATTATGAAAATTTATTGTTCAAAAGAATCATGGTAATGTTTCATTTCATTTTTGTTTGTCTGTTTGTTAGGAGATTCAGGGATACTTTGAATACTGTAATCAGAGCCTAACATAGTCTAAGAGTCTGAAGTCTCTAAGGGAAATATATGTTCAAGAAAGAAAAAAATAAAACATGAATGAGATAAAACTAGCAGGTTGTTGATAGTTGGTAAGTTCATCTAGACCAAATACCTAGACCAAATGGACAGACAAGTTTTGTTTTGTATTTGTTTTTGTTTTTTAGGCTAGAAATAATTTTTACCAATATGGCTCTGATTTCTCCTAAGCCCACACTTAAAAAAGCCCACATCTGAGTTTTCCAATCATAGAAAAGGGAAAAGAAAAAGAAATATTTTGCCTAACTTTTAAAGTGTGTTTAAATTAAGCTGTCCTAGGCCAAAATATTATCCAGTATGTATAACAATTTACCCAACGACTTCGACCTAGGCAGTAGCAATGGGCCAGGTGCCAAATGGAAAAGGATAGCAGAAGTTCTAAAGTAGGAAAATAAAAGCAAACAAACAAAACGCTTTCAAAATAGCTTCAAGAAATCTCTAGAATTTTTACCAATCTAGTCACATGGGAAAAGAGACCCAATGGACAGCACAACCTTGGGCAGTCCAACATTCACCCAACACAGTGACATCACTCACAAGAATAACGATCAATAAAATGTCTTTAAACTGGAAAGAACAGGGCTCTTGGGTTGTAGCAGTGCCTTATTCATCATTAGGAAAGGGAGAAAAGAGAAAGTGGGGAAGTGAGGGGCCCTGAGAGCCCCTCAAGGCTAGCAGTTCTCTTGACATTTAATGGGACATAAAATTTTAACTTCCTTTGTAAATGTCTAGAACAGACTTAATTAGAATGGCCTAGAAATATTAAGAGTCAAACTGAATGTTCATTCATATTAGGATAGAATTATTGCATATTATGTTTAAATTTTGCAGTCACATTTTTTGTAATTAACTTTGAGAGATTTGTAAAGTGAAGTGTGGTGATACTGATGCAGTGATCATCTCTAGAAATAATCTTGCTATTTAGTTCTCTGTTGTCCCCTTTGAATTCAGTGGAGTTTTTTGACTGGGGTATGAAAATTCGTGAAGAGCTCTGATTTTATAGCAGGTAAAATGGGTTTCTGTTGGATGTCAGTATTATCAGTAGAAGTACTAAGTAATTTTTATGGTACTTATCTAGATTTCTATTTTTTCAAATATAGTTCAAATAAAAAAATAATTGAGAGCTAGTACTAATTTCCATAGTAACTATTTCCATTAGATATTTTTAAAAAGGAATTGCTACAAATGCTAGTATCATGTGGAGATACTACTATCAAATGCTAGTATCATGTTTACATTTTTGTAAACTTCAAGCTTCAATATAGGTTCTTGCTTTCAAATACACACACACACACACACACACACACACACATCCCAGTGGCATTTGATCTAAGAATATTGATCTACAATATTATACTTTATTCCCAATTTTACACTTTTAGGTTGTTAGAATTATCAATTTTATATTATACCTAACTCTTAATTAAAAAAATAAGTAAATCATCAAAGTATTTACATGCAAGGTGAAAAATACTTTGCAAATTAAGCAATAATTAATAAGTTTTGTATGAATGATGTTTCTGTAAATCTAAAGCATTCTCTACCATGTAAGGTATGACTCATATGTCACTAATTTTTGTGTGCTAGAAATACAGCTTTCATTTTTTTCTTCCATTTTTTTAATAACTTCTAATCGTCATTACATCGGTATGATAGAAACCTCCCTTCTTTTTTACCTGAATTCCAGAGGATCATTATTATCAAAAGGAAGTGCAAAATTCTCAACCCTGGGTCATCTGTCCGCTTACGTGTCCCTTGTCTCATCTGCCCAGAGGGGTCTCAAATGAGACTGACTTCATTCCAGTCCTCCTGGACTCTTTAGGAAATTGTTGATACCTCATGCTATAGGGAAGGTAAATAGGTTTCTGTGAGTTTCTCTTTTGACTTCAATGTCTAGATGGACAGCATGAATCATTATTCTTGGTGATCTTCCTGACTCCCTGGACTCTAGGATGTAATCTAGCCTCAAGGACTCTCTAATCTTAATCCTCTAGGTTTCTCTGAGTTGTGCTCAACAAACGTGATATAGAATCTCTCCTCTTTATATTCCCTCGCCTTGACTTCTCTTTCTTCTTCCCAACTGGGTTGAGTGAATGTATTTAACACCTAAGATCAAGGACTCCCACTGATTTTCTTGATATTTTTTCCTCAAAAGTGCAACTCCTCTACTTTCTTTTTGCCTCAGTGACAAGAAAAAAAATCTCATGATAGGTTTACAACTCTGCAAATCAACTAAATACTACTGTTCTTCATCCTATCTCATCCTAATCTAATCAATGAATATAAAGCCAGCATCTAATCCAGGCACCATGGCTCACACCTTTAATCCCAGCCCTTTGGGAGGCTGAGGAAGGCGGATCTTTTGAGGTGAGGAGTTTGAGACCAGCCTGGCCAACATGGTGAAACCCAGTGTGTACTAAAAATCCAAAAAAAAGTGAGCCAGTGGTGGTGCATGTGCCTGTAATCCCAGATACTCAGGAGGCAGAGGCACTAGAATTGCTTGAACCCAGGAGGCAGAAATTGCAGTGAGCCGAGATGGCACCACAGCACTCTAGCCTGGGTGACAGAGTGAGACCCTGTTTCAAAACAAACAAACAAAAAAGCCAATATATGTTGGCAAAAAGTGGAGTAGGCAATGGAATACATATACGCATGTAGGAAAATAAACCCAACATATATTAACATTTCAAAATTAATATAAAAAATAATTGTGTAAAATTATATGTGTTTATTGAGAAAATGATATCAGCATTCTATTTAATATACAGTGGATAGATATTAAAATGATAGACAAAAATATTTATCTTTTACCAACTGTTTTATAAAAAAAAATGTGAAGAACTTCCCTCCATTAATTATTGATACGCCTGAAATACAGTTCTTACAAGAAATGCAACATACATACTTGATTTGAATATCAATTTACAGAATGAGTTGGTGCCCTGAAAACCTCTAATGATGATCTAGAATTTTGTTGGTTTGTTCTTTTCTTTGGTATCATAAAAAGATACTAAAATTTTGAGATAATTGTAGATATAAGAGTGTGGGCTGGCTTTTAAATGTTATTTTAAAATTATTATTTGTGAGAAGTAATAATGGAATTGTATTTTGTTTAAAGAAATGTATTATTGATAGTGACAGATTATAAAGAATTTAAAAAGGGAACAATATAATGTCTGGAATTTGCCTTAATGTCTATCAAAATAATAATAATAATAATGGTGAGAATACATTAAACAATAGAATATTAGTATTTGTTGAGATTGAGTGATGGTTATACAGGTGGTTATTACACTATGCTTTCTAAGTTTTTACATGTTTTAAATTTTACAAAATACAAAGATTAAGTACATAGTGGCAGACTGGTATAAAACTCAGACTCAATATGCAATACGTGAGCTCACATTTTATTTCCTCTTTCTCTCTCTATTATTTTGACCCAAAAATAAGGTTTAGTCTACACTGTACACAAGTATAGGCAGATGTTTTTGTATATAGCAAGTGTATTTCATATGTTTTAGTATGTTTCTAATGAAGTTGCAGTTAAGCAGAGATTTTCAGTAATTACATATATATTTGTGAGACTGGAACATAAACTGATAACTGCTCCCATTAAAGATCTTTTAAGTAAAATAAAGTCTTTCAAAACTTCCCTCTGGAGCTTACCAATAAAATTGTTAACCACAGACCTCTGTGCTTTTCTGTCTGTAGGGTGCCCAAGAGAAGTTGAAGGTAGGGTATGACTGGTATCCTTCTGTCAACCAACTAGATAGTGTCTCTGTGTTCTAGATATATCCAAGTCCTAGAGCACACTTAATCAACTGCCCTACATATGATGCACACATATGCAGTATTTATCGCACTGAATTTTGTTACCTTTTACTGCAGGCAAAGATTTATTCCATTCCCAAGTAGCAATAAATCATATTTTCTTAAGTAGTTAACTCATTAACATGATCATAGACTTTATATAAAATTCAATGAAACCATTAATTATAAGAAAATGATAAAATGATTTTCAATTGAGGATTCTTATTTTTTAAACAAATATAACTAGGATGGTGAAAGATTTTCACTAATTTAAAAGCAGACAAAAACAATTATGTGTTCAGATCAGGAACAGTTATTACCACTAATTCAAAATTAAGTCTTAATCTTGTCCCATTGAGAATCATGAATAGAGTTATTTCCGTATCTGATATTTCTTTAAATGTTATTTTAAAGGATTTTCTGCTGTTTAATCATGTGCAAAATTATAAGTTATATTTACTTTGAAAAGCCTGCCTTCATATGCCTCCGACTTTATCTAGACTGTTATGAAACAGTTGATGAACTTCTCAATAAGTATAGTTTTCATACCTGAAATTTGTGGTTAATATTTAATAAGTCCTATTTAGGACCCAGGAATTCATTCTAGTAAATATTTTGATACATTGCATGTGATCCTATACTAAAACTGTAAATAAGATAGTATTATAAGTACACTGAAATTCAGAAATTTTAAGTTATTTGTCTAAAACTACTGAGAATGACCTGGGTTCAGTGGCTCCTGCATATAAGTTTAGTGATTTGGGAGGCTGAGGCAGGAGAATAACTTGAAGCCAGGAGTTGGAGACCAGCGTGGGCAATATAACAAGACCATGTCTTTTTAAAAAATTTTAAGAAATTAGCCAAGTGAAGTGGTTTGTGCCTGTAGTCCTAGCTACTGAGGAGGCTGAGGTGGGGGTTTGCCTAAACCTTGGAATTTGAGCTTGCAGTAAGCTATGATTGTACCACTGCACTCCAGCCTGGGTAACATGACAAGACTCTGTCTCTTCAAATAAAAAAAAGAAGGAAAAAAAAAAGCCTACTTAGCCAGTAGGTGAGCCCCAGAATATAAACTTAGGAGTGTCTGACTCCACAGCTTTTGCTATTGAGAGAAACATCCTTCAGTGAAAACATGAATTAACATAGTACATGACTCAATGCAATCACTACTGGGATTGCATTTTTAATTATAGGGCAATAATCTTGTTTTTAAGAAGAAATTTGAGAAATTAAATGTTAATGCTTTGGTCAAATAGTTTGCTGAGAGGATAAATAACTCGAGAGAGACCAACTTCTGCAGTTTTTGGTGTTTTTGTTTTGCTTTGTTTTTTGTTTGTTTTTACTGTTAAATTAATAAAAGTTTAGATCTTAGTAGGACCCTACAGAACATCTGGTATAACAGTGTTTTATACAGAGGCATTAAAAAGGAAAATGCCTTGCCTGAAGCCACATAGTTTATGAGCCTACAATAAAACCGATATATGCTGACTCCTATGTCAGTGCTTTTTTCACTGGAGCAATACTTTATCATGAACCTTATATATTTTCCTCAAAGAAAATAGGTCCAATTATTTGATTAGCGATTGTCTCCTCATTAATCTCTAACGACTGTTTGCTCACTTTTCTATTCTTCTTACTTAACTAGGTCTTGCACATAGCAGGCTGGCAATGTATATTTTTTTGACCGAATGAAGAAATGTGTTTCACAAATACATGAGAATGTAATCAGGCAAATTAAAAGTGTTCTATTAAGACAAAACCAACCAAACAAACAAAATTTAGAAAGTACATCATGTTAACTGTGGGTATCTTCATTTCCTCTTTTTAATTGTCTATATTTTCTACAACTTTAATAATAAATTTAAAATTATGTTGTAATGAGTAGCATACATGGAAAGACATTTAAGGCTGAGAAAAAAATGATTTTTAAATTTTTTATATAAATATAGTTTTACCTTCAAAAAGTAGTCTTCCTATTATTCCTAAAAAATACATAATGCATATGCTTAGAAAAATTAAAAATTTTAAAGATTGGGCATGAGAGACAAGCTATCATTTGGGAGGAAAACCAAATTTAAAAAAAAGACTCTAGAAAAATCCAGAAAGTAGAATTACTCTGTAAAATTCCAGTCCTACAAAATTGTGCAAATTTTAACGTGCAAGAAAAAAAAAAAAAACACTAACCATAAGATATCTAGGAAATTAAACATGAATTTGATTTTTTTTGTCACAGTGTTCTGTGAAATACTTTTTGTGAACCATGTTTCTAATTTCTGTTAGTATCTTAGGCTGAGCAAATTATGTTGATCCAAAGAAAATTGTTCAGAAGTTTCATATTGTCGCCTGCTATATTCACTTCCCCATGGGATTTTTGTAATAAATTCAGAATGATCCTATAATAGTGGCCTCTGAGTTGATGAATCTATAGTTCCTTAGATAATAGGACAGGACAAAGATATTCAATTACATTGGGATTTCAGTTCAAATGGAAAAAATCTATTCTAAACATTTAGCAATTAATAAAAACAATTTGATTACCTTTTTATTCTATGACATTTTATATTCTTTCTTAGATATAATTTTTCCAAATCTAAGTTCACTTCAAAACTTATCTATTGTTAGCTATTTTCACCTCAAACTCACAGAGGGCAAAAAATTTTCTAGAATAAAAACATCTAGATTACAAGTTGAATAGACATCTACCTATCTCTTTATCTGTTTTCCACCGCTGCATAAGGAGTTACTACAAACTTAGAAACTTAAAACAACACAGATTTTACATCTCAAAGTCTCTGTATATTATGAGTCTTGAGTATGGCTTAGCTGAGTCCTCTCTTCAGTATCTCACAGGACAGCAGGCTCATCTGAAGGCATAAGTGGGGAAGAATTTACTTCCAAGATTATTCAGGTTGCTCACAAAATTCATTTTCTTGCAATTGTAGGACTCAGAGCCCCATCATCTTGCTGACTGTCAGCTGGGGATTGCCTTCAGCTCTTAGAGGCCACGCTCAGCTGCCAGCCATGTAGACATGTTAACATCACTACTTAGTTCTTCAAAGACAGTTGGAGAGACACGGTCTCTGTAGCATGTCTGTATCAAGATAGAGTCTTATATAATGTACCATAACCATCAGAGTGATTTTCCATCATCTTTGCTTTATTCTGGTGGTTAGAAGCAAGCCTCAGGTCTCGCCTACATCCAAGGAGAGGTGATCACAAATAGTCATAAACATCAGGAGGTGGGGATCATGAGGAGTCACCCTGGAGTTTGCCACAATCTATATTAAACTTTTAGAACTTATATTAAACTTATATAAATATTACCTTGATCTATCTTAGTGTACATTATTCATTTGAGTTTTACATGATTCACCCATTTTTAAATTCATTTACCTGTTCATTCTGCAAACATTCATGTTATGTACTAGGTATTATGTTAGGTTTGTGGGATAGACATTAAAATCAAGACTCAGTAAGTTTAAACAACTTCCAGTTTAGTGCAAGAGTTCTTAGTCTGTGTTACTTGGTCCAAGAGGACCACAAGCAGGTTTTTAGGAATCTGTGAGGCTCCTGAAATTGTTTTGCAATTTTCTTCTATGAGCTATGAAGCTGTGATGCTATGAAGATTTTATAAACCATAAAAAAGACAAAAAAAAGGAGCA
The DNA here is from genome assembly GCA_963573385.1 of Cacajao melanocephalus. NCBI lineage: Eukaryota > Metazoa > Chordata > Mammalia > Primates > Pitheciidae > Cacajao > Cacajao melanocephalus. Next base: position 226,100 of record CAUYLG010050743.1, on the reverse strand, counting down.
TTCATTTCTGTAGGAAAGTATTAGATAACAATAAAATTAGAATAAATACTTGTAAGTATACAAAAAGTGGGTTTTAGCATAAAATGAGGCTAGGATAAAGAATAAATAAATATTCTATAGATAAAGTGATGCTTTAAACAAGTGACATGGGATGAACAGACCTTACCTAAGTAAAGTCTGTGTATATATGTTTGTATGTGTTTGTCTGTGCTGTATGCTTCTTTGTCCTATCAAAGGTCATGGCCAGCAGGGCATAGAAGTTAAAATTTCAGTGTCTTTAGAGCATATGCATGTAAAATTAGTATCAACATGGTCTTTAAGTCTCAGATACTTAACCACCAAAATGAGATTACTAATATCTAAGCATATTCTTATAAAAATTAAAGAACCTGATGCTCAGTAAATGATTAACTGTTCAAGTAAATGACTGTAAACAAATTGTCACTTACTAGAACAGAATAAATGTATTGAAAGATAGGTTGAGACCAGATTTTGAATTTTGAAAAGTCTAGGATAGATTTCATTTGGATATAGGAGATACGAAAAAAGGAAAAATTGAGAGTATTTCTTTGGTTTGCAAAATTTATTGGAAAATAGCATAATCAAAAATATAAAATAAAATCAGATTAGGAATTAATTTTTTTAATTTTAAAGTCTGGGCTGCTGGGCAAGATTATTTGGAAGTAGAAATGTGATTGAAAATTGGAAATTGAAAACTGACACCATAGAAAGTGAATAAAATTCTGAATATGATAGTTAGAAGACAGAGAAGGAGTTTAAGAAGGAAATCATTGCAAACCTTATATTTAGGCCAGGCAGAGGTAGGGGCAGGATAGGAGCAAAGATCAAAAAATTAAGAACCTACAACCAGAAAATTATTTGAAAGCTCCAGGGATATTTGAGCTGTACACATAGTTAATGATGGATTTTTTTAGAGGTAATGTAGAATTGCAATTAAGAACACAGACTATAGAATCAGACTAACCTAGATCCTAACTCATTGACCTCAGAGCCACAGGGTTGCTGGCATATAATGCAGGCTTAATTTACAGAGATTACTACATGTAATTATCATTATTCTTATCAATAGGTATTGAAAAGATGTAGAAACAGCAAAACATGTATCTTCATTATTGTTTGAAGCTTAAAAAATTACCATGGTAAATTCCGAACTATAAAATCATTGTTACACACTTAAAAAATAAATAAAACCCTAGAAAATTGTTAGTTTCAAATTCTGAAAGTTTTATTTTAAAAATTATTTTTAAGTAACTTTTTCTTTGTATGTATCATGCTTGATGGGGGCTCTAAAACATCTGTTTTCTAAAGACTGATACATAGCAAAACATGTTTTTGTTCCAGTGTGGTCATTGTTTTTCTTAAAGACAGTTATGCTCACTTTATGACTTTAAAATATTTCTTATAATATTAACTTTTCACAGTATACTTTAATGTTTTACTACCATTTTATTTTAAAAAGGGGTACCACAGGATAATTTTCTAGAATATTACTTAATGTAGTTAAGCTGTTGATATAAAACAAACAGGGACACAATTTTCTCTGCTAAAAGTTGTCAATCTCATCAATTTCAAATATGATTTTATTTCTAAAACAAGAATTATCTTTGAATATTGTTTATTATAAAAATTTAAGGTTAGTAATATTTTCTCATGTTAAACTTCTTTAAGGGGTCAGTAAATATAGTGTGTTTAGTATGGTGGAAAAATCCATAGTAACAATATGCCTCCTAGTGTAAAGTAAGGGTAATGTCAACTTTCCCTGGTGTATTGCATGTAATCTCATTTCCATAGTTGCTGTCATTAGATCCATTCTTCTAAGAAGTAATAAAGAGAAATGGCATTTATTTAACCCTGGATATGTAATCTTCCCTATGGGAGAAAATTATTATTTGTATATCCATGTTTATAGCAATTTGAGAGTGGTAAAAATGATAGATAAATAGATATGCAAATCAGTAGCTATATCTAAAAATAAAGAAACTTGCTGATAGCGGTAACTCTTAGAAGTATAAAATTAGATACCTCAAAATAAAGTTATATCACAGAAAATGAAATTGCTAATTGTAAAGAACATATTCTTGTAACATAAAACTAATATCTTTATTTTTAGATACATACAAACATACACATGCACCTTAAAAAATACCTAAACTTATCTAGAATTTCAAAACAATTTAAAATTTTTGAAGAAACCAATTTGTCTAAACTCTCCCAAATTTACCTTAATGCTATTTTGACAGCTATTTCTGCCAGTGATTGAGAATTACTCAGATTAGTGTGTCTGACAAATACATGAGTGCCCAGATTTTAATAACACTAAGGTTGCCAGACAAAATATATAATGTCCAGTTACTGCAGGACTTTTCCTTAGTTCAGCTAAAGGTGAGGTTCTTTGTCCCATGGACACAAAAATTCAGGCTCACAGGCAATTTGAATGGTGAGTAAGACAGGGTTTTATTGGGTGAAAAGGAAAAAAAATAAGGCAAAAACAGGGACTCTCACTAGGCCAAAGTCCCTGCTAGAGTGTTTCCCGCCTAGCCTTTGAATCCCAGGTTCCACTCAGGAAGTGGAGGGGCCAGGCTCCTCTCTGTGGCAAACCTCAGGAACTTCCTGAGGCTCTACCTCAGTGGGCAGGCTGGTTGGAGTTTCTTCAGTGACCCCCTCCCACCTGCCTGTCTCCTTCCTCCCTCTAAATAAGTACATCTAACTGCCTTTGAAGATAAAGACGAAGACCAGCTTCCTGCTGACAGGGGGCTCTGTTTTGGGGAAATGGCAGTCAGAGCTTCCTCAGAGGCCTATCTCCTAAGGGTTCCTGGCAGATGAGGCCATAGTCAGAGGCGCCAGTTGCATGACTGTTTGGAATTTGATGGCCTGAAGGCGAGAACAGACAAACCCGGTTATTAGAAAACGTGAATCAAAAAGAAACAAGTGGAGGCCTAAGAACAGCTCAAAAATTCCAAGGCCTTTTACCAGTTTGCACAGGGAGAGGTAAGCCAAAAACCTGACTGGTTTAAAAAAAAAAAAAACAACTTTACCCTTTTTGCTGATATGTTGGGCTTCTAGTTTCCCTTCCCTTGAGCCCAAGGTTTGAGAAATTAACTCTTTCTAGTTTGGAGGATGCATCTGAGGGAAGTGCCCGGTAGTAGACACAATTACCTATCAGTGAAGAGAGAACTGAGAAGAAGAAAGGAAAAATAAAGCATTTTAAAAGAAGTTCCAAGTGTTCAAGGTGTACTTGAAAGGGTTGCACACTGAAGATGAATAGCTACCTATCTAGAAAGAGGGGAGGAGGCATCTGTGGCTCTCTTCTCTTCCTAGCAGATATGCAGCGTATGTGAGAGAGAGAGGGAAGAGTGCCCTCTTTTCATCTTCCATCCTTGCATCCCCAAGTTCCAGCGACTTTGGCAGGTGTCACCATGAGTGCAAAAGTGTCTTGCACCCATGAAGCAGGGGGACCTAGAGAAGAGGAATTAACTGCTCTCACCTATATCTCTTTCCCACCTATTGTTAGTAGCCTTGGCATTCCCTAGACCTCATTTATGCCATGGATATTAACGTGGCCTTTATCCACGAAACAGGAAGCCTGGGCTTGGCTTAATCGGCAGGAATCAGCCACGCTCACCTGCACTGTGCCTTTTAATCTCTGTTGCCATCTGCCTCTGGATTCCTTAGATCCAGTTTTCCCTTCTAGGGATTTGGCCTGAAGCTTGGAATTGAGTCTGGGACAAAAATGTGTATTGGGGGGTTGCATGGACTCCTTATTATAAGCTGAATGCTAAGGTGAAACTTCGGAACTGAGTCCTCCTCCAGCAAGGGAGAGGAAACAATATCTTGTGACATACTCAGATACCTGGTAGCTATAGTTATGCTTGCTGGGATTTGCGTGCATGGTACTTGGCTTTGGCTAGCTCCCTTGGTCCTACTTTCCCAGAAAGGAAACCTCCAAGTGATAGGCATCCTATTTATTCCCATCGCCTGGCAGGACTTGCAGGATAATTGCTCAGAACTAAAATATTAATCCAGATTTTTACATTACCCTTCCTTCTTGTTCTTTCTGAGCTGCAGCCAGAGTTTGCTGGTTGGTTCACAGGAAGAAACAGGGTTAGTGTAAAATGTAGGAAAAACTTAAAACAACTAATGATTTTAGAATTTAATGATGAATATATGGTAAGTTTTGAAACATGATTTCTCTCTCTCCAGTCCTGTTTGTTAAAAAAAAAAAAAGACAAATTTGATAGGAATGATTGGTTTGCAAAATAGACTTGTCTTATACTTGGCCTGATTATTTGTATAAAGTACAGCAAGAATAATTATTTCTATATAGGCCTTTTGGATTGGCTTTGATGGAAGTCTGTTCCACAAGAATCTCAGATCTAAGATCATTTAAAGCCAAGCCCAACCATGGGTTTATATCCTCAAATACATGTGAGTTGAGTGATCCTCTCCTTTTAAGGTCCCAAGTCTAGAGCTCCTAGACTGTTAGAAAGTAACATTCTTTACTGACGACAGGTCAGGGATCCAGTATAGGGACTGCATAGACAAGAGTATGAGGCCAGTTTCCCCACTGGGCTTCTATAAGCTCTGTAAGTCAAACTTGACTCCTTAAAGGGAAACATACCTGTTAGTCAAAACCTTGATAAAATTACCAGATTTTCCAGTTGTGTCCTGTTGCAAAAGGAAAATTGATCCTTATTGTACTGATATAAACAACTATATTGCCATAAGAATATTCACAAGTATTTTCCGAATTTTATAGGAACCAGGCAGAGAGAAACAAACACTCCAAATTTTGTTCATAGGAGTATACCTTACTTAATTATTAAAGGCCGTAAATAGTTCAAAATAAGTTTCCTTGACTCTGAAAAACAAGGATCAGCAATATTTCAACCAAAAGTCAAAAAGGTTTCTTCTTCTTTCTGAGTTCAGTCCATTTAGTTAATGCAGGTGTTGCTTAATATTCATGACCTTTCAGCTCTTTAGGATTCCTGTATATTTCCCTTTATTCCTGTAATTGAGAGTACCTGTTAAAGTTCTATACCTCATTATGAACCATCTTTGAAAAGGATTAAAACAAGACAACAATTGTCTGTGAATAGCAAAATGTCCAGGGTACTTACAGTTAGAAACACAATTGACAAAGAAGTTTGGTTATCTCTGTGGTTTAAAATAACTTAACAACCTTAATTACAATTGATAGCATATACTCAGACATTAGAATTTTAGAAATCCCATTCAAGTTTGAAACATATATTAGCATTATTCACAAAAATGTAACCTATTGAGCATCATTTGGGCAAACCCAGTACCTAAACATGTCAAAAAATCCTGTTTACTTCTCTTTACTGGACACTTTAGGGGCCCTCTGAAGTATTTGAAGCCAACTTCCAGGGAAGACAATTTTAAAACTGAAGTTTGATTTTGAGAAGGCTGTTAAATATTCAAGGTTTAAAACACTTGATATTATGAAATAGAATTCCAGATTACCATAAATTATTTATTTCACCAAAATGATGACTCAGAAATCTTAAAGAAGCAAAAACCTTTTATAACCCTTTACAAATTTTACCAAAGAGCAGATTAGCACCTTAGGAAAACCTTGTTATGCTTTTATTTCAATGCTCAATTTACAGAAAAACCATAAAATACCCTTTTCTGAATGTAGTAAATATGTTCACACAAAGAACCTCTTCTGCAAGATTAATTTCCACAATTCCTCCACCACTTATTTGAACCTTCAGCTTTTTCCTAATTTAACTCAAAACAATCCTTTAGCCTGAGGCCAAGGTTTACATTTCCATTCCTTCTTATAACCTTATACTATAAAGCACATTTTACTGTTCTTACACATCTTGCATGTAAATCTATTTCCAGTAGTTTCAATTAACTCCTAGCAATTTTTAATTTTAAGGTAAAACTTGGTAAGTTGCTTGATAAGTAAAGGTAAAACTTGGTAAGTTTATAATATAACCTTATACCATAAAGCACATTTTACTGTTCTTGCACACCTTGCATGTAAATCTATTTCCAGTAGTTTCAATTAACTCCTAGCAATTTTTAACTTTAAGGTAAAACTTGGTAAGTTGCTTTAATTGGATGCAAACTGTATCCAAGGTTTACCTTCTTAGTGAAGGGCATGGTTAGTTTCCTGTGTCCCCAGGCCTTACCGATTGTGAAGCCTGCAAATCAAATAGTTCTCAAACCCAAAAAGTAGTTTGCAACTTCAAAACACTTAGCAATCTGACCTGCATTTTACTAATTGTCTTTAGGGCTGTTTTTATTTCTTAAAGATTAAAGTCTTGTGAACTAAAAGGTATCATAGCTTTTACCTTCCCTTAAAAAAAAGTATTTTATCCCAGCGCTTGTCTTACTTTAGGCCAAATTAATTAGAGCTCTTTTTACAGACGTCACACATAGTATCCACACAGGCTGGCAGAAGAAAACCCATTCGCTAGGTAGGACCCTTGTAGAGACAGGGCTAGGAGAACATGCAGATATCTAACCTGAGGGGTTTCATCCCCTAAGGCAGGATTGTTAAATGCCAAGTGGTTACTGGCCATGGCCCCAAGATGTAAAGCAAGATGGAGGCTTGCCACACAAATCATACAGACATGCAAAGCACATCAGATTGGCCACAGCCCAAGACTAGCCCTACAAATCCTTTTTCACAATAAAAGCTTTACAGAAAATATAAACAGTGATAGTTGAGGGGCCTAGTCTAATAAAGGGGGAAAAGGACTTTAAAGGTTAACTGCTGACTGGGGTGGAAAAAAGGAAAGAAAAAAGGTTTAAAAATGCCAGGGGAAGAATCTCTTATTCTCATACAAGTGGTTCCTTCACCAGGGAGATAAGTTTAAGCTTATTTACTGACCATTAGAGTTAAACTCCTTAGCCAGTGACGAGGAAGTCTGCAGCAGTGGTGAGTGGCTGTTTCCAGCCAGCTGGCTGTGCTGGACCCTTGAGCCATACGTCCCAGGCCTGGCAGGGAGTGGGGATGGAGGAGAGCTGCTGTTTGCTAGTCCCTCCCGAAAAAGAAAAGGCTATGAAAAGGCCTGGTAGAAGTCTGAGGTTGAAAAGGATTAGAAGCAACAGTGAGAGGTTTGAAGTCCCCATTTCATTCACCACTTCTTGAGCCCCCATGTTGTTGGCCAAAAATGTTGCAGGACTTTTCCTTAGTTCAGCTAAAGATGGGGTTCTTTGTCGCAAGGCCATGAAAATTCAGGCTCACAGACAATTTGAATGGTGAGTAATGCAGGTTGTTATTAGGTGAAAAGGAAAAAAAGTGGGAGGGGGGGAATGGGGACTCTCACTAGGCCAGAGTCCCTGTAAAAGTGTTTCCTGCCCAGCCATCTGAATCCCAGGCTCCACAATGGAAAAGGAGAGGCCAGAATCCTCTCCGCTGCAAACCTCATGAACTTGCCGAGGCTCCATCTCAGTGGGCAGGCTGGTTCAAGGTTCTCTAGGGACCCCCTCCCGCCTGGCTGTCTCAGAGCTAAATTTGAATTTCAGATAAACAATTAAAGTTTCTAAGTCTAAGTATGCTCCAAATATTGCAATATTCCGTTATTATTCATTGTTTCTCTGAAATTGAAATTTAACTTGTCCTACTGTATTTTATCTGGCAACTTTACAATTTATATTATAATTATTTGCAAGTCCAGAAAACAGTAACACTACAACATTAGAATTTCAGTTTGCTTACATATTTAACACTGTAAATGCATTGCTCTATCATGGAATGGTGACTTTGATGTTGGTCATTTACTGGTTGTGGCAAATAGAGTTTCTGATTAAAATTTTTGATGCATTATTTGGTTTGTTGTTTAATGATTCTTTTGGTACATCATATTTAAAAATTATATAGTTATTGATTATCACATATTTTCTTTACTCTCATGATCTACCCTCTAGAATTCAGAATTAAACCACTCGTTAAGGTCTTTTGTCAAGATGGAATGAGGTTAGGAGAGGGAGATATTGAGACTAAATTTGTTTCTAAAACTTAGGTTAAATATCCCAGCAAATATATCCGTGGAGAATCCGTAAAATACACTTTAACATATCTCATTTAAGAGACTCAGGGAAAGTTTATGTAGTGGTTAACTGCTGTAGAGATAGTACAAATGATACCTCTTCTATTTGCCACCTACATAACCTTAGGCAGGTAACTCTGACATGTCATACAGATTGCAATGGGTTAACACATGTAACCCACTTAGAATAGTTCTAGGTTAATAATAAGTCCTCAATTATGTTAGCTCTTATTATGAAAATTAAAGTCAAATGACAATTAGCTAAGTGCACTCTGGCTTCAATTCTGTCTTCACAACAAATAAGGAAAGAAATAGTAGACCAATCTTTCCTATATTCAAATTCCTTGCTAATTAGTTGAAGAAAGAAAAGTATTCTTTTAGTGTATGTTAAATCATCAAGATAATCTTAGCTCTTCATTTCACTTTACTTATAAAGATGGTCAATATTTTTCTAAAAATCCTGGGATTTAGCACCAATTATTTGCAGAGTGACATAGTTTTAGCTTAAAAACAACTTTGAATAATAACGTAGAGGGATTTGGGTATTTCTATAGGTTCAACCCAATTGTCTCAAATAGGTTTAGTGGTGAGCTTTGGGTTACATATGAGGAACATGAATAAAAATCTTATGATATTCCAGACTCCCAATCTTTATTTGAATTTTAGACCTTTACAAACTTATTTCTCTTAATTAGCCAGAAACAATTTTATTTCTTTGTAATTATTGATAGTTTGACTTCAAGTCAAATCTGCTAAAAACCCAATATACTATACTTCGGGTGAATTTGCCAGTTAGTCTATGCAAATGAAATGTCTGATTAAAAATAAAATAATAATTTTTATTCAAGTGCACAATGAAAGGAAAGAATTAAACCATGAAGTTCCTAAAGATCAGGCATTGGTTTCATTGATTTTTTTTTCATGTTGTTGTGTTTTGACATTAACAGGTGTTTTATCAGGCCTGAACATTCTACTGAAAACCTTTTTCACATGAAGAATAACATAAGAAAACTTGAACTAGCTTTTTAAATTTTCCATGAATGAAAAAGGAAACTGCTTCAGTTAAAGAAGGGAGTACATTATCTTTTATGTTTTATAAGATGGCGTCTTAGACGATGCACAGTCTGACAATTGTGAAACTGTCCAGAGACCAAAAACAGATGTAGAGACCCCACAAAACATGCCCAGACTTAAAAAAGGTATCATTCTGTCACAAGAGGAGTGGTGCTTCATTGGAATGTTTTTCAAAGCCTCTCTTTATTAGGAAAAAAATATTTTTAACATCAAAGAAGATGCTTCATTCAGGAGAGGATGTTGAGTTCTGATTTAAGCTGCTTAAGAAATAGCTATAGAATACCTAACAGTAACTCTTCAGTAATCTCTCCTAAGTCATAACGATTGTGTAGTAGAAGATTATGATTTAAAATAAGAAGTTCAGGTATTTTGAGCCGGAAATACCAATACTCCACAGGCAGTAAAATCTTGACATAAGTGGCAAGCAGCATAATAAAGAGGAAAGAGAAATTGGCCTATATTCTGTCAATTTTACATCTTGCTAGCACAGAGTCTTTTTGGTGCTTTAGTTCATTTATTGTTCAAAAAGGGTATAAAGTATGAAGGTATTTTATGATCTGCAGGGCTCTAGGAACACAAGCTTCAGAATCAAGGAAATTGAAGTTGACACTGGCCCTGTACTTTCAAGTTAGGTTGTGAAGCCTAAATGCTCTCTGTCTCTCTCTCTTTCTCTCTCTCTTTCCCCTTACCCCTCTTCTCTGTCTTGGTAAGATAATAATATAAATATCTTAAAGTGTGAATATTTGATGCATTAGTAATAACATAAGCAAAGTGTGATGAATAAGATCTGGTAAACAAGTACTAAAATATGCCAGTACTATTGTTATTAAATAACGAGGAAATGCTACATCTCCTTACTGGTATCAGTGTTCACAGACCTAGTCCTTCTAGTATGATGCTTCTAATCAAATTTGAGTTGATAAGCTGAAGAGAAAATTTGGATAAAGGCCTGTGTATATTTCTATGAATGAAGTACCAGCATTTATATTTTATGAATATACAAAAGATTGACTGTTCATGTATTTGATTTGCTTTTTTGTTCCCAAAATTAAATACCTTTAATAATTTTTTTTTAAATATATAAAATCAGAGAAAAGGTGTGTACATAATTATGGCAGTTTAGGTGGTATTGAATAAAAGGGTGTTAAAATTCTCAAAATGGTCAGCTATTCAAAAAAAATCTGCCAAATGCAATACAAAGTATACATTTTCATAAACAGTTTTCAAAACTAAAATCCTGCCTTTGTTTTCTGTTATATTTATCTTCACATGATAGCAATTCACAAATTACTAATTTAAGTTAAAGTAACAGTCATTTGAGTTATAATAGTGGTAGCCAGTAGTAAAATAAAAGTTCTACAAAGAGATAAATATGAAATAAAACATTAACTTTTGTGAAGATACATTTTAAGTTAGTAAAAAGAACTATATTTATATTAATTTACTTTATATTTTATTAACAATGCTGTTGATACATAAATCAATTTTCTATTTGGTTTGGAGCATATTTTTTTATTTTCTATATGCCATTTTGGTCTCCCAAATTAGCTGCAGGCAGGCAGACATTCCTGGTCTTTAGGAGAAAGCTTATTATGTGGCGTTTACTTCCTCATGTTCATTGGATTATATAAACAGCTAGTTTATGTAGATATTGAGTGTTTCCCACATCTAGCATTACATGCCACAATATGATTATCCTCTAAAGTTTGTACTCAACAGCAATTCCTGACACCCATTTGAAGATCTCATTTAATACATGCCAAGTTGGGGTCTCCTTAGAATGAAAATGAGACAGTAAAGGAGACCCTGTGAGGTCCCTTAGTGAATCTTTTTGCTGCAATTCAAGGCTGTGTTAGATAAATATCATCTTCTCTCTGTTTTCTGCAATGACAGATACATTTTTCTTCTTACAATTCAAGATGCTAATTTTGATGCAAAACATTTTTAGAATGTTTCCCAGCTAAATTAAAAACTGTCGCTTTCTCCTTTTTATTTTTTTATCCTGTGGTGATGTGCAGGTCTTTTTGCCTAAAGAGTTCCTAGGTTTGAATTTGGGGCTGAGTGTTGCTCAGGATGTCTCCTGCTTGGAGGAGTTTGACAGAGACATCTTCTATTAGCCTTTAGGGTGAGGTTCAAACACTGTTTATTCCCTTTGCCTCTTTCCTAACACTATTAGTTTGGGGAATTGGAGGTTTGAGTGAATGATGTGACTTGTCCTCTTATTCCAAGCATCTGGAACAAAATGTTAACTATAATGCTGCCTCTTTGCACCATTGTAAAACCAAGCTAAGAAACTTTCTTAATAATAAAATTGTTTTTAACTTCCAATGGTTTGTTTAGAAGAAATGTGTGTGATCATTAATATGTGAAATTTGTAATTATTTTTAAATATCAGTATAATCTCCTTGAAGTTTTATACTTTCAAATGTGTATTCTAGGCAATCAGACCAGCTTATAGAAATTACACAATACATTGAAATGTAATCTTAAATTATGATACTATTTAAACTCTCTATAACCAGTTATCATAAACCTGTAACTTACAGTTTTACAGAGCTATTTTATCAGTTTATATATATATATATATATATATATATATATATGCATGTGTGCATGTTTGTGTTGGTGTATATACACATATGCATATATACACACATGTATACATCTTTCTTGTGTTTTAAAAGACAAATATGCCACAAAATACAGTTATGAAATACCTTCTGATCCATATTTTTCCCATAGAAGAATATTTCCTTTTTACTCACTTCATTGATTGATTAATACATTTTTCCATTTATTTAAGCATACATTTGGCAAGTTTTTACTCACTTGCTTCCCATGTTACAGTATGTTTGAAAAAGCTTTTTTTTTTTAAATGTGCTGTATTTCATTCACATTTCTCCACTTTCTTCCTATGGAAGAGATGATTACATATAAAATCTGTAGTCACATAATATTAAGATAAATTATGAAATAGTCACAGAATGATTCATTTCTTTCCTTCCTCAGTTATTTTCATTATAATTCAAACATGTACTCATTTCAAAAATTTACTACCTTAGTGTAGCTAACAATGTGCACAGTATTCTATTTAGCAGATGTTTAGATATTGGATTTATTTTTCTATAACCAATCCAATCAAATAAAGTTTGAGACTAATTCATTGGTACTATGAGAATAGAGAAATATGGGTGTATAAGACGTTAATCAAATATATTTATGAAAAATAACTAATTACAGCAGGATAGAGATTAATACTAACTTTGGGATATTATAGTAATTTTTGCCTGAGAAGGCTTTATTTTGCCTTTACTATAAGCAGTTCATATTGTAGGGGCTCTATAATGTTTTACTCAAAGGACTATAATTACCATGACATGTTTAATGGTAGAAAAGTAGAAGTCACTACATAATTTGTGAAATTCTTAAACCAATGATGCTGTATAAACTCTTTATAATCAGTTATCATAAACTGGATGTGAATAATAATATTACCATTTATTGAGCACGTATAACATACTATGCACTGTTATGTTTTATTCTTTGCTGAAAAAACAATCATTTGTATTCTCATAATACATGTACTTATCAGTTAAGTAGATATCATTTTTACATACAAAAAACTGAAACTTAAATTTGAGAATAATTGCTTCAAGTTCACAATGCTGATGAGTAGAAGAAAGGGTCTTGAATTTAAATTTTCAACAACTTAATAGCCTTCACAAGTCACTCCCTTAACTAATGTTTTATTTTTAATCTTAATATTTTTATATTTAGGGAATAGTTTTTTAGTGATAATTTTTGATATTTTAGTAGAACCTCTGAAAGCCAGTCAATTTTGGACTATTTTGAATATGAATAGAATCAGCAATCTCAGATTAGCCATTAATTAAATAATTTTATCTCTGAAATCACAAAACACAGAAGGATTTTCACAATCTAGTATCACAGGTGATTTGAACATAAAAGTGCAGGTTACCACCAACAAAAATACAATGGCTCAGATTTCCTTTTAACATTCGCTTAAGCAATGTTTAGATGTTTGATATTAATACTTAAGCTTCAAGTAAAAGAGAATTCCTCCTATTCAGTCTAGAAGGACTACCTAAAAAAAAAAAAAGCCAGTTAGTTGGGACTGCCAGTTTTAGCAGATAAAAATATAGAGCACCCAGTTAAATTTGAATTTCAAGCAATCAAAGAATAATTTTCAATATGTAATATAAATGATTTAGGACACATGTACTAAAACAACGTTTATTGTTTATCTGAAATTCAAACTTAACTGGGCATTCTATTGTATCTGGCAATCATATGCTTAGTGGAAATTATTGATTATACTTCCCTATTATTAATTTAATTAATTGTACATAGTGCTGTACTACTAGTACTGTGAGACCAAAAATAAGACCTATTATCATCCTGAAAATATTTTTTCAGTGTTGCATTCATGGTGCCTAGAACCATGCCTGCACACAAAATACTCACTAGAATGACATTAGAAATTCTACACGTATTAAAGAGGGAGATGTGTGCATTTTTCTTAGCACTGACTGAAGCACAAAAATTGTGACTCTCTGTGCCCAAGGCAGTCAACAAGCCATTTGTTCTCTCTGCCTGTCCTCATTCTGGTTTTGCATGGGGAAAAAAAATAAGTGGATGAGAGCCTTGTTCCCCTACAAACTTTAATCCTAAGGACCACTAATAGATGAAGGTCTGCCTGCATGAATGCTGAGGGGAGCCCCCAGATTTCGATGTCACTACCCCAAACTGCATTTTAGATCCTGCAAACTTTGGCAGACCTTCGAGGAGGCAAATGTCCCTGTTATCCAGAATAATGAATTATACTGGAAAAAGTAAACTCGGCCAGTGTTGCTACTGGAACCAGAGAAAAGAAAAATGTCCCTAGCACATCAGGTATAAAGTCTTACTGACACTAGGAATTATAGAAGAAAAATACAATCATTCAAGCCACACATGATATTGTATAAGATTGTCTTTGCATCATCAAGTCTATTAAAATAATGTATGAAAAACATGTTTATTCATCTGGCAAAACTGATAAATAAATAAAACTGTTAAATAAATAATCAGAGTGCCAGTTCTGCTGAATAGTCTGTCATGTGGACACTTCATTTACTGTTTAGCTGAAGGCTGAACAGAACAGAGAGCAGTAGCCAAGTAGACAATAACTTTTAAATATAGATGAGGCTTCATTATTAAGCCTACAGTTCAATATTTTTAAGTGCTGCTTGTAAAAATCATGTTTGCCTTTGCTCTTTCTCTTTTATCCTTTTCTTCTGTGTCTTTTCTTTCAAAACTTTTATGCTTAACCTTTGTTATTTGAAACTGTAACATATCATAGGAAACACACTTGAGGAGTCCTCTGTATTCCACAGAGTTAATCAACATATATTACTTGTTGATTTTCATTATTACTAGAATATACCTTCTCTCCACAAATCCAGTGACTTTATCATTACTTGATTTTCATTATTAGCAGAATGTACCTTTTCGCTCCAAATCCAATGAGTTTATCATAAGTTAGCAACACTAGGGTCACTACTGGTACAAATATTATTTGGCCATGTATTTGCTCAAATATTTAGAAACTATTATAAAAGAATCTACAAACAGCTTCAGTTGATATAACACATATACACCAGTTGTTGATAAGTTTTGAGAGATGATATATTTGGTATAGCATAAATATTCTACTAATGAATGTTACTGTATTAAAATAAAAAATTTTAGCAATAGCAGTATTTTGAAATATACTTTAGACTTTCTCAGTGATTCTGATGTCTCACTTTCTCCCAACACCCAAGAAACCTAATAAAAATCACTATTTGATGAGTACATGAACACTTCTTATAGCTGAAATTGTGCAGCCCTACTTAAGATGCAAGAATTAAGTCTGGAGAAAAAGGTACTACAGAAAGTGATGTAGCTGTTGTCCCCACCAGCAGAGATATTGTTGAGAAAAGTTATACATAAAAAGCACGGGAAAAAAATATTGCTAATGGATGCTTTCCATTGAATGATGGGGTTGAAAAGATTTTTATGATTTGTTCTATTTGTGTATATATTTTAATACTACATTCAGTTCTCATGAAATAAAATAGCTCTTGTTAATAACTTTTCAAAGTTATTATGCACTGAGTTAAGAGTTTTGGCAATCAACTCAGAAAAAAATCCATCACTCAAGTGGTCATTAGCACTTACTTAGATTCATATTAAGTAGGAAAGATATGCTAATTTTGGATGGAAATAAATGTATAATTAATAATATCTAATAATGTACCTGAAATCACAATCATAGGTTTAATATTTACATTTAGGTAGCAGAAGAATTATTTAGTTTGAATAAAAGTAATTATTTGCCTCATCCTCAGAATGAATTGATGAAAATAAGTGTGCATACACTCAACTATTTATTCATCTATTATACATTTAAATTATATGTATAATGTTTTTATTCTACAAAGACTGCCTACAGTATAAAAAAATCATATGTTCAGTCAGGTGCATTGGAAAAAAATAGATTTCAACCTGAAAAAGAATATCTCCCTTTGAAGCATGCAGAAGAAGGACTTGGCACTACAGAGAGAGTTGCTGACAAAGTCAAAGGAAGCATAAGATAATAAAGTGCAAGCAAGGGGAAGTCTGAAAGTGAGGAGGGAAGGGGCCATGGTTGAGGGCGCACTTTGAGAACTATTTATTGGAATATAAATCTGGCAACCTGAATTATAAATATAATATAAAAAGCATCTTTACTTTTATAAAGGGAAGTCAAAATAATCATCATAAATGAAAGGGGAGTTCTTAGACACAACCACATCTAATTGAAGAAAATATTACCAGAGAAAATCAGGAGAAGAAAAGATCACACCTAAAGTTTCGTTAAGCGTGCATGTTTATTATAATCTTATGTTCTAGTACTGATGATTTGTTTGCTAATATTAAATATTTCTCTGTTGATTTTAGATTGCATAATTACATAACAAAGTCTTAATGGGAAGAATTATACAGACAACTAAAATGTAAAACTCTTAAGTAATTGTAAAGAAGCTACTTGGGGCACCAGATACCTCCCATACTTAAAAAAAAATGCATACGCATGAATAAGCATCATATCTCCACATGACCTCCAAAAGTGGTGAATGAGGATCTAATTATAAACATGAAAATCATTAATTAAAGTTCAAATATTCCTTATTGCCCTATATTTGAATGTCAGTGTATAACTTGTAAGTGCATATTCAATCATACATTCTATGAACATTTTATGAGTTTACCCTAAATGCATTGAACAGTTTTCAGAGACTAAATATCACTACACTTTGTACATGAAAGAAAATTATTTGGTAGAATATAAAAATATTTAGATTTTGGAAAGATGATGCTAAGTATATCCAAGGTATTATACTTTCTTAAATTCAAACTAATTTTAAATAAAAATCTTAAAATCTTTTTGATGGTTATTGTAGTCACAAGTTAAAAAGCAGCTAATCTCCTCTCTAATTCACTAAGGTCTATTGGATTCACACATTTAATGTGTGTGCATAGTCATAACTAGCACTAAGATAATTGTTAGTCACAAGAAATCTTTTAAATTCTAATTTCTTTTCAAACTCATATGACTTATTTTCTTGAATATGCTCATATAGTCTTGCATCACTTAACAGTGGGGATATGTTCTGAGAAAAAAATCCTTAGATGATTTTTTTTCATGGTGTGAACACCAAAGTGTGTACTTACACAAACCCAGATGTTATAGCCTATACACACCTAGTCTACATGGCATAGCCTACTGTTCCTAGGCTACAAACCTGTGCAGAATGTTACTATATTGATTATTGTAGGCATGTATATCTAATTATACCATTACATTAAAATGTACAGTAAAAATACTGTATAAAAGATAAAAGATGTTATATCTGTATAGGTTGTTCACCATGAATTTAGCTTATAGGACTGGAAGTTGCTCTGGGTTGAGTCAGTGAGTGAGTGATGAGTAAATGTGAAGGCCTAGGACATACTGTGACTAAGGTTAGACTATAAAGAGTATACACATAGGCTGAACTAAATTTATTTTTAAAAATTTTCTTTCTTCAATAATAAACTTAGCTAACTTTTAATTTTTAACAACTTTTTGACTCATAATAGCACTTAGCTTAAAACACAGACACATTGTACAGCTGTACAAAAATACTTCTTTCTTTAGATTCCTATTCTATAATCTTTTTCTGTTTTTTTAAAAATGTATTTGTTAAAACGAGACACAAACACACATTAATCTAAGCTCACACACAGTCAGGATCAGTATCACTTCCTTCCACCCCTGCATCTTGTCCCACTGGAAGTTCTTCAGGGGCAAAACATGCACAGAGCTGTTATCTCCTATGACCACAATGATTTCTTCTACACCAAGTTTGTCCAACACAGCCTGTGGGCCACATCCCAGGATGGCTTTGAATGTGGCCCAACACAAAATTCATAAATTTTCTTAAAACATTATGAGATTCTTTGTGTGTGATTTTTTTTTTTTTTAGCTTATAAGCTATAGTTAGTGTTAGTGTATTTTCTGTGTGGCCCAAGACAATTCTTTTTCCAATATGGTCCAGGGAAGCCAAAAGACTGAACACCCCCTGTTTCAGACTAACACCCAGAGGACTTAACTAAAAGAGCCTTAGGTAGGTCCTCCTAGCTTAAAAAAAAAAAAAAAGAAACAAAGGGCTGGGCATGGTGATTCATGCCTGTAATCCCAGGACATTGGGAGGCTAAGGCGGACGCATCACGAGGTCACGACATCAAGACCATCTTGGCCAACATGGTAAAACATCATCTCTACTTAAAATACAAAAATTAGCTGGGCATGGTGGCATGTAGCTGTAGTCCCAGCTACTCGGGAGGCTGAGACAGGAGGATTGCTTGAATCTAGGGGACGGAGGTTGCAGTGAGCCAAGATCATGCCATTGCACTCCTGCCGGGGCAACAGAAACAGACTTCATCTGAAAAAAAAAAAAAGTAACTTTTTTTTTAATAAATAGAAGGAGTACATGCTAAAATAAAGAAAACAAGTATAGTAAATACATAAAGCTGTATCATAGCTGTTTATTGCCATTGTCAAGTATTATGCATTGTATATAATTATATGTGCCATACTTTTATATGACTGGCAGCACAGTAGGTGAATAATGCCTTACATGACATTATGATGGCCATGAAGTCACTAGGCAGCAATAGGAATTTTTTAGCTTCATTATAATCTTTGAGATCACATCATATACTCAGGCCATCATTGACTGAAATGTCCTTCTGCAGTACATGATGGTATTTCTATCTGCTAAAGCAGGCTTCTGCTAAAGCAGGCTTCTGCAAAAACGTCAATGTATATAACATGATACATATTAAGATATTTGACATAATTTAATGGTGATACTAATGATGACAAAGTCAAAAGAAAAATTTACTTGTATAATGAAATTACTTAGATTTCCAATATGTGTATGTCCTGATTAGTTAGCTCTTCCTTTGCTGATCAAAATAAAGTTAATTTCATTTACTCAGTGAAACTTATATCTATTTTTACTGTCTCCATTAATAAAATTAACTAATAAACTAACTGCACTTGTACCACATATAAGCAGCCAACATAATTCTCTAGCAAAAATTATCCAGAGGGGTGTGTGTGTGTGTGTGTGTGTTAAATAATAGAGCAAAATACATTTTAAGGTTTGTAAAAGGCATTTTAAAAAGTTAAACACTATTTTTAAAGAGAAAAGGCACTGATATCTTGTTGCTAGAAATACCTTTCAAAATGATTTCTATCAGTTGTGGAAAAAAAAAACAACTAGAAGTCATTAGATCTAGCTCATAGCTATAGTCTAAAGAATAGGAACCTCTGTGAATTATATGCTGTATCAATAAAATAGTAACCTGAGTCACAAAGACATTTCAAATATAAATTGATGTATTCTTATATCATAACTTCATAAAAGTGTACAAATGAATCCCAGGTGTGCCCCTGGGAAATATTTGTTTATGAAAAGCAGTGGAAATTAAATGATATACTCTCTCTCCCTCTTTGTAATTTTATAGTAATTAAGAATGAAAACATTAAAAAAAATTTAAGGTTAAGTGTTCTCAAGCAAATTAGAGTGTTCCCTGGGACTTGTGTGTAATTTGTCTTTATGCATAAATCTAGGGGAAAAACAATTATAACATGATATAAAATTAGCTCCATTACACACACATACACACACACACACACACACACACACACTCTCTCTCTCTCTCTCTCTCTCTCTCTCTTGATCAGTTCATCCAAAATGTTATTATACATTTGTTTTTATGAACACATAAGAAAGAGTTCAGGCATAAACTGGGATGTTGACATCCATACCAATATCCATAATTACTGTTAATAAAATATAAAGCACAAAACAAATATGACAATATAATACTTCACTTGTGCAGAATATGTAACAGACCCAATTCCTAAGTGCTAGTATGAGGCAATTAAATCATGCACTTACAAAAAATGTTAGGGGAAAAAATGTATAATTACAGAATTGCTTGATGTACTTTTAGTTTGTATTTATCTTTTGTCAGCTTATTAGAAACTCTAGAAAACCAGTCACTGAAAATAGTACTAGCAGAGTAAAATATGATTTTTTGTTTTCTAGAAAACATATAGTTGAAAATCAGATAATATCAACTGTGAGACAATTCCTCAGTAGACTTCATGGTTCTAAACTATGTTGTTTTTCAATTGTCTTACAATGACTTCTACAGCTCTGGTTCTGATCATGAATTTTTACACTTGATGTTGAATATTACAGAATTCAAATCACTTTGAAAGCCTACACAGTATTTTTAAGTTAGTTCCTGGTCTGTGTGTCTAATAAACTCCTTAGAAGTAAATGCAGGGGGAGATATTTAATTCTATTTCTAGAATACATATTCCATTCATTCTTTTGTTCTTTTATTAATTCAAAATTTACGGATGGCTTATATGTGACTGAGAAGGAAATATGAATGAAATATGGTCTCAAATTGACAAGTGCCATAATAAAGGTGATATGCCGTTTGCAAGCATAGCATCCTGTCATTCAAGAGGCTCATCATTATTAAACATTGAAAGCAAGACCCAACCCTGAAATCTCCCCATAATACAATTTTGAGAAAATTGTGTTAGGGACAAAATCAATCTTAGAAAACTTTGAGGTTCTTAAAGTTTCGTGTCTGGCATTACTTTTCTCTAGTAGATATAGTCTAAACTGAGAGCATTTAAACAAAAACAGTACAATCTCAGCGCTTTTTGAAGCTGACACAGGTGGTAGGTTCAGCTACTCAGGAGGCTGAGGTGGGAGTATCAGCTGAGCTGGGGAGGTCAAGGTTGCAGTGAGTTGTGATTGTGCCACTGTACTCTAGCCAGGGTGACAGAGTAAAACCTTCTCTCAAAAAAAGTCAAAAAAATTGTATGTAAAATTGTTAATTGATGTATAATGTACTTAAATAATTTTTAGAAAGTAAAAACAGTTGCAAATATTAAAAAAAATTTCAAGTAACAACTTTTAATATTTGGCAAATGCTCTACACGTAATTTATTAAGTGATATTTTAAATCCTTAGGGGTTTTAAATATTTCTCAATCAGGATTTTAAATATATTGGTTTTTTTTTAATTCAAAATCTCTTTCATTAAAACAAATACATATTGAATTCCCACAGCAAAAATAAAACCCATAACTTTAAAAATAAAAGAATTTTAAATGTTCATAAAGGTGGCTTTACAAAAAAAGGAAATAACTCTAAATTTCTAGTTACATATTTTAAAAAAACTTGATTTTAAATTATTTACTAGAAGTAATTGTTAAAAGGGCAGCTCTGAGGAAATCTAACATTCTCCTAATTCTATGCTACTTTGATTATCACTCTTTTCTTAAAGCAGTTTTATAGAAACACTGTACTAATCGAAGCTATTTCAATTTAGCAATGTAAGGTAAATAATTACAAGGCCAAATATATGAGCTCATTCTCCCATGTTCCTGATGAAGTTCTTAGGAGGCATTTATACAAGATCAGTTCGTTTTCCCTTTTCCCCTAAAACACATTTTAAATTTATGAATGCACCCCTAGTTGTTTAATCTCCATTAATGCGTCCTGTGCTAAACAAATTTAAGCAAGCACAAAATTTTGCATGTTTAGATTAATTAAATCATTAAGCCAGTAGTTGCAATGCTGCAAATATCCATTTGGCCCAGTTGAATTTATTATCTAATATCTTTGGGCACTGATTAGCAGTTTTCCTCATTATTAAACTAAACGTTGCATAAATCAAAACCCTAAAACACTTATCATGGTTGTTCCCTGAACCATTTTTAAACTTTCTGACTCAAATACTTCATTTAGTTTAAAAAAGATAAATATGTATTAATTTCTTGAGCATAATCTTAAATATAAACCATTGCAATATTTGAACAATTCTCTTTCAACTTGTCTTTTGTTCCTATATATCCTCTACATTTACTTTTTCATTTAAGGTAAAGGTAAGAAAACAAAACAGAAAAACAAAATTAGCTTCTCTTTTGAATAGCCATGATCAGCTACAGCACAAACAACGCAAGCCATGTTTTTGTGTTTTGTTTTTTTTAGTATTATAAAAGAGGTTAATTGGGGGAAAATAAATGAAAGTAAAATATTTTTCCATTAATACAATAAATAATTACAAAGTATATATGAGAATTATATAGATTGCAAACATTTCTGGAAATTTTCAATCATTTGACGTATTATAGTTAAACTAAAACAATGATCCATTGATGGAGAACTCTATTGCCATATTCTCATATTTGACGCATCCATTTAATTTTGGTGGTCACGTGTTAAATTTTAAAAAGAAAGATTTCAAATAGCAAATGTCTAGCAATATGTGTAACATATAAAAGAAATGAAAATATAATGCATCTGTTAAGTTTATATATATATATGTGTGTATATATTTACATATATTCTAATATACTTGCATGAATATGCATATATGCATATATGCTTAGATGCAATCATCTTATTTTAATCTCTGGATTTTATTTTTTAAATGCAAAAAATTCTAAAACAAATGGACACTGTTCAATTTGATTATGTATTCATTAAAGAATCATTTGTTGAGAAATGAGACAGAGAACAGATAAGTTTAATGAAGACATGGAATAACAATTTTTCTCTGTCTGGACAAGTCAGTATGTAATATTAATCATTTTTTGTGCATGAAGTAAATTAAATCCCTACAAAACATGGAATACAATTTTACATTCCTTAGTTACCTGCAATATTGGATCAAAATGATGTGATTTTCTTTTGAATCATGGGAATTCAATACATTCTGGTTTTGTTTGTAATGATTTATCACAAATTATTGTTAAATGATCTTAAAATGAATATTTATTAATGTTTATTAATGCAGTCTTTGACCTTGTGCATTTCCTATACAATTCTATGCATTTTTAAAATCCTATTCTGCTAGAGGATTATGCTAAATTTTATGTTTATTTTGGAAGGTCACAGTCTTTTTCTTTTACTTTACAGTGGTTTTTATGTGCTAAGAGAAGAATCTTACAATCTTTTCAGAGTTTATATTTATTCATTTTTACTCACAAAAGCAATAATTCCTATCTGTTAATATATTGTATGCAGAAATGTGATTGCCAGTGACTATTCATAAGTTTATTCTACTTTATTCCACTAATAATAAAAAAATTAACATATATTTTTTCTCAGTAAACATATCCTGAATTCTTTGTGTTTGGCTAGTTTTGTCATCGTTGAGGGATTATAATTATAAACAAACACTTCTATCAAACAGATATCCTCTTCACAAAGGCTATGGAGGAAGAAAACACTTATAATTGAATAAACTTTAAATTAGAATGTGATGTTTATGATAAGCAATCCACTAAGAGACTATAAACACAGAAAGAAATCTCACCCCTTTATATAACCAAGCATATACAATGCATTATACCCATGTTTTCAAGATAAACAATAATTAGTCCTCAATTAAGAAAACTTGACAGGACCATTTGTCACACATAGTTCAACATAACTTTTCCTGGTAATTGGGGTGACCATGTGTGTTAGTTAATTGGATTTGTCCAGAAGATAAACACATTTCTCATATCTTTATGACAGGAGGTAGGTTTGCAACTTGGAGCAGAGTTCTCACAAAAGTTAGGCTCCTACCTTCCCACAAGTGGAAAAAGAATAATAACAATGCTTTCTATCTTGATGATGTTTACATTTTGAAGAGATGCCCTCAGGTTCTTGAGAAAGACATTTCTGAGTCATTAAGCTGACATAAGGCCTAGCTCAAGAGGCCCATCTAGTTTTCCAAAAATGTGTATGTTTATGTGTGAGTATTTATTCCAGAGAGGGAAAAGAAAAAGAACTTACTATTTTATGGTTTTTTGTAAGTAAATGCTCTAAGAAAATGAAGGTGGGGAGTAGCTCCTCCCTTACTTTCAACATTAAGCCTCTTATTTTTTTTATCTTCTCCTTAAACTATCAAAGCTGCAGTCATTTATTTAATCAACCCCATGGAATACTATGCAGCCATAAAAGGAATGAGATGATGAAGCTGGAAGCCATTTTCCTCTGCAACCTAACATAGGAACAGAAAACCAAACACTACATGTTCTCACTTCTAAGCAGAAGCAGAACAATCAGAACGCAAGGACTCAGGGTAGTGAGCAACACACACTGGGGCCTGATGGGGGAGGTAGGGAGAACATCAGGAAAAATAGCTAATGCATGCTGGGCTTAATACGTAGCTGATGGGTTGACACGTACAGCAAAGCACAATGGCACACACTTACCTTTATAACAAACCTGCACATCCTGCACATGCGTCCCAGAACTTAAAATGAAACAAACAAAAAGTAACCTGATGCTACCTTAATTTTGGCTATCCTAACCAATTACAGTCTGGGCTTATCAATATTTTTATATTCAAGAACTATTTATTTTCCTTAAAATAAGTCATTGGAGTGGTAATTGCACATTTCTTTCACAGAAATTTTCCATCTGGATGATTTTTCATAGGGCCATGGCTGGAGGTTATTTTGCTTTTTGCTTTTGAGTCAAAAGATGATCTCAAATGTTGTGGTTGGCTGAGTAGAATACTGTGTTCTCCTGAAAATGTTATGGATATTTTTTTCCTCTCTGTTCCCTCATATAACACATTTCTTAGTCATATTATTCTGATTTCAGAAAATATTCATTCCCAATACATCACTTCTAAATTAGCTTAACTTTAGCAAAGACCTATTTCCAAATACTTTGTGTAGTCCTGTGGTATGCTGTATTAAAAAGCAGTAACTGTGTCACTTAATGCCATACCATATGTTGTCCAAAATACCATTATTCCTGAAAAAAACTCACGATTAAAAACTTTTTAAAATACTTTATGTGTAATAATATTAATCTCTTCATGCTCTAAATTCTGATGAGTACTAGCTACACTTTCTACAGATGTGTAGAAGAATTTGGTGTCATGTAGAAGAAAATTATGAACAAAGTACAACAAATTACAAATTAATTTCATCCTCTGAAAAATTATTTATTCTCTTTGGTTTTCAAATACAAACATATATTGAAAAATAAAACAAAAGATTTTCCCCTTCCTGCTTCCAAAATAATGTTTTCTGCAGATATTTGTAATTGAACTATTAACTAGTGCTTTTGAGGCATTGGAAAAATAGATTATCTGGGTCTATGACCATTGCCAAATTTTTTCTCCTGTAAGAAAAACCACCATGTATTTTAATGTTTTCTTATTGTTATAAATTATTTTTATATACAAGAATAGTATGTACTCAGTCATAAAGCAATATCACTTATAAATATAGTGGCATCTTTATTCAGCTTTAGACTAATGTATCTATATGAAAACCACTTTCTTGGGGAAGAATATAGAATCATAGAAAATCTATTCCATATATGCTTTTCCTGAATTTACTTTTACAAATTTATATTTCAATTCATTACATTTTATGTCTTACAGCCATGTTATGGTAATTCCTTTCTGATACAACAGTGAAAATCTAGCTCTGATTAATACAACACAACTAAAATTGTCTTACAAAATGACAAGAAGAAATAGTCCTCGGAAGATGTTCTTCAATCAAGCATCTATATGTAAACATTCAGTGCCCATAAGCACTGCATCTAATTATATACCAAAATGTACCATGAAATTTTATCAGCTCTTAACAAATATTTCCAAATATAGATAAGATTACAGAACCATTGATAGAGATTTGAGGATTCATGGTCCACCACATTCTTAAAACCATATCTTTCCTTGGACCTTTGTTGTTGCTGTCATCCTTAACCTTCAGGTGAAAGTAAATACCCAAACAATGCTTATTTTGTATTTAAGATAATAGAAAATCAACTACATGAAAATGTTTTTCTATCTTCAGTTTTAAATTTTTCCTCTCTCTGATATCATATCTATCCTATATATTTCACTTTCTAAACAAACATTTTCATGTAAAGTATTCTTAGCCCTTGAAGAAACAACCATTGTTATAACTTCTTTTATTCTGATCATTTTCTCCTTGTTCTATTTCTTTTGAACTTTTTGTTTGTCACTTTCCTACAATAATATTACAGAAAGTTAAGCTGCATTTGCCTTATGATAGACAACAAAGATTACATAAGAAAAGGTTCAAATAAACCAGTTATAGTAAAAACACAATATCTGGACTAAAACAATGTAAAATCTTCAATTTATGGAATTTCTTTACTGCACTTGATTTTTAGAAGTAAGAGAAAAATCACAGCAAATAAAGATAAACTAGATTGTTTTTGAGAAGCACTATACGTTCCTGCTGTCAATGTAGATTCAGTTAATTTCTTTTGCTCTTAATATCTTCAGACAAAGCTATATCAAATTTCAGTACCACTGCATTCTGAAAAGTTCTGAACCATCAATTAACTATTAAATATTGAGACAGGAAAGCATTAAATAGAATATTTTAAACCCTTCCTTTCTTCCTCCCTTTCACTGGAAGCTTAATACTGATCTCTGAGGTAACAAGGGCAGGAGATTGATCATGTTTCATGCCCAGCATTCTAGTTAACTGAAA
Organism: Cacajao melanocephalus; assembly: GCA_963573385.1. NCBI lineage: Eukaryota > Metazoa > Chordata > Mammalia > Primates > Pitheciidae > Cacajao > Cacajao melanocephalus. The sequence continues at coordinate 199,824 of CAUYLG010050743.1, read as the reverse complement.
TTGTGTTCTATTTTTGTTGTTGTTGTTGTTTTGTTTTGTTGAACATAAAGCACTGCTTTGTGGATTGAATCTTGCCTTTTCTTAATGATGAATTTAGTCCAATCACTTTCAGGTTACAAATAAAGCCTTTATCTTATTGTATTTATTTGTACTTCATATACTGATAAGTACTACTACAGAGAGGCTCACATCACATTTATACTCTCTGAAAGTCTCTCTGGGTGATGTAGAATTCATTAAATAGTTGACCTCACATAAGAAGCAGATGTTTTCAATTTTCTTTCTTTATTGTCATATTGTCAGTGGATACTTTTCTATCAAGATTATCATGAGAACACAATTTGTTTAATTGTAATGTTATGATTTAATGCTTAAATTATGCAAATAATTTAATATTCTAAATTATTTTATCATATTGTTTTTCTTGCATTATGAGTCCCCCCTCCCACCCTGCCACACTTTATATTAAGATAACTAAACTATCAGAATTTCGTACCATTTCCATATTTTAAATCCTATAACTATTGCAGATTGTGTTTTACTGACTTATTCAAAATTCATTGTTGTCAGATAATTACAAATTAAAATATGTTCTAGGCCAATTGTTATTCTGTCTGAGTCAACTCATCTTTCCTTGAAGCTTAAATCGTAGCTGATCATTACTCGTTACATGCTAATTGATTTCTTTGTAATTTGGCTGCTTTCTGGATTGCAGTAGATCACACTACTTGACAAGACTCCTAAAGTGAGAATTTTGCTCTTAGGTTTTTTTGTTTTTTCTAAGGTAGTTAGCATCTATGGGTAAATTTTTGTTTATATTGGCTTAATTTTCCATAATGCTATTACTTTTAATGTGATTTATCTTGAGATAAATGCAATATTAGAAAAATCTAGATTTAAATGAGAAATATATTTTATTTAGGTCATGTATTTCTAAAATATTGGCATAAAAATAGCCTCATAAGGTATATGAGATTCCGTGTAAACCAATATATTACTGAATTATTATGTGCAAAACAATAAACTAGGTCTAATATCAAAATTATTAAAAGATAAGAACTGAATTGTAGATTGATGTCTCCTGTGGGACATTAATAAAAAATTCCCATAGAATGTTTTAACTGAAACAAATATGGAAACACATTTTGTTTGGTTATTACAGACTAACATTAACTTGAAACATTAATTAATAAAGAATTACTAAAGTATGTATTTTTAAACATCAAGTAAAGATTGTCTAGAGTCTTGGTGTAATTCTGCATTTCTTTTAAAATGATACTTTTATAGAAACGCATGTTTTGGGTTTATTTGGATACTGATATTTAAAAGAAAGAACACTTTATATTTTATATTCTATTATGTTAAATTATATATTCTATTATGTTATATATTTAATGAAAGAAGAGAATAAATCATATGAGAAAATATACGGAGAAATAGAGTTATATGTAAAAAAATGTAAATTTTTTATATCGGGGGAGTTAAAGACATATGCTTACTGTTTTACACTTAGTTTTAGGATTTCTGAGTGTGAGTTAGAAAATTAAGTTTTAAGAAACATTTTTTTCAGCCTATACTATACCCGTGCAACAAATATCAAAAGCAGACACTGAGTACAAGTTTCACCAAATAGTTGTATGTTTCAATTAGCTTAACTTCCAGTCATTGTCTGAAAATGGTAAACGTAGATTAGATTTACATTTCCTTGAAGGGACCCTCATTCTCTGCTGAATGACGTGGATTTTTTTTCCCAGAGAGTTATTATTTTATACTCAGAATCTAATTTTCACTTGGATTTACATTTCCTTGAAGAGACCCTCATTTCTCTGCTGAATGACGTGGATTTTTTTGTCCCAGAGAGTTATTATTTTATACTCAGAATTTAATTTTCTCTTGTTTGTGTAGCCAACCAATTCATAGTTCAACATGAACTTAGATAACTTTGAAAAAGTATTTGTCTCATGTTTATTATATTTAATATCTTTAGAATCTTAGTTGCAGTCAATCATGTTAACAGCTCTTTACAGATTCAAGAATTTCTTATCAAAACCTCAATATGAACATTATATCATGGTACTTAAATCATCACTCTGGAATACAATTGCCAGCAATTTTGTTTTGTTGATTGGTTAGTTTAAATCATACTAACCGATATAAATGTATAAAAATAGAAAACCTTAAAAAAATATGAAACAAATTTACATGATGTCTATGGAAAAGGACTGAGAATTTATGTTTTTAGGGTACTCCTTATTTTTCCCATTAGATTGTGGAGTTTGTGTGCACAAAATCCATAAAACTCTGTTTTTAATTTGACCAGTAAGGCATGCCAATTTGTTCATGACATGACATAATATATTGAATTCTGCCTTCTTATTAAATCATACTTCTTAAAAATAATACTTTTTTAGAACCACATGGATTAATTAGGATATTCATATTTAAAAGAATAAATCTTCCTTCTTATTAATAAACACGTGTGAAATTTCTGCAGTCACATAATCTCATCAGATGTGAAATGATTTCATTCAACTACAATATATATTCTCAAACTTTTTAAATTCTTAAATTAGGGAACTTTTCAATCAAGTGCAGTATAATCTGGAATATAAAACAGCTGTTGCCCTTGAAAACAGAATAAAAAATCCAGAGTTCAGCCTGTTGCCCACCCTGACAGGATTCATCCCAGCTCTCACATCACCAGCATCTCTCAATCTCCAAATAACCCCCAGGCACATAGGACCCTCTAGGGATCAAAGGAACTCTGGTTTTCAAGTTATGCTATCCTGTATGACTATCCCATATAGCTATTTTGTAATTAACATTTTAATATCAATGAGATTCCACTCTATACTTTTAAATTACATTTTATTTTCTTAATTGATCCACAATAATTATATATATTTATGGGATACATAGCGAAGTTTTGCTACGTATAAAATATAGTGATCAGATCAGGGTAATTAGCATATTCATTATCATAAATACTTATCATTTATTTGTGCTGGAAATATTCAATATCCTTCTTCAAGCTATATTAAACTAAATGATGTGTTTTTGTTACCTATAGTCATCCTACAGTAGTATAAAACACTAGTAATTCCTCCCATCTAGGTGACAATTTTGTTGTAATTGAAGAACTCTCAGAGTTGATTGCTTTATTTCAAGTACACTGGCTCTATCCAATCTGTAAATATAAGTATGATTAAAAGACATTTAGGCACAGAAATGTTTTATTTATATGGCATATATACAGTAACTCTTCAATTAGTTGGGTTTAAAGAATAGGACATATTCAATTTTCTTTTCAAACTAGGTGAGTGATAGCCAACTAATAAAGCAACATGTCGGCTTAGGTAAACGTGAACATTTTATATAACATATACATCTAAAAAGAACAAAAGTCAAAAGGAAAAATAGGAAATCTTTCAGAAATACTGATAATTAAGAAACTTAAAAGTATTTTTTCTGTTATTTTTTATAAAACAATAAATTTTTTTAAAAGTTTTCATAATAATGGAGTTGTAATTCTCCTGAAAAAATAGAATTTTTCTCTGTAGTTATTTTTCCTTTGACACACTGTCTGCATTAGAACCCCAAGCCATGCAATTACATGGCATATATCATACTGTCAGCTATATTGCATTTCATGAATTATCTTCAAGAAAAGAACTTGTTTAATCAGCTTTAACTGTAATCCTCAGGAATTCTATCCCAAATATCTTTCTCCAGTGAACATAGAAATGAATGATAAGGTATAATAGATTGTAGGGAAAAAATTATTTAGAAATTTTCTCGTGAACAGATTTTAATTTTATTTAAATTATCAAGAGTTTACATAAACATATGAGGTATGCATATGTGTGTGTGTGTGTGTGTGTGTGTATGAGGTTCTCTCCTTTGAGTGCAAAATAAAATAAAAAGTTATAACAGTAAAAAGCCGATGGGCAAAAATTGATTCATAAATGAGATGGTGGCATTCATCTCAACGCTCTTATTGGAAACCTAAATCTCAGTAAATTTGTAGCCTAAGGATACAATGGGCTTAAAGGATTTCTGTCTCTGAAGAAAAATTAGAAGGCCTTTGAGGTAAGGTAAATGGAAAAGGTTGTTTGGGCAAATCTGGAGCTCTAGCACTATTAAATGTTAAGCACCATCAGGGGGTATCTCAGTCATTAACAAGAGTGGCATGTGGGAGATTGTTTCAAGCAGGAGAAAAATTATAAATGTCTATGTGAAGGTGGCCCAATGCCATAGGGAAATTCTGTCAAGCAAGAAATGATTTTTTACAAAGTTATTGTAAAGAAAAAGTGAAGAGGTTATGGTCAGTTTTTCTCTTCCTTTGCCTAGTCTCCCAGAATATCAAAGAACAAGATAGCTGCAAGAGGGAGGGAGCAGCAGAGATATCTTAGAGGTAAGCGACGTTCAACCAGGAGCATGAGGTCCACTAAAGATGTGAAACTTCAAGAATTATTATCTCCCACGTGTTTAGCATTCTTGATTCTTTTGGCAATTGTTTATTTGATTTGAAAGTTAGTTTCATAAATGATTTTATCGTCTCCAAAACTTTCTTATTATTTTTATAATGCTACACATTAACTTCTGCTGTGTTGCAGAAACATTCATCCCAATGAATAAAGATCATTTAGGAAATGATTCAGGAAGTCTGTCTCTGACCATCTTAGAAACCTGAACACCACATACACACAGAGTACTGTACTTTCAGGCAGCTACTTTCACACAGCACTAGGTCATCCATCTGCCAATTCTGATAAATAACCTGGGATTCAGAGCTCTGAAAAAAGACATTGATGTTCTCCCAGCTGGAAGCATGTAGTGATGGCAGCAGTTAAATAAATTTCACGGGTACTAAGGGTGGTTTACTTTTATAGTGCTAACATAACACTGCCTTCAGATTTTTCTTATATAATTGCTCAGAAGATGGTAGCTAATGAAGATGACATCTGAGATCTTTTTTTTTCAATTTAATATGATGTTCTTTTTGTTTGTATGTTTGTGTTTTTTATTATGTTCCAACTCCTTGATTTATACCATAGTCTTTTTGTTGTTGTTGTTGTTGTTGTTGTTGTTGTTGTTGTTTGAGACAGGGTCTCACTCTGTTTCCTAGACCAGAGTACAGCGGCACAGTCATGGCTCACATAGCCTCAACCTCCTGAGCTCAAGTGATTGTCTTACTTCAGCCTCCTGAGTAGCTGGGACTAGAGTCTTGTGTCACCATGCCCAGCTAATTTTCAAATACTTTTTATAGAGACAAGGTCTCACTACATTGCCCAGGCTAGTCTGGAACTCCTGGGCTCAAGTGATCCTCTTGCCTTGGCCTCCCAAAGTGCTGGGATTAACGTGCCCAGCTGGTGGGTTCCATACTCGCAGTGATAATATATTATTTTTATTTTTCCTCCTAATAAGTTACATTAGTAGTGTTTCAGTCAACAAAATCTGTTTACTTTTACAACAACAAAAGTGTTGATAACATGATGAAATGAGAGGTTTTTAAAAATCTATTTAGAAGCAACAGATTATGTTAACCAGGAACATTGAATTTATTTCCACATTTACTACCTAAAATTTTAAGTCATAAGCATATTGTATAATAATAGTATTACAGTAGGGTTTTTTAATGCAACAATATTTTGCAACTCCTCTTGTCTAGTGGTGAAATATGTTTCAGCACACAATCAATCTAGGAGTGTCATGTCCCTTCCTTGGGCCAATTATGTGTTAACAAATGTAGTGCCATCAGAGGCTTGAACAGTGTTTTCACTGGCCGGGGTCTGTGGCTCACACCTGTAATCCCAGCACTTTGGAAGGCCAAGACGGGTAGATCACCTGAGGTCTAGAGTTTGAGACCAGCCTGGTCAACCTGGTGAAACCGCATCTCTACTAAAAACACAAAAATTAGCAGGGCGTGGTGGTGGGTGACTGTAATCCCAGCTACTCAGGAGGCTGAGGTAGGAGAATTGCTTGAACCTGGGAGACAGAGGTTGCAGTGAGCTCAGATGGCGCCATTGCACTCCAGCCTGGACAACAAGAGCAAAACTCTGACAAAAAAAAATAAAATAAAATAAATAAGTGCTTTCACATTGGGTTTTGATCTGTTTGTTGCTGTGAACCTTGAGAATTCTGGACAAAGTAGCCTGGGCTAGCCTCCTGGAGGAAGAGAGCCCCAGTCATTCTGGCCATACCAGCTGAGCCCAGACCCCAACTGATCTTACTGCAAAGGCAGACAGGTGCACACTTAAATCTTTTTTCAGAAATACATATGATGTCACAGTGATTATTTTCTTCCAAAAAAGCATTGCTTGGATTGAAAATCAGAACCAAATAAAATAAGCAATCTACAATTTAATTTCTAAATTTTAAAGTTTAGTGTATTTCTCTCTCTCTCTCTCTCTCTCTCTCTCTCTCTCTCACTCTCTCACTCTGTACATGTTACATAGTATTACTTTAGATCACTGATATTTTTCATTTTTTCAAATATTGCATCATTAATGTCATTATGCTGATAGTCTCCCTACTTTAATGTATTTATATGCAGTTCTCCCTGAATCTATTAAATAATCTAAATAAAGCTATTAAGCCATCACTTAGTAACTAAGGTATGCTCTGACTCTCAGTTGTGAATGCTTTCCCTTGCTACTATCTCATAGCTAGAACTTTTAAATAAGATCTTTGTTTGATGTGACTTGAAACGGAGCAAGCTTATCTCACAAAGATGTAATATGCTAACCCAATAGTCTTGACCCAAGATAAATCACTCATTTAATGGACTCTGCTTGAAATGCAGAGGGTTGACCGCAAAAGACCACTTTCTGTCTCTTTGTCTTAGGTCAAAACTGAAACTGAATTTGTTAGTCATCATTCTTATTCTAAGATCATTTGTTCACCTCTGCACACCGCAATACAGTCCAATGTAATTGCTAGTCCTTTAAAAGAAAAAAAAAAAAAAAAAAAAGCCCAGTGGCTTCACAGGCCACTCCTGAGGTTCTCTGGCAGAATAAGTGAGGTTATCATCGAGTCTTCTGCCTAGTGTCAGTATCATTAGCTTTTCATTTTATGACAATGCAACTGTTTTTAAGATAAAATAATGAATAATGGGGAATGTGTTAAGGGACCTGATTTCTGAAATACTTTTAAGTTATTAAATGAAGAGATATAATAGTTTTAAAGCAACATATTTTACTTTAAATAAATAGATTGACAAGGCAAGAAGGAGACTTGCTGTATCTCACTTATTCAGGAAGTCTGCTCAGAAATGCAGAGATAAGAATCTGTTAAAAAAAATAAGGGGAGATGTACAATTACATTCATTTTAATTGGCTGCATCAGATTTTTTTTGAAGGATGGTAAAGGTACTAGCTGTATTGAAAATCTAGCTAACTAGTTTCAATTTCTCATGGATAATCAAAATTTTGAATAGTACAAAGAGAATTTTCTATTCTTATATGTCTCATACAGGAAATAAAAATTCTCTTGAGAAAAATAATGCATACATGCATTTAATGAAATAAATAAATGCATACATCACAGTTCACATACCTATGATATCTTAACAGCACTTTCTTAACATCTAATTTCCTACTCAATATTTTGGAGTTGTTGGTACACTGGAACCCCCATACTTCAGTCCCTCAGGTTTCTAATTCTACCCTACCCCCTACTCCCAATCATATGCCTTTGTTTTCCTAATCATATGCCTTTGTACAAACAGTTTTCTCTGACTGGGATGACTGTACCACTTTCTTTACATAACAGAATTTTATTTATCTACATTTTAAATACCAGCTTCTTTTTGCAGTGTTCTTAGCTTATTTCTAGTTGCAATTTAACTCTTTGCCTCATATTCTTTAGTTAGGTACTTCTTAGCACTTAAAAAACTGGCCTCCCATTTACATCATGTGCCCCTACAGGTGAACGACTATATTTCATTCCTTCCTGTATCAACTACCATTCCTTGTGTACATTTGGTGTTAATTAAATGCTGTTTTAATTATTAGTGATACATTTTGATAGCCCTTAAAATTATGAAGACTATTCTAAAAAATATTTAAATTGTATTTTTTCTAGAGTTAGAAATGATCTAGGAAAATATGAATTTGGGTTTAAATAAATGTTATAGGAGCATGATGAATCAGTTGATCCTGAAGTAACTGAAACTTAAATGAGTCACTTATTTAAGGATTTCATGGTGACAGTCTGTAATGGTTATCAACTTTGTTCAATATTTTAGTAACTTTAGGAAACTTGTAAACAAAATAAAATGCCTTTCATTAAGATGGCTTTGAGATATTGCACTGTGATTCAATGTGTTCTATTTATATTATATAAAACTTGTAAGATATAGTTCATAAGGTGAGGGTATCTCTTTTTCTTACCTACAAGTTTCTACTCTAATAACAGAATCACAACCCTTTGATAAACAAAAAAATCCGCCAGACTTTTTTAGTTTCTTGCAAAGCCATTGACTCAAATTAAACACTACACACTACTTGACTGGGTTTTCCCAAACAATCAAAGTTTCTGCAAATGGTTTGGAAAGATTCTTACTTGTGAAGTGTAGGTTTTGGGCATCTTACATGAGAGAGAATAAACACAAAGCAGGCAAGGCCAAATTATAGTTTGACTATGTCAATGGTAACATCACCATCTGTATAACCTACATGTCATGAGCTACAGAAAAAAAAAGATAATGATAGTACTTCTGTTGGCCATGATTTTAAACTCTTGATCAGTTAGCAAGAAGTTATATTTCTCCATTCCATAAAATAAAGAAACAAAAAATCTTCTTACAAAAAGTTATGATGGTTTCACAATGGAAGTAGCATTCTTAGGCTATTCCACGAAATATTTCCTACCTAAACAGCATAGTTTCTTGCTAGACAGAGAACATGATTAAATAGAGCATGAAATGACAAACTCTTTGAAGGAGTTTCTTTCTTTCTTTCTTTTCTTTCTTTCTTTCTTTTCTTTCTTTCTTTCTTTTTTTGAGATTCACTCTCACTCTGTCACTCAGACTGGAATGCAGTGGCGCCATCACGGCTCACTGCAACCTCTGCCTCCCAGGTTCAAGAGATTCTCCTACCTCAGCGTCCCAAGTAATGAGGACTACAGGTGCATGCCCCCATGCCCAGCTAATTTTTAATATTTTTAGTAGAGATGGAGTTTCACCCTGTTAGCCAGGACGGTCTTGATCTCTTGACCTCATGATCTTCCTGCCTCAGCCTCCCAAAGTGCTGGGATTACAGACATTAGCCACCGTGCCCGGCCTAAGAGTTTTATTCTTAAACATTGAGTAGATAATCAAGTGGTAAGAAATTAACATCAAGTAAGTTAAAATGAACATGACGTTGTAGGCAGGTGACCTTTATGCATTTATTTGTTTTATTAAATGTATATATGCACTATTTTTCTGAAAAGGATATTCATTTCTTTAATCACATTATGCAAATAGTTTATGACACCAAAATAAACAAATGCATTAATAAAAACACAGGCACATAAAATTTCAAGAGCATTCTTATTCCCATGTATGGATCTTATTTAGCAGAGGACAAAATGTAAATGAAGACTAAAAGAACACTAAATGTGGTAGAGGTGTTCAGATAAAAGGAGGAATCTAAACCAGATGAGAGATGATCACATGTATTTGGGTGGAGAGTAAATAGAGGATTTGTATTTGAAACAAAAAGAGAGCTTGAGGAGTGTAAAGAAATAGTAACAGGGATTGGCGGAAGATCCCTGTCTTGAAAAGTGTAGAAATGGAACTAAAACGTTACTTTTACTACTGAGAAGTAATATATTCCATTTAATTTAATTAGTGATTGGAGAGAAAAATCTATGTACAGTTTCAAATCTAGTTGTCTATTTATTGTTTATGCCTCCATTCTATTTAGGTAACTTTGACCAAAGAGCCGTAGTTTGGCAAGACACTGAACTTCACAGTACCTTGAGCATCGGAAATGTTTAGGAACTAGAATCTGACGTAATTGCACTGAATGTGAGAGTTCACACAAAGACGTCTTTTGCATAAAGAAATGGTAAATGAACAAGGCTCATTTGAAGTAGCAAGTATCAGTCAATTCATTAATATTGGATCTGGTTTTTGTTGTTCTTGTTGTTGTTTCTGGAGACAGGGTCTCACTCTGTCACCCAGCTGGAGTAGGGTGGCATGATCTTCACTCACTGCAACCTCCACCTCTGAGGCTCAGGTGATCCTCCTGACTCAGCCTCCCAAGTAACTGGGACTACAGGCACACACTACCACACAAGGCTAATTTTTTGTATTTTTAGTAGAGAAGGGGTTTTGCCATGTTGGCCAGGCCGGTGTCAAACTCCTGACCTCAATTGATCCACCCACCTGGGCCTCCCAAAGTCCTGGGATTACGGATGTGAGCCACCATATCTGGCATTATTTTATCTTTAATAATATGAAATGAATAGCTTTTTGAGATGACTGAAATATCAGGATAATTACTTAAATGACTTAATGACATTTTACCTTATCCAGATTATTGTTAGCATGGGTGCCATCTAGTAAAGACATAATCTATTTTTCTAATATAGAATATAACAGTGTGAAATTCCCAAGGTAAGCCAAAATTATTAATTTTTAGAGAACAGAATGCAATTTCTGTCTTTTATAACAAAAATAAGAGTACTTTTCTATCTCATTATAATAGGTTAGGTGTGTAATACACTTTGGTCTCAAGACATTACCCAGAATGATTTCACGAAGCATGGGATTCTCATTGGCTTTCCAGAGGAAGATTTAAGTTCGAAACTGAAAAGGGACAATGACGTGAAGAGAAATAGATTAGCTGATCCTGTGTTCCATATCCATATGAATAGTCATTATGCTGACTAGATGAGGTACATTTTTCAAGATCTAAATAGGATGACTGGTGGACGGTATAAGTTTTGTATTATTATGTAGATCTCTGAGGCACAGCTTCAAGTGGTAGGCAATTAAACCCCAAAGGGACTGAAGAAAGAAATGGGGACTGCCATTGAGTTGCTCATTTTTACAGCAGCACCTGGCACACTTCATTTCTTGGGCACACATGGATATAATTCAATTTTTGTGGAAGAAATTGAAATCCTTTCAGGAAATCTTAGAGTAATTAAATGATTCCGCTTCATGAAGAAAATTTTTGTTTTTAAGTTTAAAGCAACGTACTTCCTTTTGCCCATCTTTTATCTGCATTCTTCCTTCCAATGTAAGTTTGTTCTTGTGAGGAGAAGGAATAAATACTATAATTAAAAGCATCTCTGATAACGTTGTACTACAGGGAATTAACTTTTGCTGTGCATCTTCTTTGAGACAAAAAAACCCCACAACAGATGGTGTGTTTAATGTTAATCTCCTTATTATTCACTACTCAGTATTGCAAGAAACCTTCACGTCGCAAAATATGGCCGGGTTTAATAATTATGTGATCTTAATGCTTATTTTAGCTCATCCATAGAATGATACTGACTTGCCAGTGACAATAAAGTTTTAAAGTTTTAAAACTTTGATTTGCTTTTTAAAATTTGTTGTAGTAAGCTAAACCATTTTCCAGACATAATCTATTTACAATGTTTTGCTGTCTGGAATTCAAAAATTATGACTTCATGGTTTCTATTTGTGACAAACGTGAGGCATTGCTTATTTTATGGTAAAGTTTAGTAGTTCTCACAGCATTTTCAAAAATAGGTATAAAGAATTTAATGTAAGAATTAGAGCTTCACAGATGAAAGGATGTCAGTGGAAATAGTTTGGAGAGGCTGTAGCCTGTGGATCAGAGTTGCTGACTGCCACTGTGGCTAGAACTAATGCTGTTGGGCTCAGCATTAAGACGACACCCACCTCTGTAATCTTTCACAGGCTCTTCTGTCCTCTTCTCCCGTTCAAATTGTTCTCAGTTATTTTCAACATCAGTTTGCATATGTAGGAGAAAAATTGTCAAAATTAATGTGGCAATTATTGAGCTTATTATCTTTTAGACAATCTTGAGATACGTATTTGCTTATCATAAGATATACTCATTTAAAATGTACATTTCTGTGGCTCTTTGAATGAAGCGTCTAATATTGTTAAGTGCTAAGATGTACAGTGTGGGGTGGTGGTGGGAAGTATTTGTAAATGGTATGGACATCTTTTGGGGGTGATAAAAATGTTCTAAAGTTGATAGTGGTAATGACTGTATAACATTTTTATCAACCCAAGAAGACGTCCATACCATTTACAAATACTTCCCACCACCACCCCACACTGTATGTCTTAGCATTTAATAATATTAACTTCATTCAGAGTTTAATGACCTTTTCCACACATGCATTTATGCTGATAACAGACATATACTTATTTAACAAGCATTTATTGGCAATTTCCCAGGTGTCAGACAGAATGATGGGTATCAAGGATGGAAAAGTGAATATAATACCTTATCCTAGGCCTCAAACAACCTACTAAGAAAATAATCTCATAATAAATAGCTATATATGCCAATTGCTCTTAGAAAAAAGACAAATATTTTAACAAAGATATTTTGAATTAATACATAATTATAAGAGAATATTTGGTTAGATTTACATGAGGTAAGGAAAATACAAAGTTTGTATACAGATACTATAGGAAATTGCTTATTAACTTTTAATTAAAATATTCATTTAATCTAACACTAACATATTTATGTTAGACTTGAATCTATAGTCTTTAGAGATGGCTAGATGCTATTGCTCCTGGAAACTTAAGAGATCAAAGACATAAATAAAAGAAAGGTATTTGAACATCTTCAAAAATCTTTTTATGCTGTAGATGTAATTTTGACTCTGAAAATATTACCTGGTCTTTTGAAATTATCTCCAGTATCAGCTCACTTAATGTGTTCCAGTGAGGGCTCTTTGAAGATTACTTCTTTCTAACTTAATAGTTAAGAACACTACTTTTTTCAGATAGATCTAAGATGAATCCTACCTTTATCATGTTACCTTTCTTGTTACCTTTTATCCTTCTTTTTCTCCTCAAATATTTAAGACCCTACTGTGTACAAGACACTACTTTAGTATACTCACTTAGACAAGCCACTCAAATCTTTTTATTGGGTGGCTATACATAAATAAGTCCAATCTAACTGACTTATATGTCCATTTTTTACCATGATTTTATTGCCACAATGATTGTGATTGATAATTTCCTTTTACCACTTCTCTTCCCCATCACACCATGGTATCAGGTGTCCAGGCTCACAGCAAAATTGTCAGCATAGAAAATCCATTTTTGTAACATTGGAATATATTTCTCATAGCAGTCGTTTTCCTATTTATGTTTTTGACCTTCAACAAATTAATGTGACACTAGTTTGTTTGGTAATGATTTAATATTGCTTGTCCCTGTTGCAATATTTTTCCAGTTTGAAGTTTAGCATTTTGGCTGCTGATATACTTCAGTATATTTATATGAAGTCATTTTATGTAGTAGATTTTATTATCTCCATTATGGAACACTTATTTTGATTTATATATTTATATTTTAGTCATGGCTAATGACTACTGCAAAATAAAACTAATAGGAACATCAATTTTAGGAGAGTTTCTTATGTATTATGCATGCCAAAACTATAGACAAAACAATTAAGGAACCATGAACCTGTAGAATAGAGAGGCTTCCATCACATATGCAATTTTTGTGGCTATTAAAAAACAGGGGGAAAGTTTATTCTACAGGTCCCAGTCCTTACTGGTTGATTTCTAGGTCTTCTTGATCTCCCATGGGAACAAAACAAAGACCCACAAGGCCTGTCTCCAGTAGGGTCAATGGTGGAATTGCAAGTTACCCTGCTTTGCAGAGATAGTAAAGCAGCACTCAGATTTGCAAAGATTGAAGAAGCCTCAGGACTGAGTAGAAATTCATGGGAAGAGGGATATGTGGCTAATTGGCAGAGAACAGAGTGAACTCAATTGGTTCCCAAAGTGGCTACCGAATTGATTTTCTTAGCTTATATTGTGTGTTATTATGTTACAATCATTGTTGTTTTTAGCTTTGTTTACACAGAATAATAAATACAAGAAATGAGATGTTCAATGGACCATTCAAAGCCTGACTTTCTCTTTTTTCTATTTAACTCATGAGCTATTGGAGACTTCAATATAGCTTCTAGTTCTGTACATTTGTTCTTTTCTTGTAAAATATGCTAGTCTGAAATGGAAGCATTTGCAATCACTGTTTTAGAAGTTGCTATCACAAGCAAACTTTCCAGTTGTTCTGTTCCCATGAGTCAAACTACAACCACTCAACAAACATGTAGAGTGCTCATCTGGGCCCTACAGCAGGCTGACTAGAAATAGTTCATCCTCTCAGCCATCCTGCAGGGTGAGTAGCTATTATCCTCACTTTAAAGATAAAAAGAAAGGTAGCTCATGAAACTTAAATAATTTGTTTGAAGTCAGACAACAAATAATGTTCAACTCAAAGTCAGTTCTCACTGTTGAAATCTCTCACTACAGCCTCAGCCGCCCCTGAGTAGGTGAATACCACATTCAAATAGGAATATAATGTGAGGCTAGAAGGTATGAGGTTTTCCTTGATGCTGAAGAATGTTCTAACAAATTATCTGAAAGACGAAATTTTTCTACTTTACAAGTATCTTTGTAATGTTACATTTTTTTTTACTTGCTTCTAGTGTCCTTATGGAGCATATGGAATACGTTAAGGAAAATATATAAAATAAACTTTTAGATAATGTATATCATCTCTTGATAAATAAACAATATACATTTTACACAGAGACAAATATTAATTTTTATTTGAAGCTAACCACTAGTTGTGATTAAAGGACCAGAAATTAGTTTGTGATTATAGTTTTCCCATGTTTCCCTCAGCATCAGCACTTTAAGAAACAGTAAATCTCTGGCAGAAGTTTATCGGCGGAGCTTACAGTTATGTGTCCAATTTTTCCAACTTTTCATGCATCTGTCACTCTCTACATTTTAGCCAAGTTTGCTGAGCATCCGAATCCTTAGTCAACAAAGTGCTAAAATCCATAACTCTGATGAAAACCTTCTTTTAACCAATAACTGATGCTTTTCAACTCAAGTGGAACTGCACAACTTAAAAAAATATGAAAGCAATCTCCTATCAGTAAGCCAGGCTGCTTCTATTTCAATTTGTGTGTGTTTTGGGGTGGGAGTGGGGTACAAAAGTAATAGAAATACAGATATGAACTATATATCCTATGCAGTGTATTTCTGGGCAACATTCTGATGAGGGACAATGACAAATCTCCAAAATAGGTGTCAGAGTATACCAAGCTTTCTTTCAGTATAAGTATTTTGTGCTCCAAATACAGAATTCATATAATATTGATAATATAGATAATATTTTCTAAAAGTCATCAATGAAACAAAATTTAAATTTAAAAAATGCTTTCATCATTCATTTTGAATTCTATTATTTACTTTATAATTCCTATTTCTGAAATCCAGGATAGAGTTTGGTTCCTGCAGGTAATAATTCTATGCTTAAGATAAATCAATTCTGGAAATAATATTTTTTAGAGTTAAAATCCATCTTAATTTATGTATTATTGGCAAGTAGTATACATGATAATATTTCTAATTTTAATTTCCTGTATATTTATTTGTTAGTAGGCTGGTTCACTGACAAAAATCAATAACAATTCTGATCTCATGTAACAGTAGCAAAGATTTTAAAAATGAATTTAAATTATATAATACCAGGTTATCTTTCAGTGAGATAGTTTGTCAATTACTTGTTCCATGAGGTTATGTGCTGTTTTTATTCAAGCAGTTATAATGTCTTCATAATTATATGTATTTGTATTCACATAGACATATATAGTTTGATATCATAGTTTGTTAGTGTAAATTTACATGAAAAAGAAAAATAAATACATTGCACTGATAGAAATGTTTTCGTCTGAATAAATTCACTGATGAGTTGTACCTGTTTTTATTTTAATTACCCATAGAAGCTATTTCTCAATCTCCTGGCAATGTATTGCATCTAGTTTTTTTATAGCTTCTTTTCTCCCAGGATTTCATTGCACACAAGAATGGAAAATTGAAAAGGAGTGAGATTGTGGCAAAATAATTAATGTCCCTTTAGGTTTTCCCCATGAGAATGCTTCCATTATAGCTTAAATTCCCCTGATTTAGGTCTCACAGTTTAACCTGTCAATGTGTAATTATGATTCCAAAACAAAACAGATTACTTTGCAGTTATGGTGTGGATGCTGTCATGCTGAATAAAAAAGAAGCATTGGCTAGAGGAAGTGAATGTCTCATTGGTAGTTTCTTATTTAATAATCTTCCAAGGTTAGGAATCTAACTGTGAATGTTATCTTTAACAATCTTAAACAAGATTTCTCCAGAGGCCCTATAATGGCAATAAAAGTTTGAATCTATGACCTGAAATTTCATTGCTACAATTATAGACATTACAAAAAATACACATGTACACATAGCTCTGTGTGTGTCTATTTGTGTGTATATAAATAAATTGGAACACCTAATCACAGAGCTACAATCCTCATTTATAATTAACATTTTTGGAAAATATATTAATTTTGAAGTTTTAAAAGAATAAAACTATAAAAGCAATAAAGTATTTAAAAATGAAGAGTTGATTTGAATTTACAAAATAATTTCTAAGCTAATGTTGATTATGAAAGTAAAGGCTACCTGCTTTGTACTGTGGAATAATTTTGCCTTTACTTTTTGGTATTTGCTGTGATTTTTTTGATTATTGATTTTTTTTAATTTAGGTTAAAAAGAATCCAAAGTGTCTAGGTTAGATATTTTAATCAGGTGACTTTTTTGTACTATGCCTCTGTGCTAATTGTAGTACAAAAACATGTAATTAACATATTTAGTAAGCCGTTACTATCTGTAAGATTGTGGTGAGTATTGGAGAGACATAGTTTCTTATCTCATAGGGCTTCTCTGGTAAGGAAATCACATAGCATTAATTTATAAAAACCTCATTAAATTCAATCAAGAAAAATTACAGTATGTTTTAAAAGTGAATAAAAGAGAATCTTGATACAGTTGGAGGGATATGGTTCAGAAAATGTCTTTTAGGAAATAACATCTTAGCTAAAACCTGAAGGATAAAAAGGTGTTGATGGATAAAGAAGACACTACACAGTGAAAAGAAGGAATTCTGAGGCCTAGAGGGAGGTAAAATCAAGACATATTTTAAAAGCTAAATGAAGACAGTATGTTCAGAGCATACTCATTGAAGAGGAAAGTGGTAGGCATGGGGGGATCTTCCAGGGTCTTGTGGACCTTCTAAGGCTTTTCAGCATTATTCCAAAAACAGTTGAGAACCATTCCTAGATTTTTATTAAATGCTGATGGAACTGGATGTGAGGAGGATTCAGGGAAGATACCAATAAAGACATCCAGATTCCTGACTTAAGCAACTGGGTAAATTATGGTGCTATGTGCTGAAGTAGGAACTTTTAGAGGTATGATAAATGCCTGTGAGAAATACTAACAAGTATGTCTGTGTCAGGAACCAGAAGACAGCTAGGATTGAAAATGTAAATGTAGTATTTTCCAGACAAAAATATCTTTTTTTTTTTTTTGAAATGGAGTTCTGCTGTTGTCACCCAGGCTGGAGTGCAACGGAGAGATCTGAGCTCACTGCAACCTCTGCTTCCCAGGTTCGAGCAATTCTCCTGCCTCAGCCTCCCGAGTAGCTGGGATTACAGGCACCCACCACCATACCCAGCTAATTTTTGTGTTTTTAGTAGAGACGGGGTTTTGCCACATAGGCCAGGCTGGTCTTGAACTCCTGACCGCATGTGATCTGCCCACCTTGGCCTCCCAAAGTGCTGGGATTACAGGTGTGAGCCACTGCACCTGGCCCAAAAATATCTTTGTTATTACTAGGTCATTCTTTATTTTCTACACTGAGGAATTGTTTGTGGCTAAAGAAAGGCCAGCTTCTGTGAAGCAGTCAAGGGCAGAAGCCACACTGCAGTTTGTTGAAGGGTGAGAATGACTGGATAGAAATTGTGAGGAATATGGCTTTTATAGGAATCATGGATAGAAAGGAAGAACAGCTCAATAGTAGATATACATTGGCTTAAATAAATTATATCTGAAGACAAACATGATTAAGTCTTTTTGAAAGATGCATGAGAGTGGGAATTTGAAGACAGAAAATAGACTGACTTAGCAGCAATGTGTGGAGAAGACTGGAGGAAATTGGGATACGGAAGCCACCAGAAAAGATGAAGTTAACATACTCTCCATTTTAAAGGAGTATATAAACGGAGGATGTGTGGGTAGCTTGTGTATCATCAATTTAATGTTATTTTCACCTGAAAATGTCTACTTTCTTTATGTATTAGTAGACAAGATCATTTGCATGAGGAAAATGAGCTGACTCAGTAAAGAAATAGAGGAAGAGAAATGAGATCCTGGAAGCAGGGAGGCAAAACAGAGATTTGAAGAGCCTGAAGCTGATTGGAAAAATTGGCTATGGAGAGCATGCAACAAATTGACCAGAGAACCAATGTAGTTGTTGCTCAGTAATATTGAGATTCAAATTGAAGTTCAGCAATATTGAGATTCAATGGCTCAAATAAGAATGTATTGTTGAGATATTCTTGTTTTTCTGTGCGATTTTTCTTTGGAAATGGTTTGCAGCTTCAGTGTAGGCAAATAGGAAGCAGAAAACTGAATGTATTGAGAGGTGGTGTTTTCCTGGGTGAGTTTGTTTAAAATGATAAGAATATCTAGGCTATGACTAGAGGGATTTTTATGAACATATTATAGAGTTTTAAAACTAGAAGTAAGGGAGGGAAATACAGCTGGAAAATGTTGATAGGAAGAAAGTGGAGAAAAAAATTACGTGAATACTACATAATGTAAAATAACCCAGTAGTGGGATGGTTCGGGATTCCTATGTCCACATGCAAATAATATCGAATGATCAATTGCCTTGCATTTCAGATGATTTTGTACCCCCCCAAAAAAAACCAGCTGCTCTCAACAAAATACCCTTAACTGACTGCAACTTGATAGCAATAGCATAAAAATGTAAACCTGTAAATTATTTTTTAGTTTATAGAACATTGCGCATAGACTGTCTTAACCTAGCATCTCAACCTGTGCCAGATACTATGCTAGAATCTAACGATAAATTGATGAGCAAGATAATCTGTTCTTTCAAGGAACTCACATAGGTGACAAGGAAATCTGTCTTGGAGGGTCAGGCAAAATTAAAAATAGGGGAAGATAGCTGAATTGACTTCTAATTGATAACAAGGGACTCAGAAGGGATTAATAGATTTACCCAAGTAACAAAAGAAACAGTCAAGAGTGAAGAGGCAACTTATAGAATGGGGGGAGAAAATATTCGAGGACTATTTATCCAGCAAAGGATTAGTAACCAGAATATATAAGAAATCCAAACAACTCAGTAGTTAAAAAAAAAAAAAAAGATAAAAAGTAGGCAAATGATCCAAATAAGAGACACACAAATTGCCAACATGTATATGAAAAAATGTTCAGCATCACTAATCATCTAAAAAATGCAAATCAAAACCATAGTAGAATGTCATCTTACCTCAGGTAAAATGACTATCATCAAAAAGATAAAAGGAAATACTGGTAAGGATGTGAAGGAAAAAGGAGTTCTAGTATACTGTTGTTGTTATTGTAAATTACTACAGCCATTATAGAAAACAGTATAGAGGTTTCTCATAAAATTAAAATAGAATTATTACTAGCCTGTACAGCATCATGAGACCCCTCTACAAAAAATAAAAAATTAGCCATGCACGTTGACTCACGTCTGTGGTCCCAACTCCTTGGATGCTGAGGTAGGAGGATCTCTTGAGCCTGGAAATGCAAGGCTGCAGTGAGCTGTGATCATGCCACTGCACTCCAGCCTGAGTGATACAGCAAGACCCTGTCTCAAGAAAAAAGAAAGATGATAGGTTCTAGCAATCCCACTGCTAGGTATATATCCAAAAGAAAGGAAGTCAATGTGTAGAAGAGATCTCCACTCCCATGTTTGTTGTAGCACTATTCACAATAGCCAAGATATGCAATCAACCTAAGCGGCTATCAGTGGATGAATGGATAAAGAAAATGTGGCAAATACACGCAATGGAATATTATTCCACTACAAATGGAATAAAATCCTGTCACTTGCAGCAATATGGCTGAGCCTGGAGGACATTATGTTAAATGAAATAAGCCAGACACAGAAAGACAAATATTACATGTTCTCACTTGTATATGGGAACTAAAAAAGTTGATCTCATGGAGGTAGAGAGTAGCATGGTGGTTACCAGAGGCTGGGAAAGGTCAGAGAAGGGGAGATAAAGAGAAGTCAGCTAATCGGTACCAATATATAGATAGATAAAAGGAATAAGCTTGAGTGGCTGATAGCACACACAGTAGGGTAAATATAGTTAACAATAATTGATTGTATGTTTTAAAATAGCTAGAGGATTTGGAATGTTCCTAAAACAAAGAAATGATCAATGTTTGATAGCAATGAATGTCCTAATTACCCTAATTTGAATATTACACATTGTATGAATGTATCAAAATATCACATGTACCCTATAAATATGGACAATACTTATTTATCAATAAAAAAGCTTATATAGTGAAAAAGATTAATAAGTTTAAGAGAAATCAAGACTTCTGAGTCTAAATTATATTCCTTTCTTTTTGCCCTTGTGACACAATGTGTACAAAAACATGTATATTTAAAAGTTAATGTTGCTATCAATTTATTATAGTTGTTCTTTAACAACTACAACAAATTGTGGATTTTAATATGTAATCAAACATTCGTATTAGTTTAGGCATATACAATAACACATTTATATCTAAGACCCAGCCGAAATAATCAGGAACACAATGTTGGACTGACTAGAAAAAGAAAAATGCTAATTTTTGCTCAAACATTTGACATTTTATGACCTCAGAAGAATTATTTACCCATTCACTCTTGAGTTTCTCATTTGTAATTGCATATACAATCCACTTATTAGTCTATCTCATAAGCTTTTTATGCAAAATGACTAATAAGAATAATTATACAAACACAGCAGTCTTTTAGCAGTTCAACGATGGTAGCCTGGAGTACAACTGATATGTAGGGCAGAAAAGGACAATTATTTCTCATGGCAACAATGTAAAAAAAAAGAACATTAGTGCCATTTAGTTGCTATTTTTAGTCTAAATATAGCTTGCTAAGTCTTTAATAATGCCCTTATATTTTGCCATAACATTCAATCTATGACTATTATAATTTTCCCTGTACAGTTAGGTGAGCAAATCATAGGTCTGCAAATACCAAGCAAAGGGTCAATGTTTTCAAATTACGGGTATTTTGTTACTCATAAAGAGGCTTCCAAATGAATTATAATATTGTTGGATATAAAGCCATAAAAATTTACAATAGGTGTCTGGGAGGACCAGAATTAGATCAGAGTGTCTGATATAATATTTGAGTGTGCTATTTGTGTAGGATAACTTACCATGTAACAATAAATATTCTCTCATAGGAAACAAAAGTAAATTTTTTTTAGGCCTTATCTAATATATTTTGACAAAGCAAACATTCTTGTTACTTTTAACCAGTCATAAGATTTTATATCTATGATGCCTAGAATAGCAGGATAAATGTTTCAAAGGTTAATTCTAACATAAAATTTATATATTTCCATTAGTGAATTGTTCATTCAGATATATATACATTCTGTTCTATTTCATCTCCCTCCTCCCTTTTATGCATATGCAATATTCTACTTTATAAGAACTAAAATTTATAAAATACATACTAGATGTTAATTTTTCTCAGGTATTGAAAGCCATTTATCATAATGTGTCCTCTAATGACAAATGAAATAAATATCTTTTTAAAATGTGTCTTACAGAAGTAACTGTCAAATTTGGATTCTGTTGTCTTCAACCTCTACAATCCTGTATTTAAAATCCGTTGCCTAAATCTAATCACTTTGTGAAATTAATCAATTCCCTTTTACTTTCTAAAATCTATTTTTTCCTTAGTTTGTGTTCACTATACATCTTTTTCTATAAGTGATTTTTAACTGACGTGTTAATAGATATAATTGAAGGTTGTCATATAGTTGTAAGAAATAATGCAGACAGGTCCCTAGTCCACTTTGCCTAGTTTGCACAATGGTAACATTTTGCAAAAGGTAGTATAATATCATTGCCAGGATATGGACATTGATACAATCTCCCTATCTTATTCAGATTTCATTAGTTGCGCTGGTATTCATTTGTGTGTGTGTGTCTGTGTTATATTTAGTTTTATACAATTTTATCTCCTGTGTAGGTTCATGTATTCACCACAGGAGTCAAAATACTGAACAGTTTCAACCACACAGAAATCTCTCACGTTTGTTCACAACCACACACACACATCTGTTAACCCACTGCCCTCCGCATGACCCTCCTCATCCCTAATCCTTGGTAATCATAATCTGTCCTCCACTTTTTAAATTGTGTAATTTCAACAATGTTGTATAAAAGTAATCATATAGCATTTAACATTTTCTATGGTGTTATTCATTCGGTATAATTCCCTGGAGACTTGCCCAAGTGGTTGAATGCATCAGTAGTTGATGCTTTACATTGGTGAGTAGTATTACATGGTGATATCAGTTCTTTGAGTCATTCACTTGTTGAAAGAGATTTGGACTGTTTCAAGTTTTTTCCTATTAGGAATAAAGCTGCTATTGAATATTTGTGTTTACGTTTTTATGTAAATCAAATAAATTTCTATTTCTTGGATAAATAACCAAGGGTGTGATTGTTTAATGATATGACAATTGCAGGTTTAATTTTGTAAGACTCTGAAACTAGTTTCCAGAGGCTGTGCCATTTTATATTCATACTGCAATAGATGAGTGATCCTGCCTCTGTACCTCCTCACTAGCATTTGGTATTGTCTTCAATTAATACTTAATCATCCCATCTCTTATCTAATTAACCTATAAATGCACTAAATATTCTTCATAAATAGAAACACCTTCAACCAATAAACAACCAAAATGTTCATGAATGATAATTTGACTGTACAATATTTTGAATATCTATAAACTGGCCTGTATGTTATCCTACAAATTATTTTGTAGTGACATTACAATATAATTACATATAATGACACTGAAAAACATTCATAATGTATTCTTAAGTGGAACACACTTATATAATTGTATGTATTGCACGTAATACATACAAAGAAACAACGGAACTTTCATTATGGTTAATTTTGAGTAGTGGCATTTTAGGTGAGTTTATAATTTATTTTATTTGCCTACTCTTTCCAATTGTTTTTAAATGACATTTTTGGCCGGGTTCGGTGGCTCACGCTTGTAATCCCAGCACTTTTGGAGGCCAAGGCAGGTGGATCACTTCAGCTCAGGAGTTCAAAACAAATGTAGACAACATAGTGAAACCCTATGTCCACTAAAAAAAAATATATATATAGATATATACAAAAGTTAGATGGGCATGGTGGCACATGCTTGTAATCCCAGCTACTACAGAGGTTGAGGCAGGAGAATTGCTTGAACTCGAGAGGTGCTTGCAGTTAGCCAAGATCATGCCACTGCACTCCAGCCTAGGTGACAGAGTGAGACTCTGTCTAAAAACAGAAAAATGACATGTTTGAAAGAACAGAATAGAAACTTCAGATATACCAACCTTTCATGCTACATATTACTTAGTATTTGCATATCAGTACCTGTTTCTCCTATATTCAACTAGTGTGTGGAAACCCTCCCCTCCAGAACTTCCATTACTTTTCACTTTCTCACTTCCAAACTGTATCTCTTTTTTCTTTCTTTTTTCCTTTGAATGTTGCTCAAGATGTACCTATGTTTTTGAATATATTTTGTTTTTGACCTGTTTGACTTACATTCAATGTTAAAGGGACATCTGAATTTCTCCTGCTTCCCTCTCCAACATACTTTACTTCTCTCCAAATCATTTTTTTTTTTTTGAGACAGGGTTTTGCCCTGTCATCCAGTCTGGATTGCAGTGGCATGATCATAGCTCCCTGCAGCTTCAACTTTCTGGGTTCAAGCTATACTCCCACCTCGAACCCCTGTGTAACTGGGAGTACATCAGGCTAATTTTATTCTTTTTTTTTTTTTTTTTGTAGAGATAAGGTCTCACTATGTTGACTAGGCTGGTGCAAATCATTTTGAGTGAGTGTGTCACTGTGCATGTGTGTGTGCGTGTGTGAGTAAATATTTCCATGTCCTAATTGTGTATGATTTTAGTCTGCTAGGGTTCCTATAAAAAAACTACCACATGACTACTGGATGACTTAAATGACATAAATTTGTTTTCTCACAGTTTGGAAGTCTGGGAAATCAATGATCAAGGCGCCAACCAATTAAATTCTCAGCAAGGGCCCGCTTTCTGATTTGCACATGGCTGTGTTCTTGCTATATCCTCACATGGTAGATTAAAAAGAGCTCAGCTGTTTCTTTTTATTATGATTAGGACAACAAACCCTATCAGATTAGGGTCCCACCTTCATGATCTCATTTTACTTTTATCACCTCCTTACAGGTCCTATCTCCAAACACAGTCATAGTGGGAGTTAGGCCTTCAAAATATGAATTTGGCAGTGGGAGTACACACATACAGTTAACAACAAACACACAGTAGCTGTGTTTATTAAGCAGTTATTTAGGTTTAGGATGCAAACCAGCACTAGTGGAATATAAATCAGAAAAACATATGTCTTAACTAACACGTAGTTCTAAATTAGGTGACTGTGGTTTATATAAGAAGTAAATCGTACATCAGAAACCTTATAAGCACCACAATTTTTCTGTGTTCCTGAGAAAATGTACTTATTCCTTGCCTAATTTGATAGCAAAAAAGTAAAGTCACAGATTATAATGTCAATTAAATTTGGTTTGTACTTTAAAATGGTACTTCTAACAACTTGAAAGAACTTTCTGTTGAGTTGTTGATACTGGTGATAAGCTGTGTTTCACTAAAATTGCTCTAAACATGTCCTTTGGGTCCATTATGCAAAATGAAAAGTGTAAATGTTTAAGAGGTCTTTGCATTTCTTTGTTACAATCATATATTTGCATTGTAATATCATTTGTTGAGGTCAAGATTATTGATTTATTAGCAGACAGATGGATTTATTCAGTGTTTTAAAAATGGGACACATTGAAGTAATAATTGAAGCTTTAAGATTGACATTCTGGTGTAATGAATGGGAAAGGGAGAAAGAAGACAAGTGTTAGAGGAAAAAGGAGCTAATTTTAAAAAAAGGAAAGGACAATAACACTTTAAAAGCCCCATCCCCATACCATGCATTTTTTATTCAAATCTATTCTGGTACGGTCACATATGCAAACTATTCCTCCCTAACTAGAATGTGAACTCCTCAAGAAAAAAGCAGATAGGTAGATTCCATTATATCCCATGCAGCACCCAGCATGAAGCTCTTCACAGAAAAATACTTAATGCACCTTGAATGATATTGACTTAAACTGAATGAAACTGAATTCAATAAGACTTTTCCTCTAGAACTGGCTAAAGTTCTAATAAGCAATTTGATTTTAAGGATTCTTTTTAAACATAAGAAAGGAGAACTTTCCCCTCACTATATTCTTTTATTCATATATCATTTTTATTTTGCTGTGATGTTATCATCTCCTTCCATAGCTTACTAATTGCAGTATGCTTATATGACTGTGCAACGTCAAAATAGTCTCCATTAACATTTAAAATGTTATCTTTTACTCTTGGTATGTAATTAAATGAATGCATCAAAAATTTAAGCATGATTTCTTTTACAAGATGCTGTCTAACAAAATTATAACTCGATGTTAAAATTATGAGCTAATTGACCATCAAGACTGGCCCTTGATTTCTAAGATGTAAAAGACAATTTCACTTCAGAACAACTAATAACAGGCCAAATCATTTTGACATATCAACTGTTAAGTTCCTTACAGGCAAAGTTACTGTTAGTAAAAGAAATGCATGTAAAATATATAGTGATTTTAATATACTTATTTTACTTTCTTTGTTTGAGTTTTGTGTTATGAACTCTTACCTTTACCCTGCCTAGCTTTTTTTGTGTGAAGGAAGAGAGAAGCCATATATTCAGACCTTATTGCTATTTCTTTATAGGCAAGGTACGTATATATAGAAAACAAAAATATCTAAGGTCGACTTTCTTCTTCTATGAAGGTAGAATTGGATTAACATCCTTGACTATCCTGTGGAAATCAAAAGCTCGCCTTATATTTTATAGATATTTACAGTGGGCTTGCATTCTCATGGCTGGTTTACTTCTAAGAGTCTGAATCTTTATCTCAAAGTCTACTGATCCAAAGTGAAACACTATTAGTTCTTTGTTCTATAAAAACAAACACATTCCTACAAAGCATTTTTCAATATTCTAGGATGATGGAAAAATCTGAAAAGTACATAAAAAATCAAATCACTTCCAAGTGAGCATTAAACTTTCATTGTTTTAAAAGTTCTTCCAGAGATTCTGCCACCTTGAACTTCTCTCAGACCTTGCTTCACCCTGTGACATGATCCTCGGACTCTCTTCTCTTCCCCAGATCTTTCCTTCTCTGCTATCCTCACTCCCTCCTCCTTGCTGGAGAAAAACAACAAACACACAAATTAAGAATTTCTTGCCTCAGGCAGAGTAGGGTAGGGCTTCTCTAGTTTTACTTAAGTTCTTTCCATCATTTTCTAAAATAGCTTCTTTCAAACAGCTTTGTTTTTTCCATAGGAGGAAATAGAAGGACAGATGTTAAAACAATGAATAAAATTCCTTTATATTTATATTCTAATAGACCAATGTTATTGAAAGAAAGTATATAAATATAGAGGAATATGTCTGAACATCTGTATATTTTCTTAAGGAACCTGAGTCTGGCCACAAGGTTTTATCCAGACGTGTGTTCTTTCAGAAAATGACATTTTTAGCACACACACACAAAATCTTATGATTGAGTATGAAAATGTTGAATGATGGAAATGCCTGAAGATGAGATCACTAACTACATGAGAGGTATACAGCAGAGTGTGAAATCTAAGATTGAGATAAATTTCAAGCTTTCTCTGTACTAGGATTAACAGCTGCTCTGTCAAAATCTGCCACTCTCTCTAGTTACTGTGATCCCGCTGCTGAGAAAGTTTATTCCAGGAATTTGTTTCACTGCACTTTCTAGATTTCTCATACAGCTTTTCTTTTATCATACCCTGTGAATCTTGAGGGCACATTGTTCGTGAAAATGGAAGAACAATGTTTATTACAAAACTAGATAATTATTCTTCTGCACTTAAGTTGTTATCACCATTTATTTATTTGCATATTGTTATGTTCTCAGCATAAGGGTGAAAACAATGTACACAGCATAAATAACAGGTTATAATTTCAAGACACAGAAATTGAAGACACAAAAATGATTTAGCAATTTAGCACCGATCAAACATGAGTGAATAGAGGTATTCAGAAAGTATGATTATTGTTCTGAAACAGTTAAAAAATATGTACACATTTTATGATATTGCATTATATTTGTATAGCTTCCTAAGGGAACAATATTTTCCCCATCATGTCTATCAGAGAGAAAAGAGGTTACATCCATGTGCATGAGTATAACCCTTCCATTGATTTATGGAAAAAAAAAATCCTCAGGGTATCAAAAAATTAAAAAAAAAAAACCCTACATTATGTGCATGATGTTTCTGAGTGAGTTTAGTTTTGTATTTGCATTTTTGAGATAGATAAAAGCTGTAGAAAAATCACTTTTGGGAGATAACTCCCTATTGACTCTGCATCAGGAAAAAAGTAAAATGTGCTAGAACTTCAGCAACAAGATGGAATATTTTATACTACTATACTCATTTTAGAGAAAAGAATTCAAATAACTAGAAAAAGGTGGAAAAATCATGGTTCTCTCTGTTTTAAAATTGTCTTGTATTTTCAGAACGCTGTTGATTTCAGTCTTAGTCAGTCACTCCCATTTCTCCATTATCAGTTGCCTTGCTATATTTTAAAAAACACCATTAAGTTTTTTACCAAGCCATTGCTAAGAGCAAATCAATGACTAGTGTGATGGCTCATACCTGTAACCCTAGCACTTTGAGAGGCCAAGATGAGAGGATCATTTGAGTCCAGGAGTTCAAGACCAGCCTGGACAACAAAGTAAGACTCGTCTCTTTAAAAAAATCTAAAAGTTAGCTGTGCCTGGTAATATGCACCTGTAGTCCCAACTACTTGAGAGGCTAAGGTGGGTTGATCCCTTGAGCTCAGGAAATTCAGGTTGCAGTGACCAGTGATCATGCCACTGTACTCCAGCACGGGTGACAAAACAAGACACTGTCTTAAAAAAAATCAAAAATTCCCATAAAATATTGATACAAGTGGTCAACGTTGTTGTTGCTTTTAGATTGACAGCTTTTATGATTGAATTCCTCCTGTTTATTGTCAATAACAAAGCCCTTTCTTTTCTCCCACAATTGTGCCTTAAGCTTGGACTATGTACCAAACATGTTTTAGCCCCTGGGGATAAAGTGGTAATGATAGAAAATGTTTTGTCCAAGGAGAGAGTAGAATTAACAATGAAAAAAAAAACCTACATTAATAATAACAGTATTTCAGTTACAAAAAGTGTCCTGATGAAAACAAAATGGGATACTATGATTCGAAAGAGAAGGGGTGGGCATTAGGCTGCCAATTTAGAATGGCTGGATGAGGAATCACTCTCTAAGAGATAACAGGTAAGCCAAAAATCAAAAACATAAAAAAGTCAGGAGGGAAAGAATTGTTTTGGCAAAGAGAATTCCCAAATAGCATCATGTGAAAATCTTGAAAACTCAATGGGCTTCAGGTATGAAGAAAATAAGGAAGACTACTGAGAGTGGGGCACACTACATGAGCCCTAGCATGCTAAGTGGTGAGATTAAGAGACTATGGGTAGATCATGCAGTGCCTTGTTCTGGAAATAAGGAGATCAGGTTTTATTTTAAGCGTAAGGAGAAGTCATTGTGAAGTTTAAAAGGCATACTCTCATTTGTAATTGTGATAGATCACTGTGGCTAGAGTGTACAGAGTGGATTTTTATGTAGCCAGAGTAGAAAATGGAGAGCAGTTTAGAATATGCAGCAGGCATCCAAGCAGGAGATGGTGGTTTTGACTAAAGTAGTAGCAATCAAGTGGTAAGAGCCAAAGTGGATTTGCAGGATCTATTTTTGAGGCAAAACCAACAAGACTTGCTGATAGACTCAATTTATCCTTTGGTAGCAAAAGGTAGAGGAATCAAGGATGACTCAGGATTTTGGCTTCACAACTTGATAGACTGTGATGCTGTTTAGAGAACTGGGAAATGGAAACAGGGCAGGGACAGGTTTACAGAGGGAGTAGTTAGAAGAATCAACAAAAGTTCTATTTTGGATAAAAAAAGGTAGAGCATATAACACAATGAAGTCAAGACAATTTATGGCAATCTCTGATGCCTCAGGCAGAGCGGTGTCCAGTAAAATCCAGGGATGTAAAATAAACTTCACAGAAGTCAATTAATTTGATAAGGACAGAAAGTTTTTAAGGGACATATAAACCTGAATTTTCTTTGGGGTATTACTATATATATTAGATATATATGTTTATGTATGTATAGCATATTAACTTCAGAAACACAAATATACACACACCTACATGCCAGTTTTAATATGAATGAGGAGTGTAAGAGTAGACTGCTAGTTTGCTTTATCGTTTCTCAAATGAGATGGTTCTATGAGTCCTGTGATTCAGTTTCACAACTCTCCATCCACTTTCTCAAGGGAAACAGCTTTGCTCTGACCACTCAGGCATTAATATAGTTGGGCTGTGTCCCCACCCAAATCTCATCTTGAATTGTAGCTCCCATAATCCCCACACATCATGAGAGGGACCCAGTGGGGGATAATTGAATCACGGGAATGGGTTTTTCCCACACTGTTCTTGGGTTAATGAATAAATCCTACAAGATCTGATGGTTCTGCAAAGGGCAGTTCCCCTGTGCATGCTCTCTTGCCTGCTGCCATGTAGGACGTGCCTTTGCTCCTCCTTTGCCTTCCACCATGATTGTGAGGCCTCCCAGCCATGTGGAACTGTGAGTCCATTAAACCTCTTTCTTTATAAATTACCCAGTCGTGGGTGTGTCTTTATTAGCAGCTTGAGAACAGACTAATATAGGCATTTAGTACATCTGTTATACTGAGATCTATTTGTCTAAAACTAGGAGCTCTAAAGGTTTAATGATGTACAAAATACAGCAGTCTACATGCTGGGCCAAGAAAATATTTATATCAGGGATGATGATGTCATCAGTGGTAATCGATTTACATTTTATCATGAGTTTGAATTTTCTTTTTTCTTTTAAATATATTTTATGCTTAACTGGTACTTGATATGACTTACACGATTCTTGTCGAATTTCTGTCTTCGGGACTGATGTTGAATCACTTTTCTACAGCTGCAATGTGGAGGTGACTGAGCAGACATTAGATAAGGTGATCTTAAATTGAAGAGGTATTTTAAGTTACAGCCCAGGGGCAAAGATGCCTTGAGTGCAATGTGCCTTTTCAATTCTCCAATCCAAGAGTATTTTGCAGCCAATTTTATTAGTTGATTATTTATTTGAATTCACATAATTATCTACTATGACAACAAGAGCTAAGTGTTTCATCATTCACTGGATGGCCGGGCTGTGCTCCCAAGGCTTGGAGACAGACAAGTGCCGTTCAGGGAAAAGACCAATGCATGACCTGAGGTTGTGATACAGAAAACACACACACTGGACTTAAGCCATACTGTGTTTACTCACAGCAAGGGAGGAGTGAGAGTGCACAAGGTCCAGTTCCTTGCATTGTGTTGGTCCCCAGGGCCACTGGATCCACTCCACAGCTATGCTATGTGGGGAGTTAGCTGCACACACCCTACTTTGTGCTGCAATAGAGAGACCCCTCCCCCTTCCCATGCACTTTGAAATACAGAAAGCTGGAGGTGTGTCTGAGGGCTATTGACAGATGAGCTTAAGCAGAATAAAGAAGTATGCAGAGTCTAAAACAGGAAAATATATTCCCATACCAGGTGATAAACCCAGCCCATGCTGTGAAGGCTCTTTATCTGTTGGTAAGGAAGTGTTCCAGGTTGAAGGCTCCTTATTCAGTGGTCCAGTGGAATCTGCACACAGGACTGCATGCAAGAGACAGCCTTTCCCAACACTGAGAAACAACAATTATTTTTCAGACTAAACAAACTTGATAATTTCAATTTTTAATTTCTGTTACTCTCCTAAGTGTGCGAACATGATAGTCCATAGCTGTGTATGTTAAAGTAACTGAAAATGCAGTATGGTGAAGTGAAAAAGAGATAGGCCATGTATTATGTGAATATATTTGAATCTTGATCTATATTTTCAATTTACTTGTTATCAGATAGTTTCTTAACTTCTATGAAGTCCAGTTTCATAATATTTAAAGCAGGGATCATGTCTTCCTGAAGAGATTTGTAGGATTATATAAGATGGCATATAATAGAATTTTGGCTATAAAGCTACCACACAGTGGCCTCCAATACAACATCAAAGGCAAATTTTCCTTTTTGTAAACATAGGAAAGAAGGAGTTCAGGAAATATTAGCTCTTAGTTGATTTTTTTTGCACAATACTAGATCACCAAGATTACTAGGTACCAGTATAGAGAGCATATGAATTGTTTTGATAGGATATAAGTTAGTCACTAGAAGGATTAGATGTTTTATTCTTTATTCCTGACAATTCTCTTCCAGTGTCTATTGAAGGTAAATCTTGCTAAGAGAAGTAACTAGTTTGTAAATCACTGCACGAGAGAAACTAAGCAGAAAGTTACCTGTCCTAGCCTTTTAATGATTCCTACTGACCCCACTTATCAAGACTTCAAAACTCTGTGCATGTCAGCTCTGTCATTGAAGCCCAAATTAAGAACTCCCCAGGGAATTACGTCTCACTTCACTGAAGAATTCTTCCATTTGGTTTACAGAATTTTAGTTCCCTTAATTATAACAACTACAAACAATCCTAGGAACGACTTAAGGAATAAGCCATTTGAACCTTCACTCTAAGGAGTCTTGAGAACCAAATTTTAGCTTCTGGCTGACTGCATCCAGAGTGGTCTGAAGGGAATCCAGTGTTTTCCAGACTAAGCCTATCCTTTGCATCACTGAGCTCTTTTACTGCTAGCGCCTGCCCTCTCTACTTGAGGTGCTGACTTTGGCAGTTGCTCCAGAAAAACTGACTGTGTACTATGGCACTTTCTGAAAACTTCAGAGGGGAAAGCAAGGTTTTTTTTAAAAAATTTCTGTCTGTGCCAAAGAGGGTTTGGAGGTATTTTCTTCCTCAGCAACTCTTTAACTCTCCCCTTGTGAAATCTTTTTCTGTGTACTTTGCAGAGAATGGGATCTCACCAGAGGCCCAGCAAAATGACTTGGCAAAAGCATAGACTGGAGTCAACTGCAGTATTATCTCCGTCCACCTCCATACAAGACAGCACAGGACAGAGCCCTTGACTTCTTTTATAACTATGCTAAATTTTTCATGTCATAAAAAGCTTTTTTAAAAACATATATTTGTTTAATAGTTGGTAAAATGATTTCTGAAAACAGTCTTTTTAAATTAATTTTCTTTCAAGGTACTAATGATTGAAATTTAGTAACGAAAGTGAAAGAAATAGTGGCATGGCTGGCTTTTTGTTTGTTTGTTTGTTTGTTTGTTTGTTTGTTTTAGAGACAGGGTCCAGCTCTGTTGTTCAGGTTGGAGTGCCATGGCACAATCATAGCTCACTGCAGTCTCAAACTCCTGGGCTCAAGCAATCCTTTTGCCTCAGGCTCCTGAGTAGCTGTAACTTCAAGCATGCACCCTTGTCTGGTAATTTTTTAAGAGATTGTAGAGATTGGGAACTCCCCATGTTGTCCACACTGGTTTCGAAATTGCTGGCCTGAAGCAATCCTCCAGTCTTGGCCTCCCAAAGTGTTGGGATTACAGGCATGAGTCACTGTTCCCAGCCTACTTCTCTTTGTCCCTAATGAGATTGTATTTCTGATGTTAACCTTTGCATACAATTGTGTCCCTGTCTTGATACGCACTCCTTATCTACCTTTATATTAGTCAGAAATCATTCTTTCTTTAGCACATCTTCTCCTTCAGATATTGGTTGTATCCTTAAGTTTAACAGAACTCTATATACTTATAAACATACTATAATGATTTATCTTCCTTTGAGTTTTCCGTTTACTTTTAAAAATGCTGGCTAAATTTATAGGAAAGTTATAACCACTGTAGAGGGCAATGCTGGTTTCTGTTACTGTGAAGGGAAAGCAATATAAATTACTGTGTAATTAGGTATATGGTGATTTCTATATTTATGAGCTGATGAAAAGCATATGTTTCTCTGAAGTTTTCTAATTATCTGTGAAAGAAATGTCCTAAATAAAAAATAATTCCAAAATATAAATTTGTAAAATAGGCTACACTTACTATTACATTTTAAAAGTCTCAGTGAACATATTGTTCTTTTACTGATAATATGTATATTTTTAAAAATTCACAAAGTTCTCTATTTGGATTAATCTAGAAAATTTGTCTAAATTTCTCACCAAATCTATCTGATATATAATTATGGCTGCTGTTTCAATGTAATGATGTCAGTAAGTTTTTGAATGGTTTATGCACAAACAAAAAATACGTTCATTTTCCATGTCTGCTGGCAGAATGATTTCCCCTTATATTCTCCTCGCATCCATTTGAACTTGAAAGGGTGGACTACTTCCTCAGCAGTATTTGGGTGTCTCTCCTTCATAATCTTATTGATGAGCTCTTTTGTAATTTGTAAAGCAAAATTAAAATCGACCTGTAATCTGTTAAAACAGTGCTTAGCTCTCACATCAACCATTAGCTCTGATAACTCCTTTATCTTTCTGAAGATGGAAAAGCTTTAAGTATTGATTTTAAATAGTAAAACATAGCTGCCAATCTAGTTGTACCTGTAACATACTTAGATTCTTAGGTTTTGTTCTATCTACCTCCTTGTTGCCCTTTTTGTTATGAAATAATGTACTCTTTTGTCTCAAAGAGGCATTGTAGAATTGTTTGCTTTTTCTACCAAACAGCTACAGTCTATTTGCCACAATATAGTTTTAAGTAAATAATAATAATACTTTAGAATTTTATTCTGAGTCTTACTTTAAAATTTTTTATGATTAAATTATGCAGTTCAGGCAAACATCACTGAAATAATGTACTAGAACAACATGGTCAGCATAGTACAATACCATTTACAACATATAAGCTATTGGTTATTGAGATAAAATCATCCTTACTAAAAATATCCCATTTACTTTGCTATATTTCCCAACTGCCTTTCAGTTAGGCAGGGTCATCTGACCAGTTTGGGGCAATGGACTGTGATACATCATTTTCAGGCTAATAAAAATTCCAATTCTCCAGCCTGTCTCTTTTTTTCAGCTGAGATGACCTAGAAGACTGTATGCTCCTAATGGAACAGCTACATGAAGATGGCAAACTATTTATTTTATTGTAGCCAATTTTTCTTAGTACCTATATCTTATGCTCTGGGGGAACAAACAAATTTAAAATATAAGCTAATATATATGCACATACACATATATATTAGCTTAGATATATATTAGCTTATATATCCTCAAATATAGTTATCAAAAATATGAAGTTAAAAAATGCAGTGCTACTGAAAAGATAACATTCAAATGGCTGGCATTCAATACCAGGCACACGAAGAAGCAGAAAAATACAGTATATAATGAAGAGAACAATCAATAAATTAAAATTGACACAGAATGGACATATACATTATTAGCAAAAAATAATATTAGAAAAGTTACCAGAACTGTATTCTCTGTGTCTTTCAGTAGACATAAAAATACTTTTCAGCATCTTTATTTTATATATATATAATATATATAATAAACATATATATACATAACTTCAATAGTGACTGTAGTCACCCTTATCTACAGTTTTTAAAAATTTCATGGTATATATGGGGACCATACCCATTGTTAATTAAATTGCTTTCGTAGAACACAGTGAATAAACTTAAGCTGGGTTTTACATTGCATTCAAAGCTTAGTAATAGCAGCCGATGCTGAAGATAAGAGTCTAAAAGTAATTTCATTCAGCTCATATATTGTTTTAGATAATAGAGGCTAAAAAACAAAAATGTCAAGAGCCCTGCCCCAAGTGATTTACCAGTCTTAATGGAGAACATTGATATGTAAGTGACAAGTTTGAATATAAGTTGATTATAATAGTACAACAAATTGAGAATTTTAGTATGTAAATAAAACTCCAAATACTTTCAGGATGAAGGTTAAAAGAAATAACACAAATCTGAATTAGGCCAATAACAGTCGTAAGAAAGAATAAAAACATATATTGCCAATTTTTTTTCAGAATATAGCCCTTATCAGGATGATAAAAGGAGCAAGGACATATAAAATTGCCATCTACATTTCTAGCATAGAAGACTCAGTAGTTTAATTATATTAGAGGTCTATAAAAACACACAAAAAAACACTTGAAAGAAAGTACTATTGGTTTCTGTGAAATGTCTCTTTTATCTCTGATGTAAATATATGGCCTAGCATGGAACTGAAATACAAGAAATATTGTGTGTTTTTTTTTTCTTATTTTTCTTTTGAGATAGTTTCACCCTTGTTGCCCAGGTTGGAGTGCAATGATGTGATCTCAACTCACCACAACCTCTGCCTTTCAGGTTCAAGTGGTTCTCCTTCCTTAGCCTCCCAAGTAGCTGAGATTACAGGGATGCACCACCATGCCTGGCTAATTTTGTATTTTTAGTAAAGACGGTGTTTCTCCTTATTGGTCTGGCTGATCTCGAACTCCTGACCTCAGGTGATCCACCCTCCTCAGCCTCCCAAAGTACTGGAGTAACAGGAGTGAGCCACCACACCAAGCCACAAGAAGCATTTTTGAAATGGACACACAAAACTACTTTATATTGTATGTTATGTTCTTCATTTTTTTTTCTAAGGCCATCATTTAATTTAAAACCTGTTATTCACCTTTAGTTTGCTAATATGTTATTTACTTTTTTCTCCAAAATTTTAAATTAATCTTTAGTAGCTCTTTCTTTTAGAAGCTCTAGAAATTCTTACTGCTATTGGCTAAGAATGACATACTGCACTCATTTCATAAAATCTTATGTGGAAGCAATTTATCTCTAAGCTAACAAATATGTTCAACAGCACTTGTACCCTGATTTTGGGGGGTTTTAAAAGTAAAAACTATATATAATTATTAATTTCCTTTAACTCAGAAGAAATATTTCATAGTATATTTATATATCTAGCTAACTATTTAATATCAGTATGCCCTTATTCAACAAAACATTGAATCAGATCAGAAAAATGTAATATCCTTAATTGTTCAAAAAATTATTATTTTTAAAACTACCTTCTGGGAAAAGATTTTATTTTACCTTTGATTGCTGAAAATGGTCCTACTTTAAAGTTGCAAATGGATAGACACTATAAATATTAAAACTCAAGTAATGGCTTTATATTTAATGCCTAGAAAATAAATGTGTGGCTTTTTAACAAACTTACTTTTAGGGGTTAAAGGATTTATTTTAGGTGGTTAGAAAAATAATTACTATTGATTAGCAATTGGCTCAACTTCTCTAGAATGGTTATTAAGGTCCTAAAATACAGAACAGAGTGTTATAAACAATATTGTGTTCTCCCCAGTGTGTTTTGGACTAATCATTTCTTTGTTTGAAATGTCCTGTTGACATCACTTATGCATTTCAGGAGGTTTGATATAAAGAACAATTTAGAACTAAAGATTATTTCAGCATTTAAAAAGAAGAATGCTTAGAAAACTCCAAAACAATATGAACTCCATGTGAATAGAACAAAATAATTATGACAGCTATCGATTATTATTTTTTGTATATAAAGTTACTTTATTAAACTAAGATTAAATAGTTCTCCTGGAATTATATTGTTAAAGTGGGAAATGGAAACAGTTCCCAAATGTGTAAAAGTGGGGACATTGGCACATTGCAGAGAAAATACAATGTCCACATTTTGTGCACACGTGTTTGTGCATGTATTTTATACAAGAAGTACCTGACATTGGTAAGAAATACCTCTGGAGATTTCTGTAAATTTCCAAATGATTTAACACAAAATTGTATACTCCCTGGCATTCACTCAAATCACATTTCTATTGAGAGCCAGGCTTATTTCCTGTGCATATCAATCAACACAAATCATATCCAACTCTTCAATTTCTAGTGGAGTATTCACTCTTTTCTTAGGCACTAGTGCCCTGATCAAAGTCGTTAATAAAGCCATTTTGCAAAACAACTCTACATACTACAATTTAGTACATATGGTATATATGTAAGTCACAGATCTGTATAAGTAAGAATTTTACATAATCTGTTTAACTTATCCAACAGGTTAATATATTCTAAGAATATTCATTAATTCAGACAGTGAATAATCCATTCCACGAGTACTTAGTAAACTTTGACTATTCTCTAGGCTATAAACTAGGTATTGGAGATACAAGGATGCATAACGAAGACTTGCTGTCATATTGGTTCCTTCAGCCTTCATCCAAATAGTTAGTGGTTTTTTGTTTTGGAATTGGATGTTCTTTTTGACCAGTATAGTTCCCTGATATGGTTTGCCTGTATCCCCAACCAAATCTCATCTTGAATTGTAGTTCCGTAATCACCATGTGTTGTAGGAGGGACCAGGTGAGAGGTAATAGAATCATGTGAGTGGTTACCCTCATGCTGTTCTTGTGATAGTGAATTTTCATGAGATCTGATGGTTTTATCAGGGATTTTTCCCCATTTGGCTTGTCATTTCTCTGTCCTGCCTCCATATGAAGAAGGATATATTTGCTTCCCTTTCTGCTGTGATTGTAATTTTCCTGAGGCCTCCCCAGCCATGCTGAACTGTGAATCAATTAAACCTCTTTCCGGTATAAATTACCCAGTCTTAGGTATGTCTTTATTAGCAGCATGAGAGTGAACTAATACATTCCCCATCTTTCTTCTTTTCACCACCACAGAATATCAAATCTCCAGACACATTGTCATTATCAAACACATTATGTTGATTTTTATATGTGTGATCTTCCCCAAAGGATTTCATCATTATCTCATTATTTTCAGTGTATCCAGTGCTTGGCATGTGGCAGGTTATCAGTATAAGTTTATGAAACTGAACTGAAGGCAAGACTGCTACCTCAACAACACAAAGAATTGAGACAGACATCAGGCTTTGGCATTGGATTCAGTGACTAATTCAGCAGTTATTTTCACATAACCTGAGAAGGAATCACATCATACAAATTTTGATCTCCTGCTAGGCATATCAGTACTGAGAGTCTAAGGCAATATAAAATGGAGGTAGGAGGTAAACATCCAGACATGCATATATTGTGTCTAGGAGACCCCAGAAAAATAGCCCAAAGGAATGCTGACTGTGAAATTCTTCACTAAACTAAACACCAAAGCAGTATAGGTTGAGATAGGGGAATAATTTAGAATTCAGAAATCAATATTAGTAAATTTCAATTAGTAAATTTCACTTCCACATGTTTGGAAGTGACATGGATAATATTGAGTCTCACTGTTTTGCCATAGACTGTGTAAGAAGAGAGGTCAGGGTGAACATATCCCTCAAAACAGACTGAGGTAAAAAGTTGGTAGGACCAAACAAGGCATCAGTCACCTCATATTTAGTGGACTGAAGAGAGAATTTTATGGGGGACAGACAACTATAAGACAAGCAACATTAATATTTTTGTGTTCAGCCTGTTCATAAAAAGGTTCATTTTGCTTTTAATATTTAACAATAAATGATACAAAAATCGCATACTTCTCTTATTTAGGATAAAATCTTCATACGAAATACATTTATTTCTTTATTCAAAAAACTGAATAAGCAAATATAGGTTATTTGGTCCCTAAAATTGCTGACCTACATTATATATGCTTTTATTTCTTTTGAGGTAGAAAATTACTCTACATGGTTTGTAATGCAGGAAATAAAAAAAATATATAATTTACAAATGTACACTGATAGTTGACCATAGCCTTGAAGTTTAAATTAACCAAAGTTTGTTTCTGCCTCAGACTTGAAATCTACTAAAGAACTACTTCTATGTTATTGGGACATCAATGTTTATGTTTACACTATCAATTAGATGTAGAGTATATGTAGAATTTAAAAATTGATTAGCTGTCACAATGAGTGTGACTTAAATTTGACATGGTTCTAGAACTCTTTCATTTCCTGTCACCTCCTCATTCTCAGTTTTGCCCTATGTTGCTACCTCCTTTGTAATTCTTTTCAACAGAGGGGAGAAAGCTGAGGGACAGCAGAAGGACATATGATTGCAGGTGCCCTTTCCTCACCTGGCGAGCAGTGCTATGAATCATATTCTGTATCTATTCCACAGTGAAATGCATTGTGCTTCAAGTCTGTCCCTATAAAAAATAACAATCTAGCTTCCCTTTGGCAGAGAGAGCTTAAATTGGATATGGTCCTTGGGGACCTGAGTTCCAAGGTCGTTTTAGGGAGGTTACACATCATATCAAAGTAAAGACACTCTTAGCCAACAAGAACAACAAAAATAAAGTATTTGTTAGTAGAAAAGCTCTGGTGCCCTTAGAAAATGAGAAATTAAAAAAAAAATTAACTCTAGTCACCCTGAACTGAAAATTCCCAGCTGGAAAGCTTGTGAAAGTAGATTAGTCACATTTCTAAAAATGTCATGAATTACTTTTGCTTTCCCTCAATTGAGAGTAACGTCAAGGGACTAATCAAACAAGTTGTAGCAGAGAAATCAGGGATATTAGTCTAGAGTATCATTTGTAATGTCATAAACATTCAGTTTACAGTGTCTCTCTAGTGTGTTCGTGAATCACTTAAAAGGTAAAGAATGACTGTTGGTTGATAAAAATGCCAGCCTATTTAGTCAGCATCATCCCTCTTCCTTCCCACAAATTTGTATTAGGTAAGAGGGGATTTAGCGGCAAGTGACAGAAAACTCGAATTGCATGTGGCTTAAACAAGATAAAAGTTTATTTTTCTCTCATGTAAAAGTTCAGGGCTGATACGTGGCTCTGTGCTATCAAGGACACAGGCTTCTTTTTACTGTTTGCTTCACCATGCATTGCCTTTAACTTAAGGTTCAAGATGTTAACTCCATCAGCCTGGCAGAAAGATGGTGGAGGGAATGAAGAAGAGGCCAAACACATCCCATGCAAAGCATTTACAATTCATTTAGTCTCCCAAGGCAGGCTGAAAATATATCAGGATGGCCACATAACTAACCATAACATATATTTCCATGGGGTAACGTGGGAAGAGATGTTAGGGAAAAACTGGAAGTCTCAATCTTATTGTTTCTGAGAACTTTTATAAAATATTAATATTATTGTACTATAACTTTTGAGATAAATCCTAAGTAGATTTTAGTTTCTACTTCATAATAAGAATTTTTGAGCTTTGTGTGGTATTCTATTACTGGAATTTATCCCTGAAGCTTAAGTCATTTAACAATTATTATAAAACTCAAATCAACCAACATTAAGCAAATAAAAATATAGATGTTATATATCAAGAAATTAAAATTAAAGCATTAAAGCTATCTGTATTATCTCAGTGCTCTTCAGTGAAAAAATGTTTTTGAATTATAGACTTTCTTCCTTTAAAAATTATGGTTACATTTTTGCTAAATATAGAAGGTGAGTTTTTAGATAAAATTTTCTTTTTTTTTAGTTAATGTTGATATAAGTTTGTTTTCTACTTAAGAATCTTAAGAAAAAAATCATATTATTTTGGTCATGGGTCCAAAGTGACATTTCTTACAAATTCATACATTAATTATTTTTCTGTTTTAAATAGAGATGGGGTCTTGCCGTTTTGTCCAGGCTGGCTAAAACTCCTAGACTAAAGCAATCCTCCTGCATTACCTTCCCAAAGTGCTGGGATTACAGGCATGAGGCACCGTGACCAGCCTTAATTCTTTTGATTACTACCATATAACCAAGACAATAATCTTTATAGGTAATCCCAAGTACTTTATAGGTACTTTTTAGGTATTTTTGACCTCTTTAGAGATAATTAAAGAGGTTTAATTGAGCAGCAGGGCCGTGGACTGAGTTCAAAAATCTTTTTTGTTTTTAACAAGTGAATAGTTTATTAAGAATTAAATGAGGATATGGGATGTAGTATATGTACAGTTTATTAAGAATCAATGAGGGTATAGAATGTGATACAATATATGTAAGACACTGAAGGTGGGTATAATGGTACTACTTGCACAAAAAGCCAAATTTCATTTCAATAAAAATCACAAGACAAAAGAAAAGGCAATTTCACCATCATACAGTAAGTTATTTCATGCAAAGTACTAATCCCCCCCTCCACCCCCCAAAACCATAACTTTCCAACAAACAAAAAGCTATCTGAAAATACTGCCATGCCAACTTATTAACCAAGCTGTAATCATTATTGGAAAAACACACTAATTAAGCAGTGGATTAGATGAAATATCACACTTTGCAATATTGTAAACTCATAGACCACAGTGATTTTACATAAAAAGCAATGCCAGATTCACTCATAGGGTGAGTAATATGGCCTAAATATTAAGAGATAATGCAAATACAAACTCCATTAGTTCATCTCGTTATCTTCTAATTATAAAACCTGGAAGCTTAATCTGACAAATTTATATAAAATTTGGCATACTCCATTTGTGTTCCAAGAAATGTCTTTAGGAACGTTTTATTAGGGAGCTGTATAAGAAGGACTTCAAGGTCAGGATTTGACCACAGTTCCACAGGCTTAACAGGAAGCATGACTGGGAGGCCTCAGGAAACTTACAATTGTGGTAGAAAGCAAAAGGGAAGCAAGGCACCTTCTTCACATGGTAGCAGGAGAGAGAGCAAACGGGAAAGGGCCACACACTTTTAAACAACCAGATTTTGTGAGAAGTCACTCATTATCATGAGAACAGCAAGGGGAAAATCCACCCCTATGATCCAATTACCTTCCACCAGACCCTTCCCCTGACACTTGGGGATTACAGTTTGACACAAGATTTGAATGGGGACACAGAGGCAAACAATATTATTCTGCTGCTGGCATCTCTCAACTGTCATGCCCTTCTCACATTTCAAAATCAATCATGCTGTTTCAGCAGTCCTCAAAATCTTAGCTCACTCCAGCATTAAGTGAAAAGTCCACAGTTCAAAGTCTCATCTGAGACAAGGTAAGTCCCTTCTGCCTATAAAGTAAAAAAACAAGTTAATTACTAGCAAAATACAATGAAGGTTGTGTTAGTCCATTTTCACACTACTATAAAGAAATACCTGAGATGGCATAATTTATAAGTGAAAGAGGTTTAATTAATTCACAATCTCACATAACTGGTGAGGACTCAGGAAACTTACAATTATGGAAGAAGGTGAAGGGGAAACAAGGCATGTTTTACATGGCAGCAGGAGAAAGAGCTGAGGGGAGCTGCCAATCACTTTTAAACCATCAGATCTTGTAATAACTCACTATCACAAGAACAGCATGGGGGAAACCAACCCCATGATTCAGTCACCTTCCATCAGGTCCCTCCCTCAATATGTGGAGATTACAATTCAAGATGAATTGGGTGGAGACTCAGAGCCAAATCATATCAGGGCTACAGACATTGGGTAAATGCTTCAATTCCAAATGAGAGAAATTGACCAAAACAAAGGAGTCAAAGACCCCATGAAATCTGAAACCTGGCAGGGAACTCATTAATTCTTAAAGCCCCAAAATAATCTCCATTGACTCCATGTCTCACATCCAGGGCACACTGATGCAAGGGGTGGACTCCCAAGACCTTGAGCAGCTCCACTCCTATAGCTCTGCAGGGTACAAACCCCATTGCTGCTTTCATGGGCTGGCATTGAGTGTCTGAGGCTTTTCAGTCTCACAGTGCAAGCTGTTGGTGAATCTACAATTCTGGAGTCTGGAGGATGGTGGCCCTCTTCTAACAGTTTCACTATGCAGTGCACCAGTGGGAACTCTATGTGGGGGATCCAACCCCACATTTTCCCTTTGCATTGCCTTAGCAGAAGTTTTCCATGAGGGCTCCACTGCTGCACCAGACTTCTGCCTGGACATTGGGTACTGCCATATATCTTCTGAAATCTAGGCAGAGGTTCCCAAACCTCAAGTCTTGCCTTCTGTGCACTTGCAGGCTTCACATCACTATGGCTTGGGGCTTGCACTCTCTGATGTAGGAGCCAGAGTTGTACCTTGGTTCCTTTTATAATAGCAATAGCTGGAGCTGGAGTAGCTGGACATAGTTTGCCATGTCCTGAGGCCATACATAGCAGCAGGGCCCTGGGCCCAGTCCAGGAAACCATTGTTCCCTCCTAGGCCTCCAGGCCTGTGATGGGAGTGATTGCCAGGAATGTCTCTGACATGCCCTGGAGACATTTTTTCCATTGTCTTGTCTATTAACATTTGGCTCCTCTTACGCAAATTTTTGCCACCAGCTTGAATTTCTTCCCAGAAAATGAGTTTGTATTTTTCTACCACATGGTCAGGCTGCAAAGTTTCCAAACTTTTATGCTCTGCTTCCCTTTTAAATATAAGTTTCAATTTCAGAACATCTCTTTGTTTATGCATATGATCATATGCTTTTAGAAACTGCTAGGCCATATCTTGAATGTGTTGCTACTTAGAAATGTCTTCTACCAGATGCCCTAAATCATTTCTCTCAATTTCAAAGTTTCACAGGTCTCTAGAGCAGGGGCAAAATGCCACCAGTCTCTTTGTTGAAGCATAGCAGAAGTGATCTTTACTCCAGTTCCCAATAGGTTCCTCATCTCCATCTAAGACCACCTCAGCCTGAACTTCACTGTTCATATGAGTATAAGCATTTTGGTTGCAACCATTCAACAAGTTTATATGAAGTTCCAAACCTTCCCACATCTTCCTATCTTCTTCTGAGCACGCCAAACTGTTCCAAACTCTGCCTGTTACCTAGTTCCAAAGTTGCTTCCACATTTTCAGGTATCTTTATAGCAATGCTACACTTTCCTGATACCAATTTTCTGTATTAGTCTATTTTTGCAGTGGTATAAAGAACTACCTAAGCCTGGGTAACTTATGAAAAAAGAGGTTTAGTTGACTCTCAGTTCCACATGTATAACAGTAAGCACAACTGGGAAGTCTCAGGAAACTTAC
Source organism: Cacajao melanocephalus (assembly GCA_963573385.1). NCBI lineage: Eukaryota > Metazoa > Chordata > Mammalia > Primates > Pitheciidae > Cacajao > Cacajao melanocephalus. The sequence continues at coordinate 155,450 of CAUYLG010050743.1, read as the reverse complement.
AATCATGGCAGATGGTGAAGTGGAAGCCAGGACTTACTTCACGTGGTGGCGAGAGAGAGAGCAAAGGTGGGGAGAGTCATACACTTTCAAACAACCAGATCTTGTAAGAACTCACTCATTATCACAAGAACAACAAGGAAGAATCAATTGTGTGAAACCAAGCAATTATGGGAACTTAATATTTATAAAGCATCTATTATTATTTAAATACTACAAAAGAGTTTGCTAAATCTAAAATTGTACCTTTTATATTTTAATCTGAATTTACATTAATCTGCCCACAATTGACATGAGACAGCATGTATCAGTAATTAAAAGCCTAAAAAAATGCATCTATAAATATCAAAAGCATTCTAAATATGTGTTATTTTCTTGCAGAATATTGAAAAAGCCTCCTTTTTAAGTGGAAAATATTCTATGTAAATTCACACAACTCATTCTCCCATCTGTCTCTCTCATTGACAGAAATATATATATATATTTGGTTTATGTATGTATATATTTGGTGTAAATATACTTATGGTTTATTTATGTTTCATTTATATATAGGCTTGATTTTTATATATACACACATATTGGTTTATGTGTGTGTATATGTATAGTGTGTGTATGTATATACATTGAATACGTATATCAAAAATTGTCAAAGCTACATTAGGAACAAACGTCAAAGGAAAAGTTTCTTGGAAATAGAATTAGACAAATTGCAATGAGTTGACAAGTTTAACTCTTCTCTCACTTATGGTGGTATGTTTTTCCTTGAATTAATTATCCAAATAAAAGGAACTTTGAAACCTTCCTTTTTAAAGAAACATTAAAAATCAGAAACTTATTTCTGATTTTTAATCATATAACATTTTAATAAAAAACATTATCATTGGCATTTTTAATTGAATTAAAACTTCAAGATTATTTTCAATTTCTGGTTACTCTGGAAGAGTATTTCTTAAATATAAAAGGTAAACATAAGCATTATTCATGAGTGTCATGACTAATAATTAAAATCACCTTTGAAAAGCTCAAATTTTTTTCATGAAAATTATACTCTATTTTGCGTAACTGTAGGCCATTTAAAGTGAATATCACTATAGTTATTATGATCACAACAAATGCAAATCCAAACAAAAGACTTTCATAACTTACAGAAAATGTTTTTTACTTTTTAAATTTTTAAATTTTTATTTTTGAGATGGAGTCTCACTCTGTCACCCAGGCTGTAGTGCAGCAACATGATCTCAGCTCACTGCAACCTCTGTCTCCTGGGTTCAAGGATTCTCCCACCTCAGCCTTCCTAGTAGCTGAGATTACAGGCACATGCCACCATGCCTAGCTAATTTTTGTATTTTTAGAGGAGACAGGGTTTCGCCATATTGGCCAGGCTGGTCTTGAACTCCTAACCTCAGGTTATCCTCCTGCCTCGGCCTCCCAAAGTGCTGGGATTACAGGTGTGAGCTACCATGCCAGGCCTGAGTAAGTGTTTTTTTAAGAAAAAATTAAATAAGAAAAAAATTTACACTTAAAATTTTTACAGGATTAGACCTTTAAACAATGAAGTGGCAATTTGAATTATGAGGCTCTAATATTATAACATTTAAAATGTATATTTCAGAAAACTTCAGTGTTAAGTTTTGGCATACCACAACTCATTACATAATGAAGGTATAAATTGTTCTTCTCAACAGTTAAGATAATGAATAAATGGGCACTAAAACACAAACACACATACATACATACATACGAATACACATAGAACAAAAAGCTTCTATGCATCTTACTGTTTTGTTTACTGTTTTATAATTAAATATTATTTATAGAGCTCCATGACTTAATTTATATATTAACATACCAATTTGAATCAGGATTAATTAAAAGTATGCATTCTATCTTATGGGCCTCATGGTCTTGCTCTATTATACAGAAGGAGAAATGGGCAAATCACTTTTTAATATTAGAATACTCCCAGGAAAATTTCTTTTCACAAAGTACTAAAGTGACAATCAACAACATGGCAATTATTTATGTTATCTTTGGGTAAAATTAGTGGAACTATGTGCATGGGCAAGTTTAAATTTGATCAGAGTGAATGAGAAAGACTGCATTCTAAAACAAGTACAGAAGGGATGTAAGAATGTTCTTTCCAATACTGGAAGTAGTGCAGAATGTAATCACCTTTGTGCCCATTAGAAAATCTAGTGTATGGTTCAATGGGAGAGTATGACAATGGTTACTAGCAAGTCAATTTAATTAACCTTAATCTCCCAACAATTGCCTTATAGACTCTGTTGATTTGAACAAAGAACAAAACGTTAATTATGAAATGGAGAATATTAAGGATACTGTTTTGCTTTGTTTTGTTTTTCCACTAGGGCGTATAATACCCTCAGATTAAGAATAAATGCTCCTAAGGCACTCTTGGCTCTGCAAACTGTCATACAAAATATACAAGCCTTAGTGTGATCTGAATAGTAGGTAGTACTTATTAACAAATATAGCAAATACTGCTGACAAAGCAAATAAGAAGTTATTAATGTAAAAATTGTAAATTGAATTTCACTACTTTAAAGTTGGTGAGATGATTAACTGGGTGGAAAGCTGAAGTAATTATAGTCATGTGTCCTTTAATGACAGAATGCATTCTAAAAAATGTGTCTGTAGGTGATTTTATAGTTGTGTGAACATCATAAAGTGTACTTGGACAAACCTAGATGGTTTAGGCCACCACACACCTAAGCTGTATGGCATAGCCTAATTTGCTTCTGAGCTACAAACCTGTACAATGTTACCTTACTGAATGCTAAACGCAATTGTAACACAATGATAAATATTTGTGTAGCAAAACATATGGAAACATAGGAAAGGTACAGTAAAAAAGCAGTATATAAAGAGTAAAAAAATGTTACATTTATACAGAGCACTCATCACTGAATGAAGCTTGCAAGACTAGAGGTATCTCTGGGTGAGTCAGTGAGTGAGTGTTGAGTGACCAGGACATTACTGTATCCTGCTGTAAACTTTATAAACACTGCACATTTGAGCTAGATCTAATGTATTAATTTTTTTCTTTCTTTAGTAATAAATTAACCTTAGCTTACTGTAACAGATTTACTTTATAAACTTTTAATCTTTTTTAACTTTCTGACTCTTTGGTAATAACAAATATTTTATAGCTGTACAAAAATGTTTTCTTTCTTTATATCCATATTCTATAAGGTTTTTTTCTATTTAAAATTATTTATATTTATAATTATTTTTTAATTTTTGAATTTTTTGTTAAAAATGAAGATACAAACACACACATTAGTCTAGGCCTACCGGGTCAGGATGATCTGTATCATGGTTTTCCACCTCCACATCTTGTCCCACTGGAAGGTCTTCAGAGGCAATAATATATGAGTGGTGCTGTCATCGTCTATGATACCAATGCCTTCTTCTAGATTACTTTCTGGATGACCTACCTGAGACTGCTTTATAGTTATCTTTTTTTAAATAAATAGAAGTAGTATACTTTTAAAAATAAAGATAAAAGGTATAGCATAGTAAATATATAAACCAGTAACAGAGTCATTTATTATCATTATCATGTACTACCTACTATAAATAAGTGTATGTGCTATACTTTTATAAAACTGGTAGGGTTGTTTACACCAACATCATCACAAAAAGTTGAATAAGGCATTGACCTACAATGTTATGATGGCTAAAACATCAATTGGTGATAGGAATTTTCAAGTGCCATTATAATTTTATGAGACCATAATCATATGTGTGGTCTGTCATTGACTGAAATGTTATATGGCACATGACTGTGTATGACTGTAAGTATATCATTTGTAAAACTGTAAAAGCCAAATTTTACCAGATATGGAAGCAAAATTGACATGCCATCATCTAAATAAAACAGCCTTATTTTTATTATATCTTGAAAATTTTTATTAACTCATTTGATATGTTTCTATTTTGAATCTGTTTAACCCAGAGAATAAAAACCTAGAGATAGGTTAATCAGTATCAGAATGTTTATTCTGGTTCACTTAGTATATCAGATATTTTAAATAGGGAAAAACAAATATCTAGGTTTCTCAATGAAAATAGCTATTTTTCTATTTGCCTTGATTCTAAGTGACCAATAAAACAAACTTAATAAGAATTAACATGCAAATCAAATAAAGAAAATTAAAAATACCTTATTTTTCTTATTCAGTGTAATCATACAGTCTTAGGGTACAAAATATTTAAAGGACATCTAGGTTTGCTTGAACCATTTTTATATCCAATCTGTATTTACACTAAACAGTCTGTTATTCAAACTGGCCAAGTAATATTAGATCAGTCTGAATAAAAATGAGTTTGCCCTTTTGAGGTAGGAGACCTGCAAGACTTGTTTTCCGTTCACAACCCTGCTGACTAAAACAAGATCTGTCCAGATAGGATAAAATGAAGAAACTGGCTAAAATCAAGTGGAGAGGAAAGCAATCCCTAGCTGCTCTAATTGTTCATTAGCATAATACACTCATTAGCATAAGGCACATTGATGGGAGCATCAACCTCATGACAGTTTACAAATACCATGGTAAAAAACTGGAAGTTACCACCCTTTCCATGACAACATCCTCAAAGATACCTCTCCTTTCATAGAAAGTTCTAAATAACCTGTCCCTCAATTTGCATAAAACCACTTCTTAATGGCATATAATTGCAAGTGTCTACATAGACAGTTGTCAACAGCCCATATGCAGCCACCTCTGGGTGAATGGCCTATGAGGTAACACTGCTCTACTAGAAGCAATATCATTCAGTAAAAGATTCCTAACACCATTGGCTCCTTCTTGAATTCTTTCCTGGGAATAAACAAGAACCCTCATGGCCTAACCTCCAATTCTGCACTCACTGCCTGACTGCATCACTTTCATAAATATGTGTCATATGAATGTGTGTGTTTGTATAAAACCGTCACGACTGAAATTAATTGAATATGTTTGGTAAGTTCTGAAGTTCATGAAAGAATTAGGCATGTCCTTAAGTCGACATTGTAGGTGTACATTTTCATTCAATTTAGGAAACAGGTGTAAGTTAATAAAAATGTTAATTATAATGTTTTACTTGGTAATATAATACTGGACCTCACAAGAGTGATAGGAGTTAGTGAAATATTAGCAAAATAGAGAGATCCAGTTCCTGTAGTCATGGAAACTTGCCACTATTTAAATAAGGCATCAAAAGTCCTGTATATCATAAGTATAAAGCTTATCTATATCAGATAGGAAGAAAATTATTCAGTTGTGATACATTTCTAATTCTGTATCTGTAAACAATGGAGTCAAAGCAATTACTGTATGGAACTCATGTGTATTTAACCACTGGGAAGTAAGGAGCGATTCAAACTCAGTAGATGCCCCATTAGAGGTGAGCACCAAGTGTAGGTGGGATGGGAGTTGGCTGTGTCCCCATTATGTTCATGTGCAGAATGCCTCACAGAATGTGATCCAAGGGTAATTTCAGTCTCAATGATTTTTGTTAGAGATAAAGCTCTTGTAGCACAGCATCACTATGCTTCATTTCTATATTTTCTTTTTCTGATTTGTTTATACCGCATGGTGTTTGAAATATTGGGTTTTTAAGAGGTGTCTTTTAAAATATGTTTAAATTCAATAGACTTTTCTGAATTCCTTCTTTAACTTCTTTACAGTGGTGAATATTCACTTCTGAAATGGAAAAGAATTTTACTAACTCACCAGGTTAAATTTTGAATTATTAATCATTTTACTTATATAACTATTTTGACTAAGTTTGAGTTGGAGGTTATATATACTGCTGATTATTTTATTCTGTCTACCAGTGATATGAAAGAATAATGTGTCAATGATTTTCATCTAACATACAACTAATTTTACATTATTTAATACTTTTCCTCAAGAGGAGCATTATGTCAATGAGAATATAGAATGGAGTATAAAGAAAAAATATAAAATTATTGAAAAGTAAAGATATTTTGATTAACATCTCATTATAATTGTATTTGTATATTTCTTCTAAGTTGAAAGTTATATTTTATGACCAGATGACTTTTTATACACACATATTAATTTGAAAGTTATAAATATTGGAAATGTTCTTTATTATAATGACTATGTGGTTCACCTTTTTTTAAACAAACAAAAAAAACCATTATTTGAAATTATGATGGATATGTAACAGTTGTATAGGGTCCGCCACAGAATCAGAACCAATGGGAGAGAGATATATAACTGTAAATTTAATATTTAAACACACACACACACAGGATACTTACACACACATAAGGATATTTATTTTAGGGAATAGGCTCACATGATTGTAGGAGCTGGCAAGTCCTATGTGGACAGGGCAGGCCTGCAGCTGGAAACTCATGCAGTAGTTGCTGTTGTAGCCTGGAAGTATAATTTATTCTTTCCAGAAAATTTTAGTTATTTTTGTTTTTAAGGCCCCCAACTGATTGGGTAAGGCCCACCTACATTATTGAAGTCAGCCTGTTTACTTAAATTCAACTAATTATAGATGTGAACATCTATAAAACACCTTCACGACAGCACTCAGATTGGAATCTGATTACATAACTGGTTGCTATAGCCTAGTCAAGTCAACACATTAAAGTAACTATAACACACTCTATTGGTATATTCTACTGGTCAAACCTAATTTTGTAGCCTGGTGTCATTAGGTCATTAGAGGAAATATTCTGTTGGATATTTCACAGAATACTTTACATAAATAAGATAGAAATGATATAATTTATGGTAAAATTAATTATTAGTCTAAACCCACCAAAAACATTCACATATCTCCTTTAAAGGCTTCTCATCTGCTATTTCATACAGATCTTCCAAGACTTGTCTTTGACCCTTTATCTATATGTGCAAGCCTTTTAAATGCAAACAAACATTGTAGGAACTAAAAATTCAAAGAGCCTCATTAATTTACAGATGAGGAAAACTACTCACCAATTACAGATAAGGAAAATAGTAATCAATTTGCAGATAAACAAAATTCCAAGGAACTTCTCTGATTCTCTGATTCAAGTAGATGCAGGAGCACATTTTTGGAGTTCTTTCAGTGATTTGTCTATAATTGAGTATTTACTCTGTAGTGGGTCGAACAGTTTCCATCTGAAACTCAGGTCCACTTGGAACCTCAGAATCTGGCCCTATTATTTGGAAACAGGAATTTTGCAGAAGTAATTGGTTAAGATGAGGTTACATTGGGTTAGAGTGGCCTGTAAATCCAATGCTTGACCCTTGGAAGAGTAGAGAGAGAAACAAAGGGGAGTACCTTGTGTGAAGCCACAAAAACACACAGAGAAGATGGTCATATAAAAACAGAAGTTCAGATTGAAATTAGGCTGTCAGAAGCCAAGAAACACCAGAAACCACTGACAATTAGAAGAGGCAAGGAATATTTTTTTTCCTAGAGCCTTCAGAGTGAATATCTTCATGCTGATACCTTGATAGTGTGCTTCTAACCCATAGAACTGTGAAAGAATAAATTTAGGTTGTTTTAAGCCACCTCGTTTATGGTAGTTTTATATGACAACCCTGATAAATGAATATACTCTCATTACTCATAAGAACTGGAGGTTTCTCTCTCTTGCATTATTTTAGAAAAGAACAATGACACTTCCACAGAGAAAACTTACATGATTTTTGTGCTATGCGAGAGAACGTTGGGACTTTGTCTCTATAAAGAGGGAATGCCCCATTTTGCAACTTCTTTTCAGAGTCTTTTATAGTTATTAAAATAGTGAAGTAGATTAGTGTAATTTACACATAGAAGGAGGAAGGGATTCTTCTTCAAGGGAGCTTGTTTAATGTACATCATTAGTTGAATCGAATTGAATTCTACTAAATCTAGACAAAACTTCTAACCCAATCCAGTCTGTTTTCCTAAGAGAATTAGCTAACCTAATCTGGTGTGTGAAGTGCAATAAGTTAACTGTGTTAGATTACGAGTGAGCAGCCAAGGCTGTCAAAGATGTGGCCCTTCAAGGTGTGTTGCTCAATTTAGAGTCACACTGCAACCAAAGACTCATTAAACTGATCTAATTAAATAAAAACAATAACCCAAATAATTAAGGACAAAGTCATGACCTTTAATGATCCCTCAGCTTATCACTGATACAAAATGAATTTTAATTACCACTAATGGTTTATTGTATATCTAAGGTATGATGCCGTTAAAATCTGCCCAAAGGGGTCCCCAGTTACTTTTGTACACTATGTACCCTTCTGAGAAACTGTATTAATTACTCTTGCACAGAAACAAAAGTATGCAAAGTTCTCAAGGCATTTTCTGACAACTGTCAGCATAAGTGTACATAAAATTTTAATTGTGTCCTGGGTGGCATCTAATATAAAATTATCCTTGAGAGCCTTAAAGAAACCTTTAAAATTTAGTTGCCATGTAAAAAGAGCTTAATAACAAAATTTTTGCTTATGTTGTTCATGCAGCACAAGTTACCTTTAACTTACTTGAACAGAACTGAAAGTTTGATTTGTGATTAAGATAAAATTTAATTTCCTATTAAAATTACTGTTTACAAAACCAGCACTACAATGTTATATATTTATATGAGCCTACAATTTGCTTTTCAGTAGTTACTTCATGAATATGTAAATGTGTATAAATTGCTTTTTTTCTCCAAAGTTCAATATATTGTTGCTCACTTTTATTTAGAAGATGATTTAGCAATCAGTCATTAATATTCTAAACTTTGGGCCAGGCACAGTGGCTCACACTTGTAAGCCCAGCACTTTGGCACCTGAAGTGGGAAGATTTCTTGAGCCCATGAGTTCAAGACCAGCCTGGGCAACATAGTGAAACCTCGTCTCTGCAAAAAAGCAAACACTAAAAAATAGCTAGGCATAGTGGTACAGGCCTATAATCTCAGCTACTCAGGAGGCTGAGGTGGGAGCATGGCTTGAGCCCAGGAAGTCAAGGCTGCAGTACTGCACTGCAACCTGGCTGACACAGCAAGACCTTGTCTCAAAATAATAATAATAATAATAAAAGGAAAAAGAAAAAAAATAAGAAAACATAAAATGTGTGTATTATTTTGGGTGTCTCTTAGAAATAATTTTTGGGGAGGCAGCAAGGCAAAAAAAAGTTGTAAATGTTAAGCTTTTTGTGTTTACAGAAATAATGTAAGGATGTTTATCAATTATGTATTACTATGTAAAAGCAAAACAAACAAACAAAAAAACCCAATACTCCATGATTTAAAGCAATAATGTTTTGTTTAGCTTCAGATTCTGTGGGTCAGCAACTTGGGCTGAGCTCAGCTGAGTGATTCTTCCAGCCATGTCTGAGCTCTACGATTGTATTCACCTCCCAATATTATGGTGGACTGGCTAGGGGATGGTTGATCTAAGATACCTTTCCTCACAGTTCTTGTTAGTTTTCTGGTGGCTAAGGTGACAGAGCTACTAGGCCCCATATCTGCTATTATCTCATAGGCTAGTTTAGGCTTGCTTACATGGCAGCCCTTCAGGGTTTCTGAAGTCAGAGTGACAGTGGAAAAGGCTTCCTGAATCCTTGGCTCAGAACTAGAACAATTTTATTTATTTTACATTCTGTGGCTTCAAAGCATGTCGCAATCTTACCAGGTTACGAAGTATAAATGCACAGACTCTATGTATTGATGGGAGAAGCTGCCAAGACAAAAAAAAAGTGGTTCTAGAGTAGGATGGACAATTGTGATTATATTTGCAGTCTGTCAAAGGATGCTTGCCTAAAAGATAAGGCTCCATACAAAGATTCTGATTTAGTTGATTATGAAACCACTTCAGAAATATACACTTACCTAAATAGCCTATATTTACACCAAAGTACCAATGCTTTTGTAGTAAGGGTAAATCAAACTCTTAAGTATTAGTTTCCCCACCAGTACAATTTTGAGTTATAGTTGCTATTTCTAAGTGCCCAATCAATTCTGCAATTTTTGCCAGCTAACTTCAGTGATCTAAGAAAGCATTTCCCATTATTAAATACTGTATTACACACCAATTTTTCAAAGAATTTCCCTATTTACATAGAGTAATTTATATTCATTACAAAAATACCTTACTCAGTCCAGTAAATTATTTTATATTTATAAATCAATGGGTCAATTTTAGAAAAATTGTGTCCTTTTATATAAAATGTCAAAGTAAGAGCCTTTTTTAAATTATAAGACATATTATCTAGATTATAAAACTTTTATATGTAGTAAACTTCTTTCTTTAGGCTTCAATATAGAGCTTATTTCAATGTCATACACTTTATATGGAGTGTTTTGTAAAACAAAAAAGGGCACAAGTTCCTAATTGAGGTATGCCGTAATTTTTATTTATATATTTTATTCCTCACAAAGCTAAGAAGAGACATATAACACGCCTGAGACTGTGGTTCTCTGGAAGTCTTCCTAGGGAGTTTCCATATGAATTGACTTACAATTGAAGACAGTAGGACAGGCCAATCGTTAGGGAGTGTGAAGCAAGTAGCAAGACAGAAAAAAGAGAAATAACTCAGTTTGCATGAAGATGCAATGTGGTGATCAATATGCCATGCAAAGTAGAAAAGGGGTAAAGCTGAGGCTCTGTACCAGAGAGCTGTGGATGCCAGGCAAAGGGCTTGGATATTGATTTGTGAGATATCTGGGGATTTTCAGAAGGTGAAAAGTAAATTATTTTAAATAAATAGAAATCATAAATCATTCTATGTGTATAATATAGACTTTAAAGTTGTGTAGAGAGAGGAGAGATTCTGCAAAATCCTGGGATGATCAGAAAATAAAGAACCCATGAAGGAGATTAAGAAGATCATGGGCTTTGAGAAGATATGTTGAGTGGCAAGAAAAAGGAGGTTATAAAACAAGGAAGACTGAAAAGTGCCCATTAGTAATGAAGATGTGTATTAGTTCATTCTCATGCTGCTAATAAAGACATACCTGAGATTGGGTAATTTAAAGGATAGAGGTTAATTGACTCACAGTTCAGCATGGCTGGGAAGCCTCAGGAAACTTACAAGCACAGCAGAAGGGTAAGCAAACATGTCCTTTTACACATGGCAGCAGCAAGAGTGCAAAGCCAAAAGGAAAAAGCCCCTGTAAAACCATCAGATCTCATGAGAACTCACTCACTATCATAAGAGCAGCAACATGGTAGTAACTGCCCCCATGATTCAATTGCTTTCCTCTGAGTCTCTCCCATGACACATGGGGATTATGGGAACTAAAATTCAAGATGAGATTTGGATGGAGACACAGCCAAACTATATCAAGATGTAAATGATAACGTCAATGAAGGTAGTTCCAATAGATTGTAGTCAGATGTTGAGTTAATATTGTTAAAGAGATGAAGGCTGTAGATGTAAATGATTTTTCTGAGAAGTTTGAATTAAAAAAGAGAAGGATTTTAGTTTTAAAATCTTCTGTGAACATATTGGACAGTTAAATATTGAAATATATAAATATATATGTATGTGTAGTTTATTGTACATTTTTGCTTCTATTTATTTTACTTTTTATTATACTTTAACTTTTCAGTCTCAGCTTCTATTTTTTTAATGGTTTTAGAATCATGAGACACTGTGTTAGAAATATAGATAAATATAGACATATGTCTATATAATTTATTTGAAAGTTTTGGTTCTATTTTAACTGTTTTGGAATGATAAGACACCGTATTTAAAATTATGCTTCTCACTGAAAAATAATCTTCTGGCAAATATTTTGCTGAGAGTAGACTCTTAAATTCCCTGGAGAAAAACACATTCCACCCCAAACCTATAGTGGTCTTCATCGTATGTGTGATAGTTATGTGTCAATTGGCTAGCCCAAAGTACCCAGATATTTGATTAAACATTTCTTAGATGAGATTAGCATTTCAATCAGTAGACTTTAGGTAATGCAGATCACTCTTCATGATGAGTGAACCTTATTCAGTCAATTGAAGATTTTACTGTTAAAAATAAAGATTAACCTCCGGCAAGGAAGAGGGAATTCTGCCAACACACTGCCTTTGGACTCGAATTGCAACTCTTCCCTGAGTCCCCAATTTGCCAGATTGCTCTGCAGATTTGGGACTTGTGAGTTGCCACTATGTATATATCTCCAATTGGTTCTGTTTCTCTGGAGAATCCTGACCATGGCATTGCATTACACCATGAGATGCAAATATTAAAGAATAGGGAAATGTCATTCAGTTAAAGGCACCATTCTAGTAAAATAATTTCCTTGAACTTTCTAGTTGTGGACAATGGTTATTGAGCATTTATCTATAAAAAGGTATCAAAAAGTATTAAATTATTGCCTTGCTGTGATATATTCTTTTTGTAGATGTTTCTCCACTCCTAACTGCTTTCTATATACGTATTTTAATTGTTACCCCATCACTTTTCTGTCTCCGTGAATAATATGCAGAAACCAACAGTACAAAGCACTAATTCATGAAAATGTAAGTGAAACATTTGTATAGTCTGAACATCACTAATATGAAAGACAGTTTAAGAGTATCTTTATCACTGAACTAGACAACCAAGGTAACTCTAATGAGCAGGGCCAAGAAAAACATATTTTACCTACTTGTTTTCGTGTATTGAATTTTTGGTTTTTCAGTGGCCTTAACAAACAACATAAAAGGATAAAAAGAAAAGTAAACTGACTTTTGCACAGGGACAGTTCACAATAAATTACTTGAAGGGTACATTTGAAGTTAGTTGAAAATTTTGCTGGATAGCTTTTAAGATAAACATGTAACAAAAATGTTTACCTCACTTTGGTCACTAAACTACCAAAGATAGAAGGCTTCCTATTTAGTGACTGAGTTATTCAGGGATCAAATGTGTCCTGAATAAAATATTTATTTTAATTAAAATAACTGACTGAATGACTTCTCTGTTAACCTTTACAGAGTAAACACTAAAGCCTTCTTAACAGTCTAGAAAGCTCTGTGTAATTCAGCCCCAGGTTCGTTCCTTGACCTCATCACCCCACACATCTCCCAAGTTTGCCTCTCCTTCAGCATTACAGGCCTTCTTTTATTCTTCAAACGTGCAATGCAAATTCTGCCTGGAATGCTCTTCATTCATTTATCTGCCTATCAAACTCTTTCATTTTGTTGAGGATTTCTATTTAGATGGTATCTTCTTGGTAGGCCTTTTATGCTATGTAATATATCAATGGATCCTATTTCTTTTACCTACCTAATATATGCTAATTAAATAGTTACAGAGCCATTTAATACTTTGGGAGCCAGGTGTATTTACATATAATAAATTAAGGAAAAAAGGTGAGCCATTGTTTTATAATAAAATATTTATTTTATAATAAAATTATGTATATCAAAATATGTATACCAATTATGTAAAATATATTCTAATTAAATAGTTAATATGGATTTTGGGTTCACTTCAATCCAGACCTTATATCTAGAAAGAGTAACCCAATGTTCAGCACTCACTGAGCGTAATGCATCATTGGCTGACTAATGAACCCTCAAGACTCAGGGATTCTCATGATCAGTGTGTTCAATGCAACTAGCAGTTCTCATCTAGGCAGATAATTAGAAATACCCAAGCATGCTTCTGACATTCTCACAAACACATGCTTGAATAGCTATGCATTCAGTTATCGTCACCCTTTCCAAAATTGAGGTCTATTTATCAAAACAGCAGTGTTCAGAGATAAATTCATGTACACTTACAATTTTAATAATTTCATGTTATACCCCCAATGGATTTCAAAGAGTTTTTTGAGACTTTTTAACTCCTAAAATTCATTGACTGAGTCATAGAAGACTCATGTATTGAATGCAAATTCTACAACTTTTTTTTTGTTTCTCTACTATATGTAAATGCAGCCAACCTGTTAGCTTGTAATTCTAAGAGACTTTCAACAAGAATATGTGGTAGTATATAAGATGTTTTTGACTTGAAGAGGTTGCAGTGATACTCAGCTTCTTTTTTAAAATAAAATTTCGTGTTGATTAAAATAAAATATTTTATTCCATGTATAACTCCCACCCTAGTGGTAAGTAGCTGCAAAGAAAACGGGAATACTCAGAAAATGTTTAAATACATTTATTTAATGTGTAATTTACTGTTTCATTTACTTTCCATTTTCTAACATTTCATGTTCTGAAGAATATAATTTAAATATTTTTCTGTTAATTTATTATTATCATTTTCACTGATCAGTATGTCAAAATATTAGTGGTTCACTGACTTGGTTTTTATTCCTGCCACTTATATGTGAATAATCCAGCAGATTTGGATCAAAGGACTCAGTATACTTCTTTATGACAGAGTTGTTTAATACTTTGGGAGCCAGGTACATTTATATATAATAAATTGAGGAAAAAATGTGAGCCACTGTTTTATAATAAAATATGTCTACCAGGTATTAATAAATTGTGTCACACTTGACAAGAGGTATTTTTGAATTTTTTTATGAATTTCAGAATCTCTAACAACAGATTATACTTCCAATATTCATAATGATACTAAAAAAGGTTGTCAGCCTTGATGTATACCACATTCATTATATAGTTATTCTGAGTGAAGAGTCACCAGTTAGTATAGCTCTTATAAGAATGTGTTCAACTACAGTCATAACTTAAAGAAAAATATGTGCAGGAAAGAGAAAGGAAAAGAAAGACAATAAAAATTGAATTAAGTCATCTGCTATGAACTGAATGTTTGCATTCCCCCAAGTTTATATGTTGAAAACCTAACCCCTAGTGTGGTGAAATTAGAAGGTGAGACCTTTGATAATTAATTACATCTTGAGATTGGAGCCCTCACAAGTGGGATAAATATATTTATTAATGCCAGAGAGCTGTCTTGCCCTCTTTCTGCCATGTGGGGATAAAAAGAGAAGTCAGCAGTCTGCAAACTAAAAGAGGACCCTCACCAGAACCCAACTATACTGGCACCTTAATCTCAAACTTTCAGCCTTCAGAACTGTAACAAATTTTGGTTGTTTATAAGCCACCTAGTTTATAGTACTTTGTTATAGCAGCCTGGATTAAGACAATAACTTTAAAAAGAAACAATCCAAAACAGTTTATCTTTATAAAAACCAGAGTTTTCACATTCTGACTCTTTACAAAAAATTTTCCTGACTTTTAGTCCTAGAGAATATCTGCCATCTTCTAAGTTATATTGTTATGTCAGTGTGACACGATAGAGCTGGGGATAGCTGCATTATCAGTTGTGAATTTATTTGGTTTACTCTCTCAAGTTGAAATCTCAATATGTATTAATGAAAATATGACTTCTAAAAGCAATGGTAAGGAAAATAATGGAACAGAAACAAAGGAAGTATACATGCTGCCATGATGATCCTTTCATAGCGTTATTTTCTAAATCTAAAGACATAAAAAGAACAAAAAAAGTCAACTAATTTTATTTCATCAAATCCAATTTTAATGTGATTGGCTGCCTTTGGGTGTTCAGTGTGGGCCATATGTTTATGGAGGTTGGAAGGCTAGATGATTTGAAAATACAAGTGAAAATAAAAATTTCCCATAATTTCCCATTTCTTGGTAGTGTGCATCTTTAAGATTTTTAAATAGATAGAGATAGATGTGAATATAAAAAAAATCAAGCTCAACATACTGTTTGCAAGTATGTTTTCTTATTTAACAATTTTTCTTATTTCAGACAACTTTTATCTGTCTATTTTGCAGACTTCAATCATTAAGTTGACTGTTCCTGAGATTAATTGACTAATGTCTTAAGATCTAGCTAACAAAGAATCTCAGGATCCAAAGAACAGTGATTTTTATTTTAAAATTTTCCTCTAAAAATAACTAATATAGTTAAATATAAAAATAATTTGTTAATTTATGATGATCTACAAGTAGTTTTGCACTTTCTAGTTATTTTTATATATCCTTAATATTTAACTAAAAATTATGAACCATGAGATATAGAAAGGGGTACAGTGGTTTAATATGAGAGAATAGAAAAGCAGTTACAATTCTATGAAGGAATATACTAATAGTCTGGAACAAACCAATGATTATCTGGAAGCAGCTGGTTCCCTTTCAACATCATTTCAAGTAACGCCCCAGTTTTATGCTTTTTCTGCCAGAAACAGCATCAACCCAGAAGCTCTGAATCCCAACAGCACGGAACTGCTAGAGTTCCACTGAACATGGGCTCAAAAGTGGCTTCCTTAACCCACAGAAAGGTGTTGCTAAGACCATAAGACAACCTTTTAACTTCTTTGGAGATACTTTGAGTCATGCATATCTTTAAACTGCTACATCTTACCATTGGTTAAGCCATTTTTTAGAAACTATGAGTTCTAATATTGTCACTTAGTTTGCAATATTATAATACTGTGCCCAAGTGCTACCACAGCCAGTCACTAATAAAAGCTGGAAAGAAAAGACCAAGGAGAGTGGCTACTAAGACAAGGAAGTAAGTGATTAAAAGAATAAAATTAATCTCATGATCTGCCTGCCTCAGTCTCTCAAAGTGAAACTCCATCTCTACCAAAAATTCAAAAATTAGCTGGGCATGGTGGCTTGTGCCTGTAGTCCCAGCTACTCGGGAGGCTGAGGCAGGAGAATCACTTGAACTTGGGAGGCGGAGGTTGCAGTGAGCTGAGATAGCACCACTGCACTCTAGCCTGGCAACAGAGTGAGACTCCAAGTCAAATAATATTAATAATAACAAAATATGTATTTTGACAATAAAATAGCATTTCAATTCATTGCCAAGAATTTTTGTTTAAATATTTAATTTTTGCTTCTCCATTTACAGTTCATTTTTAGTGTCTTACATATTGAAACATACTGATCTTTTTGTAAATGTTTTCCAATCCTTATTTAGATAAATTCTATGCTCACTCACCCATAGGGAATGTTTAAGCATAAAAATGTGGTTTAAGGATTTCCACCTTACAAAGTAAACACAAGGCTTATGGCTGTAATCCCAACACCTTGGGAGGCCAAGACAGGAGGTTTGCTTGAGCCTAGAAGTTTGAGACCAGCTTGAACAATATAGTAAGACCCTGTCTCTACAATAAAAAACAAAAATAACACAAACAAAATAGTGAAAAATAGCTGGACATGGTGGTACATGTCTGTAATTAGTCCCAGCTATTTAGGAGGCTAAGGTGGGAGGATCACTTGAGGCCCAGAGGTCGAGGCTCCCATGAGCTGTGATTATGCCACTGCACTCCAGCCTGAGCAAAAGACCAAAACCCTGTCTCTCAAACAAAAACAAAAACAAAATCAGAACACAAATAATGTCTTTGAATGCAAGGAACAATTAGAGATGTATAGACATTCTTCTCATTTTATAGGGGAGAAAATTGCAGCCAAGAGAAGTTAAGTTAATGCAAGCATGTAGCCTATCTCTAAATTCCATTTGTGTTATCATTGGTTAATAATCATTCAATGGAAATCTACCTTAAAAGCTAATGAACATATTTATTTTAATGCATTACTATAATGTATGAACAGTATTTTAAAATGACTATTATTTAAAGCTTCAAATAAAATTTTTTCCCTTGTTTGTCTAGCAGCCCTCTTGCATTTTACGTATTTAGAAAATAAACCACCCCAAACAATGTAAAGTATAGTTCAATGCATAATCAATATTGCTTAGAAGAGTTGTTAAAATTTAGGTGAGGCTTTCCTCCTTTAGTTCAGATTCTTAGTAGTAAAGAATCTCAAGTGAATGAAATTGATGCATACCATCACAAGAAAACTGTTTCTTGAGACTTTCATAACATACTATCCTTTTATTTTAGTATTCTTCCTTCATGTTCACAACAGTGTTTTCAATCTCCAGTTTGAAAACAATGATGTTTAACCAGCTTCCCATATATAACCGTTAATAAGTACACCATGGCAATCCACTGCGATTAAATGGGGATAAAGACTTGTTTTCTTGTACTCGATAGGAATAAAGTGATGCATCCTCCCAGTCTCAAAATAAATGCAAAAGTGGAGCTATCTGTTACCAGAAAGTTCTCGTTCGTCTTTTGTTCTTTAGACTAGCAGGTCTTATCACAACCTAAGTCTGATAGAACCAATATTACCAAGAAAGCAGGAGACAAAAGGAATCAAATACACAAAAAATGTTTAAAACAAAACATTGATTTTTTTTTTTACCTTCAACACTTTTTAATCATTTCAAGTGTTTTTAAAAATCCTTTTTCTTAAGGCACTGCAGCACTGTCATGGTAATAAGCATAGGAAAAAAACAATGGATGATTTAAAAAACAAAACAAAAAGCAGACTCCTTTTTACATCAGGCATCATGGACTGGCCTGAGGAAATAGGAGGAAATCAGTGGTAAAAGTCAGTGAGTTTCACACAAAGGTATGCAAATGCTTCAAAAGAGAAAGGGATTAGTTATCTATTTCAGCAGTCTGTGTTCTCCCCAGAGAAACTCCTCACAATTATAATGGAAACAACATCAGCAAAGGATATAGTCCTGCTATTTAACTGGATAAAACATCTTATTTTCTTACTATCATCTTACCTGCTGGTAAGAAAAGAGCAAAAAAACCCTATGTCACTGATATTAATCATATGTTTTAGTTGGATCAACAGAAAACATATGATTAATACATGGACATAGGCATCGCTAAGGTATATTGAGGATTGTCCTAAATGTAAATAGTGTTTGTTTAGACTTACTGTTATACTAGATTGATGACGAATGGGAGATCTGTTTTCTTTTTCTATTTAATGTCACAGTTCTTCTCTTAAGAATAAAAATAGATGCCATAAAGATACTTAATAGTTGACACAGAGATAAGAATCTCAAAAATAAAGGTATAAGTATGGACATAATTTATCTCAGTGAATAGATATCTAATACTCAGAGCATGGCAGTAAAAGGGAAGTAAAATGTTACCAAGTCAGCATTAAGTTTTCGTGTTTCAGGAGATAAGCCACACGCTGTCTAAAAATAATGAAGTCTGAAAGGTTGGCGACTGGGAATCCTTGCCACAAACACATATCTTCTCCTGCTCTGACAGTATTAATAATTTCTTTCTGTAGACAAAAATACCTTCAGATCCCTAGGTCAAAACAGAAAAAAGTAGGAGGAGCTTTAAAGGAAATTAAAACCTGCATTTTTGTTTGAAATTGGAAGCAGAAATATTATTGCTTAATAAGCCCCAGTAATAGTGATATACAATACAAAATATCAGTATAACTTAACTACATATGCAGGTAGAAAGAGATGTATGCATGTGTGTGTTCGTGATGCATGGTGTAAATGTGTTGTATGTGTATTTGTGACTGTAATTCAGCATAAAAGTTGTGGATCATTAAATTCCCAAAAAAGTCAAATTTTTTCCTGCAACAAATTAAGTGCTTTTTTTTTTTTTTTTACAGCATGGTGATATAACTCCTTGTAGTACACAATACTATCTTGTGTTCATGTGGTATTGATCTGTATGTGGGACCTTTTGCTTTATACCTTTATTCTGTAACTGTGGTATTTATAATGCTTTATGTCACAGATACATACTACCTGCCATATAAAAGAGATATAAGAAGCAAGAGGCAAAACAAACCAGTGTGATCTATCAGATACTTTTGCAAACAGAAAAAAAACCACAAAACTTTCTAATGGACTTCTTATAATAAAAGAGATTACATAATATTTAATTCCAATATGATTTTATTCAACATTCTAGAGGCAATCAGATTTCACTACATCTAAACAAATACTTTAGTTATTAGTTTTTAGAACAAATATGGCTACTGATACACAAAAGGAAAGAGACAGATCTTTTTGCTGTTCAAGACTTCTTACAAACAGTAATAAAAGGCAGTTTCAGTTTTCCCTCCAAAATAATTCACTTTAGTGCAATAGATTCTATTTTCTCAGCTCAGTACTATTATTGGCATAAAGAAGGTGTATATCGCTAGAATTTTTCAATTCCCTTAAGTGGGGAATCAGTTTGTGTCTGAAGAAATGGTGCATTTCAGGTCCTTTTCAAACTGTCAGTATTTGAGAGTTATTAACTTCCTTTCTGTCTTTTGAAATCTGACATTGATTTGTCCTGTATTTCCCAGAGGCCTTTATGTGCAATTAGCCATTGGATTCATTGAGTAATTACTTCATTTTTCATGTAAAATGCACTTGATTTATTATATACTTGGGGAGGAGTGGCAGAGATAGGTCAACAGCAGTTAGAAGAGATTAAAGGAGATACACTGGAAGCAATCAATCCCCATAAGACTTTGCTAGAGAAGAGTAGAGAAGGGTACCGCTCAAAGCTTAAAAGTGGTTTCCTAGGTGAATGCTCTACTACTTTGATAATTAATTGAGTAATGAGAGGTTATCTAAAAAAACACACATACATTCTTACAAACTTATCCAAGTGAATAGTAGAGCAATGCATTCATTTGGACAAATTCAAGGGAAAAAAGAAGTTTATAATTCTCAGTAAGAGTTTTGCAGCTCTTATAAACTTGTAAATCAGTGCCATTTTACTGTTTAAAATAAAAAAGGAGGCATTGTCCTATTCTTCCTGCCTATCCTTTTAGGAGAATTTTGCTCGCAATTGCTGTGCTAAAGTAATACTTTTCCAAATGGATTTTCATTGTTCATGGATAGGTTACTCTGACTTAAATAAATGATATTTCACAGTAATACAAAAGGTATGACTGGCTTAGAGTGAAGAAAGATCGTTTTCTTTTGACTAGGCGCTCACATTTTATGTGTAGTTTAGTAGTTGATACAGTACGGCTGAAAATTACACTTCAGTTGCTTGGGAAAACATATTTTAGTAAGATGCCGGTACTTTGTTTCTGTTTGTACAATTGCACTATCACTGGGAGCTTCCTCAGTAGAGTAGTTTCCTTCTGTGGGGCTGGCATCTGAAGAGAGGATAATTGAGTGACCTTGTATCGCTGAGGAGGAATGCCAAGTCGGTAATGGAAGACTCCCCTGTGAAGCGAACTGCTGAGAGTTTTCATTGCCCAATATAACAAAGCAGGGGTGGATCTTTCAGAAATTATAAAGCTAGCTCCAAAGGGACCACACTTACACTTCCTCTGCCATTTCTGTTTTTATATTTCTAATTCTAGTCATCTGAGAGATGGTGAAATAGCAGAAGGAAAAGGAAAAGCTATTTATTCAGGGTTGTCACCCTTTAACAATATATTATTTACTGTTTGTATAATTGAGTTTGTTTTCCTTCTAACAACATTTTCACTTACTTCCTTCACTGTAGAGACTATCCCATAATAAATCACCAGCAGAACTACTTTAATTTGATTCCTATTAATATTTACTCAGGGACAAATGTGGATGTCTATATTTACTTGATCAATGTATACATGATTGATGTCTTTGATAATTTATCTTTTTTTTTTTTTCTTTTTTGAGACAGAGTCATGCTCTGTCACCCAGGCTGGAATGCAGTAGTGCAATCTCTGCTCACTGCAACCTCCACCTTCTGGGTTCAACCAATTCTCCTGCCTCAGCCTCCCAAGTAGCTGGGATTACAGACATGCATCACCATGCCTGGCTAATTTTTGTATTTTTAGTAGAGATGGGATTTTGCCATGTTCCTCAGGCTGGTCTCAAACTCCTGACCTCAAGTGATCCGCCCGCCTCAGCCTCTCAAAGTGCTGGGATTACAGGTGGGAACCACCGTGCCCGGCTGATAATTTATGTTTAATAAGTGATCTGTTTCTTTATACTTTTTTTTTCTTTGACTTTCTTACACGTTTTGGGTCACTGTGTCAAGTCATATTTAAACATTTTTAAAGGCAAACACTTTTCCTGTGTAGTTTCAACCATAGGGAACCTCTTTAAGCACAAAATATATTAGGTAGTCAAAAAAAACCAAAAAGGTCTTTAGAAGACTGCACTTTCTATTTTGATGCTTCGGAAACATGTTCACATGAGCACCTTAATAGTATTACCTGTTTTATACAAATTAGAGGGGCAAAGATAAATTCAGAGAAAGAAAGCATTAATCACCTGTAGGGCAGAGTAGTGGCAAGATTTATATCTAACACACAAAGTGATGAATTCAAAGAGAGGCAAGATACTTCTATCTTTTAATTTAGAGAAAAATGATGTGACAATATTTGCTGGTCTGAAATTTTTCTTTCTGTTTTTTTTTTGACAACTTGAATAAAAAAAAAGGTGACCAGCTATATTTCACCCTGACACTTACTTACAGTAATTTGGGAATTATTACAACATAGAAAGATAGATAAAAGGTAAAACATAAGTTTTATATAATCAGGTATCTTCCCCAAGGAATGTACTATAAGATAGTTTTATGGAAAGATTTGGCAGAGGTTAGGTGCTAGTTGGTTTTCGCATCTCAACACAAAGCAGGCCTAAGACTGAAGAAATCCCAAAAATATTAGTAGTCTATGCCGGGAGCTGTGGCTCATGCTTGTAATCCCAGCACTCTGGGAGGCCAAGGTGGGTGGATCTTGAGGTCAGGAGTTCAAGAGCAGCCTGGCCAAGATGGTGAAACCTCATCTCTACTAAAAATACAAAAATTAACCTGGTGTGGTGGCAGGCGCCTGTAATCCCAGCTACTTGGGAAGCTGAGGCAGATAATCCCTTGAACCATGGAAGTGGAGGTTACAGTGAGCTGAGATGGCACCACTGTACTCCAGCCTGGGCAACAAAGCAAGACTCCGTCTCAGAAAAAAAAATTCTAATACCATAGCCACTTTGTGGCCTACCTGCTAACATTTAGCTCAACCAAGCATGGAATGGCCTTTTCTTTCACTATAGTAGTAGTGCAAATTCAATGATATGCTTACAGTACTTTTATGCGCCTTTGCTTGCATCAAAGATATTGTCTAGGTTTATCATGTATAGGTAATCTAAAATATAAGATTATCTTATTTACAGAGTTCTTATTTTTAGAAAATAGTTAAATTTAGGCCACTTTGAGATATTCTTGCTGGGGAAGTGGTAACCTCATGATGAATTTGAGATTATTACGTTTCACATATTTATTACTCTAGCAGGGCAAAACCAGGACATCAAAAGTGCCTTGTATATTCACTCCCAATGCAGGAAGAATTAATCTCTTCCTAAGTACTCATAAAAAGACAAATTACAGTGAACTGACAAATATTTATGACCTAGAGGGAATTGGAAGCTATACATACAGTTCAGAGAGAGAGAGAGAAAGAGAGAGAGAGAGAGAGAGAGAGAGAGAGAGAGAGATTTCAAAGCATTGTGTAAGTAAAAATAAATACATTGAATTTTAAGACTGTCATGATTTTCAAAGATTTTAGCTCAGCAAAATTTCTGGACTTTGAGTTGACACTTTCCTCTTCAGGGGAGTCTTCATTCTAACAAAATGGTTAATCAAAATATTTGCACAAGACTCAATACTCTTACCCTTGTGTTTTATTAGCACCACAGGATCGTAGTGACTTTATACAGCATTTATAACTCAAACCTCAGGTGTTCTTCCTTTGTGCTCATTCAGCTCATAATTAAAATAAATAGCTATTTCTTCTCTAAAGGGCTTGCGATAGAAAGACTCCAGTTTGTAGACGCATTTTCCTCTTCTTGATAGAAATGGAAACTTGGTTTTACACACAAAACTATTATTTATTTTTATTGAGCATCAATCATGTCCAAACCTGGGACGCATCCCTAAGAATATAGCAAGGAATAAGATAGTCATCGTCCCTTCTCTTGGGGGAATCAGACTAATAGCCATTGAAAAAGTGCAATAAGTGCATTGAAAAGGAACAGTTGTACAGCTTAGATGTAAATAAATGGAAGGATTTAAACACTATTTAGGAGCTAACATGTAAGGATTAAATTGTGTGAGCTAAGGAAGAAAATAAAGTCAAGAACTCATGTAGTCTTAGCTTAGACAGCAAGGTGAAGGCTGGGGAATTTGGAAGAGATGACTAGCTTCATTTTGGGCACACTGATTTTTCAGTATTCTTGGAAGAGGCAAATAAAATGTCTGAAGTGCATTACAATGTATGCTGTGGGTAGAAGCCACATTTTAACAGCTTGAAACTTTAGAGACATACAAAGTTAGAGGCATTCAATGTAGACAAATGTTTTAAAAGAAATTTGGCATTAAAAAGCAAGAATGAGTAAGTGGGCTAAAAATAAAGGACTTTTGTTGTTTGTTTTCTTGTTTTGTTTTTATTTTTGCTTTGTTTTAAGATGGAAAAAGATTTGGACAAGTGTACATGCTGATGGACAAGTTCCAGAAAAGAAAGAAACATTGAAGGGTGAATAAAGGAGGTATAATTGATAGTATTTAGTTCCTGGGAAGGGAAGAGGAAATTGGTTGCAGAACATATGTGGAGGTGCTAGGACTGGCAGGAGACTGGCCAGTGCTGACTCTACACACAGAAAAGCAGAAAGAATAAGTCAGGAATCCTGGAGGATTGCAAAGAGGTGGTACACTGCGGGAATGCCTCACTGATGACATCTGCTTTCAAGAATTTATATGACCTTTTAAGAGTGGAGAGACGCTGATGGAGATCAGGGGTTAAAGAGAGTGGAGAAGTTTGAAAATTACCATTGTAGAGAAGGGAAATGAGAGTGACAAGGGAGAACTAGAAGTAGTGTGTGGCAATTTTGAGTATTCAGCTGAGGTTAAAACCACAAATTAATAGTGACACCAACCTGTGAGATTCTAAGATTTTTCTCTTGAGGCATGCAAGCACATGTTCATTCTCTCTCTCTCTCTCTCTCTCTCTCTCTCTGTCTCACATGCACACACATCACTCAAGATTTTTAATAGAAAATAATTTCATCAGAAAGTTGCAAGATATATTAAAAATAGAAGCAACGATAGCCGTTATTTCAAGATATAGAGGTATCTACATATTTTGATTTTAAAATGATACTCCCTATTTTATGAATAAAATGTCTCTACTTTTTGATTTCCCTAAATATATTATTATAAACGGCAACATATTGGCTTGTGTTTGCTTTGTTAGAAAGCTAATAGAACTACTTTAGTCCTTTTTCTCAACAAATGCTGTTACTCTTTGTAAGAATGGGGTTCACTAATTAAACCTTCTTGCTTCTGTTCTTTCTTCAGGTTCTCTTCCAATAGCTCTGTATGTCCAGATTTCTCCATGCTATTTTGCAAGGCCAAAATATGTTATTATTGACACTCTCCTTTCACTGAAAAAAGTGAGAGTTTAAAAAAGGTCTTAAAATTTGCCAGGTTTGTCAGTACCCTTTCCAGGATTTCTTCAGCAGAAAGGACACTGGTTACCTGTTTTGTAATTACACATTAAAAGTTCAAGACACAATATTAACAAAAATAAAATTCCAGTCTTCCATGGCAGAATAAAGATATATGTACAACAAAAGAGAAAAGAAAAAATTCTGAAGCAAACAGAACTCATATCAGAGGAAATTAATAGCCATTTTACACGATTATTAAGCTATAAAGAATTTTCACACAGAAAATATTTTTAACTTTTTTATTACCTTCAATTTATTTGACTTTAACTGAATAATTCTTGTAAATAGTTTGTGGCAAAAGAGTAAGAAAGCTCATTGTGGCAAAAAGAAAAATTAATCATGAACTCATTAAAGCCCATTCCCACTATTTATTTTATTTCCATCACTTCTCCATCTAAGGGCTGAATGACCAAGCATGCTAAACATCATGTAGCACCACTTCATAATGAGCGATGCTGACCTTGATTACCTCTGAATTTCGATGGAGGCTTTACTAGCAGACATTAAATTTATAAAATATATAACTCATTATAAAACTTTCTGTTATATAAATTATGTCATGTTTCAACATTTTTCAAAAGTTTAAATTTATAAAAATCATAACAAAATTGTTTTCTATAATGCATAGTTTTTTCCATCTGTTTTTTGATTCCATTATCTTCTGTGTGATTATGGTATTCATAATATTTTTAAAAATCATCCTTAATCTCTTCTCACCCATCATTATGGTTTTTCCCTGATGCTACACTCTGCCCTCCCACCGCCAACTCCTATAGAGCAGCCTGTATGTGTATTCTTCCATTGAATCACTGTGCACATAGTGCTATCTGTGATCTGTATATGGATATATATGTTAAGTTCATCTGAATCTTCTTTTGGGGAAGAAACTATGTTCAGAAGACACATGCTACGTGAACAAATGACATACTGTCATTATCTGTAACAATATTACCATTTGGCAGCTTGTTTTTCTGTTATCTCGCTTTCTTTACTTGAACTTTGAGCAAATTATTCAACTTCTGTTTTTCACTTCCTCATCTGTAAAATGGTCATAATATTGCCTGTTCTGTAGGGTTGCTCCAATTATTAAATAAATGTTCTTATATAATATGCTGGCATAGTGTAACTGCAAATTATGTTGGTGATAGTAATGAAGATTGAAGAGGAGGAGGACACAGAATTTCACACAAAGGTAATGATTCAGGAAGAGCAAATGAGATAATGACTGAACTTTCAAGAATGCTGATGATTCTTTCTTGAACAAATTGCTATGAATTCACCTTAAACAAGACTTGCTTTAAAATCATTTTGAAGCAACACCCTACAAGTAAAAGGAATGCAGTGCACTCTATTCAAAGACTGTAATTTCAATCCAGCAAACTATGCTAATGTTAAGATATTATATTGTCTGCTAGCACACAAATAAGAATAATATATTGTGTCAGTTTCTTGTGACTGTAGCATATTACCATAAGCTTGGTGACATTAAAAAACAACAATAAAAAAACGTTTTTTTCCTATCATACTTCTGGAGGCAAGAAATCTGAAATCAAGGGATTCTACTTCCTTCAAAGTGTTTAGGGGAGATTCTGCTCCCTGTCTCTTGCAGATCTTCTTGGCTCCACATGCCCCTGTGTTTGTGGCTGCATCACTCTATCTACATGGTCACATAGCCTCTTTTGTTTCTTTCTGTGTGTCCTTTCTAAAGACACTTGTCACTGGACTTAGGGCTCTCTGAAATAAACCTTCATTACCTTATCTCTAGATCTTTAATGATGTTTGCAAAGACCATTCTTCCAGGTGAAGTCAAACTCATAAGTCCAAAACTTTGGACATAAACATATCTTTTGGGGGACCACCATTCAATTTCCTACTAATATGCCTAAGTTATGTGACAGTTGTTTCAAAAAAATTATTGTAATTGTCTTTCTTACTCGATTTTGAAGCTACTTAATCTATTATCTTCATACTGAAAGCACACAATTCTGAACTTGAAATATTGGTCATATCTTTCCAAGAGATCTTCTGTTTACATCAGATTCCCCCTTTCCATATGACAATGTAATTTTTTTGTCTGTGTCACTTATTTTGGTTCCTATTTATGTGTTATTTTAAGATGCGAGATTTTTTAAAACAAATGCCATGCCTTGATTTTACCCCTTGATATTGTGAATTAATTGAGCTATGGGAGGGTTTCCTATATACATATATTTTAAGTTCCTTAGGTAAATTTAAAGTATAGCCAAAGGAGGAAAATTGGCTGCTTTATGTAATATATGTATTAAAATATACATATACATGTACATTTTTTTGGAGACAGGGTCTCACTTTGTCACTCAGGCTGGAGTGCAACAATGGCTCTTTAAAGTGTGATATCAAATTTCTCTTTCAGAATTTAATGAAAAACTATAGAATCTGTTCCAGAATAATGTATTATAGGCACACACAAACAGAATCATGTATTAAAAATTAGGTGTGTACACAAGTTCTTTCATAGATATACTAAGGTTAGAGACTCAGATTAAGGATCCCTAAATATTATTTTTGTTTTGTGAACTGTTGTATCCTATATCAAATTTTTCTAAAGTAAGTCCCACAACCAAGTGAATTCCTTTTGAAACAATTTTGCAGTTTGAGGATTGAATCACATGGTTTGTTAAACCAAGCCTCTCTGTGTATAAAGTATATCTCACCATAACATGTACTACGGGTGTTATCAGTGTCCTGAGGCTTCAGCAATATAGCAGGATCTTCCATATTTTCACGCACTGTAACAATATCAGTGCTCCTACTGAAAGGTAGTTTCTTTTGACAGTTTTCATAAAATTGAAATTCTATGTTAGCTACCTATGATAGAATCTGTGATGTTCATAAAAGCAGTTTTCTTATTCCATCTTCAAAGTGGTGACTGTTTTTGGAGTGACTGACAGAGAGCAAGATTCTGCATCATGTGGCAGAAAGTACCGACCTCATCATGGCCCATTTCCTTTCAAATTGTGCAAGAAAATAAATGATGAAAAATGTGAAGGAAATGTTTCAGAAACAGTCTTTCATGTTTCTAACCACATTACACAACACATGGAAAGGCTAATACTGTATTTTATCTCAGTTAGTGTAACTCATAGCCATGCTTTCAACAGAGGGAAAAAAGAGATTTAAATGCAGGTCTTGGCTTAATTTAGAACTGATTGTTCATTAGTCTTTGGAATAGGTAGGCAAGCTGTCTTCCAAATGAAGGGGAGGCTGTTGGCTGCCTACCCTAAACCCTACTGGGCTGTTTTCAATTTGTTTTTCCTTATGATATTTAGTCTTTCATTCAGTGTTTAATACTAAACATTAATGGGGAAAATATTGCCTAATGAGCTGTTGTCTCAGGCAGAATACAGTCAAACACGCCTCCTTTGCAAGAGCTCACCAGCTTCTGCCAGTATTTAGATAGTGTCATTAATCATGAAGCATTTCACCCTCCTCTGTCCTAGAAGACAAAGGTTTCTCGATGTCATAGAAACAGGCCCTTTTAAAATTAGGTATAAAATAAGACATAAGATACCTAAACACAAAGTATCATATGGTTCAATTACTCTGAGGCAAACACCCCATTTATGGTTCATAGTGCTTCTATTATGGACTTGATAAGTCCTGAGGCATAAATAAGTCCAGAGTTAAGAATTCACCCTGTGAATACACAGCATTTGAAGATTCCGCTATTGGAAAGGATTAGCTGAATAATCAGATATTCAATAGATCAATTTTAAAGGCAATAAGCATTAAAATAAAGCATGTCTGTTCCCAGGGAGACGGCTTTGCATCACAGGTTTTCATGTGGCTTTGAACCTGCAAGTCGATCTGCAGGACTACTGCAGGAAAATGCAGCAATGCAGGAAAAAACACAACTTCCCACCCAATCATATCTCTCACACATATTATGAAAAAAAGTAAAGGCATTTAGTTCAAATTGGAATCACTGTTTTCTTCTATGACTAGAAAGGAAGACCTAAGGGATTTCAGGACAATGGTGAATTCCAAAGCAAATGAAATAGAAAAAAAATCACTGTATGCACATATAATACAAATTCAGGAAAATCTGTTGACAATGACATTTTATTACATAGTGCTATCAGTTTAAGAAGTTCAAAAGAAAAGACACTAAAAATAAATGATAGTATTGAAGGTAGGGAAAGGACACAAAGGGCATTTAAGCCACAAACAGCCCTGAAGCACACTGAGAGTACTGAGGGACTGTGTTCCCTCTCATCATTGCTCGTAGTCAGGAGAGGACAAGACCTGTTCACTTTTCTGTCCTAAACCTATTTGGATTGTTGCTTTTGCAGAAAAGGACGATCTGAGTAATAGAAAATATATGTCAGTCAAAAAAGTTTATTTAGTGTAATCCCTTGTCAGTAAAATGTGAAAGTATAGATTCTGTTTTTATAGGACTGCCATCGACCAGTCGAGTAAAAAGAGAAGCTCGATGTCTGTAAAGCTAGTCATCCTGGCTCACAATATTTTCCAGTGGCTGAGAGCTGCTTCAGTCTGCAAAATCAGAAAAATACTTTGTAAAGCTTATATAATTGAGAATGTTACTGTGTCATGCAAATGTGAGTAACAAGGCTCTTTCATCATACCCGGATCATAACCTCTTGCAGGGAAAGGAACTGGCTTGTGTGTTGTCTGTGTCTCTCCTAGTGCCTAGCAAAGGTCAGAATATATGACACTCACACTCTAAGAGGATTCATAGACTCATAAAATCTTAGGGCCAAAATGGCCTTAGGGATTCTCTAGACTAACTCATTTATTTTTCAGATATGGAAGTTGAGAATCAGAATCTCTAAATGGTTTACCCAAGAGCATACTGCTGATTAGAAGCAGGGCTGAGATTATAAAGAGTGCTCCTCTGCCTCTTCCATTGATGATCAGTTTGATCATCAGAAAGCTTTTGCCCATTTCCTACTACCAGTTATTTACATAATCCAATTAATGGTGAATTTAATTTGATATATATGGGCATCTGTACTGATTGGTTATAATAATAATAAACAATCTCTAACATAGGTCTTACTAGGTATCTGTTTTTTTAAAGGATTTTCCTACATTAACTTATTTAATCCTCACAGAACCTGAAGAGGAATGCACTATTATCACCACCATTTCTCAGAATAGGCTATCAGAGTACTGCCAGTGGAGATAACCGAACTAACTTTATAAAGCTCACGTGTTCAGTCAACTTTCCAAAGTGTGCTATTATTTCTGTGTGGCCACATCTACAGTAGTTCCCAGCCTCAAATGTAAACTATATCAGAAACTAGTCTTTCTGTATGAATCCAGAGAAAATTGTATGTTATATCTGGGACACCAGACTAGATTTTCTTTATTTAAAACAGTTTTAGTTCGGAGATCTTGTTGCGCTATTATGCACTTGGGCCTTTCTTGGAAACACTGTGTTCCAATAAAGCAATTTGCCCCGGTGTTAATTCATGCATTGGGGTTTTGGTCCCTTTTACTCTAAACATTTTAAAATTTCTTACCCATTGAGTCCCTTTGCCCCTCCCAAACACAGCACTGCAGTCCAGGGATTTTGGAGTATAACAAGTCAAACAACTTATTACCACCACCCAACATATATTTAAAGTAAATTTATATTACCCATAAACTTATATAAGTTCCAAACCTCAGGCATTTCCTCATTGGTTTACCCCTAGAAGGTAAATAAACTAACAAAATATTTGAATCTTCCAAAGTATATCCTTTTAATCTTTGGTTATCAGCCCTACCTTGCCTATAAGTAAGTGTACTTCCATAATATTCAAATCCAATTTTTACTGAGGAGGAGGAGTGTGCAACTTAGGGTCAAAAATCAGCTATCGTTTGTAAATTTTACTTTTGAAACTTTTAAAAGTATTGTTGTATTGTGACTTTCTTGATGATTCAGGAAAGTGGGGATTGATATAGTTTGGATATTTGTCCCTGTCTAAATCTCATGTTGAAATGTAATCCCCAATGTTGGAGGTGAGGCTTGATGGGAGGTGTTTGAATCATGGGAGTGGATCCCTCATGAATGGCTTGGCACCATCCTCTTGGTAATAAGTAAGCTATTGCTCTAAGTTCACATGGGATCTGGTTGTTTAGAAGTGTATGGTTCCTGCCCTCCTCTCTCTCTCCTGTTTTATGTAACATGTAAGTTCTCACTTTGCCTTCTGCCATGAGTAAAAGCTCCCTGAAGCCTCCCCAGAAGCCAAGCAGATGTCAGAGTCATGCTTCTTGTATAACCTGCAGAACCGTGAGCCAGTTGACTCTCTTTTCTTTATAAATTACCCAATCTCAGATATTTCTTTACAGAAATGCAGGAATGAACTAACACAGGATGGATAAAACATATCCTTTCATTTTGTTGAGAATAGTGGATGGCAGAATGTGGTGCATTTCTTTCATTTATTCATTTATTAATTCATGTATTCATTCATTATTTTTCTATCATGCCAATTTCAAAAATAAGTTAAT
The DNA here is from genome assembly GCA_963573385.1 of Cacajao melanocephalus. Taxonomy (NCBI): domain Eukaryota; kingdom Metazoa; phylum Chordata; class Mammalia; order Primates; family Pitheciidae; genus Cacajao; species Cacajao melanocephalus. The sequence continues at coordinate 123,743 of CAUYLG010050743.1, read as the reverse complement.
TGTAGCACAAAATTTTAAAAGTTGTAAAATCATTAAGTGGAAAACAACCAAGAATTGTTTATTAAAAGCATGGACAAAGGAAAGGAAATTTAAGATTTATTACTAAAATAGAGCTTAAATCTTAGCTCTGGGTTTCCAGAAGCCCAATTTAGAAGGGAAAGGCAATGGATTGGGTACTTTTCATTGTCTTATAAAGAAAACCATAATTCATTCCAAAACACATGTTTCTTTAATGCTGAATTCTGGCAGGAATTTCACATGAGCTTTTGAGAGGGTCTGTGAAGAACACAATGTATATTGTCCCTGATAGCAATTTTTGTTGTTGTTGTTTTTAAATCACAGAAATGTCTAAGAATGCCTGTTTCATTGGAAAAGGTAAAACCTAATTACTATTAAAAGTCCTCAAAGCTATCTTTAATCTCCCAATTATGCAATCCAAATGTGTAGCATTCTGGTGATCTCATAAGCTAAAGTGATCAAGCTTAGAGAAAGTGCAGTTTACATCATAAATGGATTTCTTGCTCTACAATGATTTAATAAATCAGTTAGTTATAAAGTATCCAATATGTCCCTGGAGCAATGACAAATACTTTGAGATCATATTCAAAATATACATTTTAAACATTATTCTTAAGCTTAACTATATTGTGTTTTACTTGAAAAGTGACTTTACATAAATTAAAAGATATTAGAAATATACTATGTATAGTTTGCCATGAATGGGCAAACTTCTTGTCTACTGGCCTACATGTTTCAAGTCTTGCTGGTTTCCTAAGGTCTCTGGCAACAACTCAATCTTGCCATTGTAGTAGGAAAGCAGTCACAGAAAATATAAACAAATGGGCATTGCTAGATCTGATGTGCAGTAGCTTGGGAACTTTTGTTATAGCAAATAGCATTTAAATTAATTCTAAACCACATGAAGCTCACTATAGATATATTAAAAAGTTAACAGGAAAGAGATTCTTAGTTGAGATAGGTGCTAAAGGTTTTGATGAGGATGACAAATTTGATTATGTTCAGGATAGATAAAATGACTCATACACACACACACACACACACACACACACACACACACACACAGAGGCACAAAGAGGAAGAGAGGGAGAGAGGGAGAGAGAGATTTGGGATGGATATCTTTTTGGAGGATGGCAGAGTATCGATTTTAGGCATCTAGCCAAATGCCTAAAGACAAGATATTGGATAGTCTCTGAACAATAATTGGATCCACTAATCAAAATACTGAATTGCTCACAAAGAACATATGGAAAAATGATAAGGTGTGCTATACGATCTTATGATTCTGTGTTCATCCTTTATAAACATGTTTTATTTCAGAACTTTTCTAATTTGGCATATATATAAAACGTTCTTTTAGATTTAATTAGTACATATTAGAGTACAGATATTGAAGGCTTAGAATAACATTTTGGTTTTTCTGTGTTTAAATAACAAAATAGAATAACATAAAAATGAAGGCTCAACTTCTAGGATTATTATCAATAGTATTAGCAATATTGAGTAATATTATGGCTTTACTAGAAAGACCCAGTAATGCTCTTGATCTTGTATATACATGACTGTCTTAATAAGTTTGCCAGTTATATCTATTGGGTATCATATGTGTTCAGTAGACTCTTGATTTATAAACTTAACATTTTAAATCTATTGAATGGTACTTCTGAGGAAACTAAAATTACATTGAATTATTACATATTTTTTATGTTGAGAATTAATAAAAAAAAGTTAGATGGGACAATAATTTCTTTATAAGCTGAAGTATTTCAAATGATGTTAAAAAGAAACTATGAAAATAAAGTATTTCATGTTTAATGACAGCAAAGCCAATAGGTATGGGAGAAAGATGTTCTCCTGTAAACTTGTAAATGTGGTAAGGTAATCCTTCTTTGTATAAAAACACAAAAAGCAGTTCAGGTGGTGATCTCATGTTCTCAAAAAGGTTGTGTAGCTCACAAATTTGAAATTCACTTGAGGAAGATTTCTAAATTAGTTTTATTAAGAAGTAGAGAAAATAGTGAGCAACAAATTTGCATTCGTATAAAACTTGTTTATAATTCCTCTACATAATTCAATATATTCTATAATTTATACTAGTTACATTCTTGTTAAATTGTATGTTCTATTTTTCCTTTTTTAGTTATGAAAGTTTTCCAGTATAGAGAAAAATGAAATATCTATGTCTGCTACCTGGACCTAGCAAATATTAACATTTTACTGTATTTGCTTCTGGTTGCTAATTTTTAGGCCAAACAAAGCTTTACTACTACCCAGAAGTATAATTTCTAAATAGGTGTAATGGTATGATATTTTAAACAATATATGATAATTGCTTTTTTTTTTAATTTTACCTATATGATATCACGTTTTTATCCTTTGGAACTTTAATTTAAAAAATCAGATTATCTTCAGACTAATAATAAATTTGATTAGTTGTTCAAATAGGTTTAACTGATTTACATACAGTTACTAAACATGTAAGTAATGCTGTCTGATTGAATAATAAACTTGAATTTGTTCAAGCATAAATTATATTTAGATTTTATATTCAAATATAACATGTGTTTGTGTGAACAAAGCAAAGTTGATGTGAGTAGCTTGATAATATAGAAATCCTTTTGTTTATAAAAAACTGGACATTCACGCCTTTAATCCCAGCACTTTGGGAGGCAGGCGGGCGGATCACGAGGTCAAGAGATCGAGACCATCCTGGCCAACATGGTGAAACCCTGTCTCTACTAAAAATACAAAAAAATTAGCCGGGTGTGGTGGCGCACGCCTGTACTCCCAGCTACTTGGGAGACTGAGGCAGGAGAATTGCTCGAACCCGGGAGGTGGAGGTTTCAGTGAGCTAAGGTTGGGCCACTGCACTCCAGCCTGGTGCCTGGTGATGGAGTGAGACTCTGTCTCAAAAAAAAAAAACCTGGACATAGTATAGTATCTTGAGGGAAATTCCCCACAACTCCTTTCTAAACCTTTGTTCTTTATTTAGTCACTATGTTATTTATTTTAAAGTAGAGACTCTAAAGGACTAGAAATGAGACTGGCGGTGCTCTCTCAGCACTTGCAGAATTCCAGGTATAATCAGGGAGCTAATATGGTTTTATGATGATGAAAACGCCATACTTACAAAACAGAATGGAAATAAGTAGATATGTGGGCCCTGAATTTAAACTGAGACAAATGTCTCTGTATGAAATGGACTATTACTGGTTTATCTTCAATTCATTTCAGAAATACACTACAGTAGACCAGTGGACCAGATAATCACATATAGTTGAAAGTGTGAATGGTGCAGTGTAGCCATTCATTGCTTTTACATTATGTAGCAAGCAGAAAATTGGTAAGAATTCAAAACGCCTGTAAATAGCAACTTCTTCTGAATAGAGGTATCCAGAATGCTTACTAAATAAGACAATGGGAGCTTTGCTAAAGCAAAAGGTTTACTCATGTCAGCCGCAAAAGCACACCGGAAGAATAAATTCCTTTGGCATTGAATTCCCAAATTCTTTATAATAAACTTAAATTTTTTTAACATAAATTGTTGCCTAAAGCATCTGCTACCTACACACAGCAACCTATTTTGTATGTCTTTCTTTTTTGTGAATTCACTCCATTTTCCCAGTCATTAATTTTTAAACTCAAACGATTTGTTCTTTAGACACTGCCATTCTCTGTCTACTTATAAGGACGTGAACCTGCACCATGTCTCAATACTACTGCTAAGTGAATTTTATTTTATACAAACCAGGTCTACGTCTTTGCAACAAGGTGAACATGGCAATATGTGTGGCTAATTCAACTTCAAAACATAGATTTTATTGGATTACATTAGGAACTTGGGATATGCCAGGCAGCAATCTCTTTGCAAAATCAATTTGGGAACTTTGATTAAGTATACAGTACTGTGTATGCCTAATCAAACCTTATTTTACTCTGACATATTTAACCAGGTTTGCAAATATAGAATTCATATTTTTAAAGAGATAAATCTCCATTCAGTCTGAGTCTACCCACTCATTACAAGCTACTTATTTTACTTCCTAATATGTGGATGTGGACTCGGGGTCACAAAAAAGAATTCACCCAAGAATTGTTGATTCAGCTAAAACAAAAATGCCATGTCAAATCTCCTTTTGCAGTGAGTGCTAGTCACTGCCAGGAAATAGCTTTCTGAAACTGAGTTCTTAAATTTAATCTCCACTTGATTGAATTAACCACACATATCTGAAAAGGGAGTAAGAGGAAAAAAAAAGTTATTTCATTGCCAAACTGTTAAAAAAAGAAATACTGGACCTTTTGAGGAAAAAATATCCTGACTTCAACTTATTTCAAGGGCATAGTCAGGATATAATTTGGGCTTTTTTTTTTTAGTTAAGAAAGGTTACACATTTGTATTCTGGCAGCCATTCTATTGTTTTATTAAAGACTGAAGAGTGAAAGACCAAGAGAATATGCAGCTGCACCTGATAAGAGTTTTTCTTTAAAGATGACCCCAACCTGTGGAAGATGATTTATGAAATCATGGTTTTCATTATTGGACTTGGTGCTGACTGTGTTGTTTTTGATTGATGGGCCTGTAGTTTTCGTCTTCTTTTGTCTTCAGTAGAGAACAAGGGCATAAAAACACTGCTAGCGAATGAAATTATGTAAAACGTGGCAATTCTTAGGGACAGGTGGTTTGAAAGAAATGTAAAGGAAAGTATTAAAATAGCTTAAACATATAATACACCATGATTTTTTATTAGTTTTAAAGAAAGTTACATATACTATAGCAGACATTTTGTGAAAGTTTTCATTTGCTACTGAAAAAAAATACAAGAAGAAATAGCATTTTATTTACCCTGGCATATAAAGTATTCTAACCGACAGGAAAGAACATCTTTTATTTTATAGGCAAACAGAAAATAGATTAGTCTGTTTATATAATATATATAAGAATGTGTCCTGGTCTGGTATGGTAGCTCACATCTGTAAACCAAGCATTTTTAGGGCTGAGGCAGGTGGATTCCTTGAGTCCTGGATTTCGAGACCAGTGTGGGCAACATGGCAAAACCCCATCTCTACAAAAAATACAAAAACTAGCTGAATGTGCCTGTAGTCCCAGCTATGTAGGAGGCTGAGGCAGGAGGATCACTTGAGCCAAGGAGGTGGAGGTTGCACTGAGCTGAGATTGCAATACTCCACTCCACTCTGGGTGACAGATCGAGACCTTGTCTCAAACAAAGAAAAAGAATGTGTCCATGTGTCTTTTTCTTAGAGTCAATAGCTCTACAGTTTCAGTTTTACAGAATTTTCTATCACATTGACAATATACATTATGAAATAACTTTTCTTTTTGTGATGTCTAAAATCTGTGTGTGTGTGTGTGTGTTTTGCTTCTCAAAATAATATAGGCAAACTGACAAAGTAATGGGACTAGACTTTAAGAGCAAAGCTCCGGCACACAGAATCTGGGGGTATTGTGGAGACTATAGAAAGCCAGAAACATCTTCATTTCCCTTCTTTGAAGTACTTCTAGTAACTATCAGAACCATCCTTATTATAGTTTGCTGGTTTTAATTTCTCAGAGGGAACATTAACTAACATTGTTAGAAAATCACGTATTTTATAAAACATAATCAATAATATATAATTGATACAGCCCATTTATCAATAGTTAATAGCTCTCTTCTCATGAATATTATTGTATACATAAAATTCCTAAGGTATCTATACATATTTTGTTAGATAAATTAATTCCTTTGTATAATATGTTTCTCTACAGATTCTTTAAGAAAATAGGCAGGGTGGAAGCCAACCTAAATGTGGTTAATATTGCAGGATTTTCTTTAAGAAAGGAATATAAAAGTATGAATACAAATGTGATTTAAAGAAGTAAATATTAATTAGGATGAGACCTGTAAAAGTGAACATTTCTAAAAGCTAAGCTTCATTAACTTCATGATAAACCTTTCTCTAAATTTTTTACAAAACGGAGTAGAATTTTCAAATCATCAAATATAGGTAAAACTAATTGTATTGGGCAGTTCTTGTATTACTATTAAGAAATACCTGAGACTGGGTAATTTATAAAGAAAAAAGGTTTAATTGGTTCATGGTTCCTCAGGCTGTACAGGAAGCATAGCAGCTTCTGCTTCTGGGGCAGCCTCAGGAAGCTTTCATTCATGGCAGAAGGCAAAGGGAGGGCAGGTACATCACATGGCAAAGCAGGAGCCTGAGAGAGCCGGGGGAGGTGCCGCACACACTTATAGACCCAGATTTCATGAGAACTTATTCACTATCTCCCGGAAAATCCCAAAGGGATAGTACAAAAATATTCATGAGAAATATGCCTCCATGATCCAATCGCTTCCCACCCAAGCCCCACCATTTAACATTAGGGATTACATTTCAACATGAGATTTGAGCAGGAAAAACATCCGAACTAGATCAGTTAAAATGACTTGATCAATTGATAGCACTACTACCATCATAATCATCATCCTTTATTGGGCACTTGCAACATTCTAGGCACTATGTAAGTGCTTTGCATTAATAATCTCATAAAATTTTCATAACAATTCCATGAGGTATGTGTGATCGTTTAATCTACATTTTAGAGATGAGACAATTAATACTCAGGGAGCTTAAATAACATGTCCCAGAACATGCAGACTAACACATAGAAGGGCAAGAATTCTAAGCCAAGTATATGCAAATGTAAATTCAATAAAATTAATTTGAATTTTTATTAATAAAGGACAACTACAATGCAAAACTAATATAAAATTTTTGCATTCATCCAGTGAAATACTGAAATGTATGGTGATTGTGTGTTTCATAACTACTTCAGGGTTTCTAATGTGACATTTTTGATACAAGAATCTTTTTGGATGTGAATGTTGAGAGGCACTGGAACGTTCAAAGTTCTTCACACCTTCAGGCCTCATTGACACCATTTATCCTGTGTATTTGTGGAAAGAGTAGTTTTCTTTAGCGAGCAAGGAAGCATATCCACAACAAATTTCTTGGCTTCCAAACATTACCTAGTTGTTTACAGCTAACTAAACTTTAACAGCACTTCAGTGAAAAATGTCAGGGGTCATCCAAAAGGTCTAGTGTTGCCTATATATTCAAACATAGCTACTCTGCAAGTAGAAGATGTAATGAAAAGATGTTTAAAATGTATTTTTAATCAAAATATACAATTCAAGACTTGGCTTATTTATAAATTAAAAACAAAAATTATTAGATTCTTGAGCAGTAGATAATTCATTTAATTTCAAATTGAGGTGCATTAAAATGCTAACCATGTAGTAGAATGGTTAAGCAAAATTGCTTTTATAGAAAATATAGAAATAATAATGTATATTCATAACTAACGAATAAGTGTAAGTGTTGAGTTGGCTCCACCACATGTAAACCTGAAAGGAAAATTTGCTGCTGAATTATGCTCAGAAAAACAACAAAGATAAATGCCAAAAGCAATTGGGGTCCTGAAAATTAGACTGAATTTGTCAGCCGTTATCTGGAAACTCATTTAAAATTTCTTTACATTGAAAGTACACATTAAAATTAAATTCTACCCTATGATATACCCATCTTTGTTTCTATAGAAAAATGTTTTAGATGTCCAGTTAAGTTGTATTTTTCTTTTTAAATCTTCATATGAAAAGAAATTTTCAGGAAGTTTTCATTTGACTCTATGTGAATTGTCAAAGCAAAAATGTCACTGGAAAAAATTAGGCAGCCAAGAATGACTTTGTTTAAAACTATTGCAGGCCAGGTGTAGTGGCTCATGATTACAGTCTCAGGGCTTTGGGAGGCCAAGCTAGGAGGATTTCTGGAGCCCAGGAGTTTGAGACAAACCTGAACAACATAATGAGATCTTGTCTCTCCCAAAAAAGAAGAAGAAGAAAAAAAAAAGACTATTGCAATGGAGTAGAGAGAAAGAATTACCAAAACAAATGGTGAAAGGGTTTTTAATGATCGGGGTGAGCCACTGGAAAATTCTGGGGGATGAGAATGTTGCAGAAGGGAAGTTGATCAATGAGATGTGTCAAGCTCATTTAGTTATTTCTGAGTTTGCAAATGTTTTTATTCTTTGATTAGGTCATCTGTGTGTGCTAATTGCCACCCATCTGAGAAGTTAGGCTCCTAAGCTCCTGTAGAGACTGGCATCCTTCAATGTTTACATTCCAACATGATGGTTCCCAGGTTCTTGAAAAAGACATTGTCTGAGTTGTAAAATTGGCAAGAGGCTGGGAAAAGATTTACTTACATTTTAGAGAGTCAGAGGAAGACTGCAGAATTTTAAGTTTTCTAAAGTAAATGCCTTAATAAAAGGAAGGACAAGGCCCAGAATCAGGATAAAAATCAGTTTATAGTGTAATTGGGTTGAGGGGAAGTTGGTCAGAGCTCAGTCACAGTGAATGCCTGTGAGAATCACAGCATTGTCTAACACAACATATAACCTAATATTATATAATAATCTTTTTCCACAGGAGCCTTTATAAATACTTATTAAATGCCAAGCAGAATTCAAAATTCATTGTTTATTATTTTAGTCAATCTTCACAACATCCTGAGAAGTCTTTCTCATGATCACCAATTTATATATGAAGGAGGTGGGACTATTTGTGTCTCATTCCTAATAACAACTATATTCTACTACCTTCACAAGAATTTTCTAAAAGAAAGTAGCTTTCAAATTCTTCACTGCAAACCTAAACATATTTTCACAAAACAGATTGGATATCAGTATATCTATTATTCAGCTTGTCATACTGTGCAAGATAGTAGGAATGAATCATCTATTAATGTGATTTAATGTGTGATACTGAGTAATTGCATTTGGTGGGGTCATTTTATGAATATCCTTGGGGTACTAAGATTCTCTGTATAATGAAGGTCACAGTGAAAAGTTGATTAATTGGCTATGAAGTTCTTGATATGTTTTTGAATGTATTCAACATCAACTGTGTTTCAAAGTAATGATATATTCTTTGGTATTATGATTAACAGTGAGCAACACAAAACTGAAGAATTCAATGTATGTTATCTGACTAGCACAATATTTTGTAGGTTACATAGTTTCTCTATTGAAGCAAAGTCCACATTACATAAAATTAATCATTTTAAGGTGAACAATTTAGTGGCATTTAATACATTAACAATGTTACGCAACCACCATCTTCATCTAGTTCCAAAATATTTCTGTCACCCCAAATGAAATCCAACATCTATTAAACAGTTGCTCCCCATCCCCTCTTCCCTTAGTCCCCACAAATATCAGGTCTTCCAAATGCAAATGTTTATCATTATTAATGGGCACAAATAACAGTTAATACTCATTTAGAGAAATAGTTATTTAGGGCGTACCATGTTCCAGAAACTATTTTAAATGCTCTCTATCAAATAATTTTATCCTTAACACAACTCTATGAACAAACTGAGGCAGAGAGGTCAAACAATTTGCAGAAGGACACAAAGAAAATACAAGATAGAGCACCGTGGCTCATGCTTGTAATCCCAGCACTTTGGGAGGCTTAGGTGGGCAGATCATGAGGTCAGGAGATGGAGACCAACCTGGCTAACAGGGTGAAACCACGTCTCTACTACAAATACAAAAAATTAGCCAGGCGTGGTGGCAGGCACCTGTAGTCCCAGCTACTCAGGAGTCTGAGGCGGGAGAATTGCTTGAACCCAGGAGGTGGAGGTTGCAGTGAGGTGAGATCGTGCAACTATACTCCAGCCTGGGAGCCAGAGGGAGACTCTGTCTAAAAAAAAAAAAAAAAAAAAAAAAAAGGTGCAAGGTAGGGGTACATTAAGAGGATTTGAACCCATTTTATCCAGTTACCACTGGCAATACTATATCTTCGTGGCAGACAGAGACACAGCTATATTTTCATTCAATACTTAGACGCTTTACAACTTGATTAATGCTAAAACATGACACATAAAAAAAAATCAAACAATAAACAACAGCTACAAACATGCATATAGAGTTTTCCTGACAAAGGAGATAAATGGGATAGGCCAGAAACAGTAGAGAGGTACCAGAAAGAAAGAAAACTCAACTCTTCTCCCATGTAAAGTTCAAAATAAATTATTATTTTGTGATTTGTCCACCCAGGATAGCAATTCTGAATTTTTGCTTCATAAAAATGAAGAAAAAATGTATTTCAACTTAAATACATTTTGCCTTAAGGAGCTTCAGACAGTTTGAACTTGAAATGCAGCCCGTGAATGAATATTTAATTTCACTTTCCTTATAAGAGAAGTTGAATCACTTTTGCAAGTCTGAGGGTGACAGTTTCAAATTTCATCTCAGGCAGGCAATCAACAGAGAATAATATTACAGCAGGGGGAAAAGTTGGTGATTCAGTAATGACATTTTAATGTTACAGAACAGAGTATTGGTATAGAAATTTGCAATCCCTTGTGATAGCTTTCTGTTGACTTAACAATCAATACCATCATAACAATAAAAACATGCAAGTCTCTAGCTATAGGCAATGCCTAAGAATGAGAACTTGTCCATCATTTGTTACAACCTTCCAGGTTTCCCTGCACGACAAAGTATTTTCCATGCATTTAATCTGGTGTTATAAAGCAAGACATAGACATTTAAAGATATTGAAAAAGTATTTCTTCCTCTTGGCTATTATTTATTAAAGCAAAGGTGGTTTTACAGAATACTTTTTTATGTGAGCGTCTAAAACTAATTTGCATTTTTATTTTAAATTTGAATAGCTTCAAATGCAATAGATAGTATCTTATCATCATTAAGCATTTATTAAGCTTTCTTATTGTGTGGCGCCATAATCCCATAATCAGGATTGAGAACAGACGTGGTCTCTGTCCATTAGAAAAGCATGACCTATAACCTGCTCGCTGACCACAAAATGGACTCCACCCACTCAGTGTCTTTACTTACTGAGTTGAAGAATAATGACTGTAACTGTCTAATCTTTTCTATTAATGATGCTTATAAATTGATCTTCTTTTTTATGATCCATGAGCATTTTCTCATTTCTGACATGTTTTTCTGTTTCCACGGAACCTTATAATAAACTCTTATTATGTCCATCTTCCACGGTAAGAGGGAAAAATGAGAACAGTAGTCTGCAGCTTTTTATACTTTCAGTTATGAAAATAAGATCACAGAAAACATTCAGGATTGTTGTGTATGCTAATTTAACTCTGTCTACAACAAAGCATGTATAATCTTAGAGGCCCACAAAAGACAATGTGAAAACTGGATCCTTCTCTCTCACCTACTTCTAGGCATTATTCATCTGCTTCACAAAAGTTTGTAGTGTGCATCTACTTGACAAGGATAAGAAAGATAATGAAGCATGATGCCCTTGCTCTAGAATCACATAGTCTAAACAGAGAAACATAAGTATTAACAACTTACTATAAGAGCATGGTTAGGAATGTTACTCTACATACGTGTAAGAATTATATGAGAATACAGAATACTTTCCTGCCTTAGTAAATGCATCTCATCAGAGATAAAAGTAGAAATAGACTTTGAGCTGGGCATGGTGGCAGTGTACCTATATTCCCAGCTACTTGGGAGGCTAAAGAGGGAGAATTGCTTGAGCCCAGGAGTTCAAGGCCAGCCTGGGCAGCATAGCAATATCTTGTGATACGGTTTGGCGGTGTCTCCACCCAAATCTAATCTTGAATTGTATGAGGGACCCAGTGGGAGGTAACTGAATCATGGTGGTGGGTCTTTCCTGTGCTGTTCTCATTATAGTGAATAAGTCTCATGAGATCTTATGATTTTATGAAGGAAGTTCCCCTACACAAACTCTCTCGCCTGTCACCACGTAAGATGTGACTGTGACTTTGCTCCTCCTTCACTTTTGCCCATGTTTGTGAGGCCTCCACAACCCTGTGGAACTGTGAGCCAATTAAATCTCTGTCATGGTTTGGATCTGTGTCCCAAATGTCACCCTGCATTATAATAATCCCCAGGTGTCATGGGAGGGACCTGGTGGGAGTTAATTGAATCATCCTTTCCTGTGCTGATCTCGTGATAGTAAATAAGTCTTATGAGATCAATTCCTCCACATATGCCCTCTTGCCCACCACCATGTAAGATGTGCCTTTGCTCCTTATTTGCCTTCCACCATGATTGTGAGGCCTCCACAACCATTTGGATCTGTGAGTCACTTAAACCTCTTTTATCAATTACCCAGTCTCAGGTGTGTCTTTATTAGCAGTATGAGAATAGACTAATACTAATACCTCTAAAAATATTTTTAAAAATAAAGAAATAATAGAAAGTAGTAGGCCCTGAATGATGAGTAATATCTAAGACTGGGAAACACAGGAAGGGTGTTCTGGAGAAATGGAATAAATTACAAATGTATGTAAATCTCAAAGTCGAATATTTCTCAAAATTATGCATAATTATAGATAATATGATATGGAAATGGTATAGGATGTGTAGCAGTGAATTTCTGAAGATATACCTGGAAGCCAAGTTTTTGAAGAATCACATTAACTCTGGTAAGGAGTTTGAACTTATGTGGTAGCAATTAGTAGCCATTGCGGAGAGTAATATGTTAAGACTATTTGGGAAAAGATAACCATGGCAATGGATGTTCATTCAAAGAATGTTTCACCTCATAAGCGTTACTTATCCAGCTTTCAGATCTCTCCTGAAATATTCCTGACACCTTTTCCCAGCAGGTAGTCTTCATCAATCCACCCCTTTATCCAGTCACCTTTTCCCACATGTATTTACTGAGCAGTTATTGTGCTAGCCATATTCCTTGGCTTTGCAGATACAGAGATAACCGAAGTTGATAGTCTCCATGCTCATACAAGTTCAATCTGTTGATGTATGAATTACCTACTGATATATAACAAACTACTCAGAAACTTAGAGGCTTAAGAAAGTAACCATTTTCTTCCTCATGATTCTGTGGGTTGACTGGACAATTTACTACTAGTGTTACCAGCGCTTACTCACCTGGAATCCACCTGAACTTTGGAGGCTATGATGACCTCACTTATATAACCAGCTCAGATTCAGGGGTTAGAGAAATAGATTTCATCCTTTGAAGGGAGAAACTGAAAAGACAAATTATCATCAGACCATAGAAGGATTGAATAAATAACTACATGATTTACAATGATTACAATAATTACAAAGATTGAATAAATAATTACAAATGTCAAAATGTGCTTTGAAGGAAACAGGCCTAGTCTTAAAATACATGTGAGCTCAGTAGACCATTTTAGAAAAAAGGGTCAGTCAAGGCCTTTCTAAGAAGGTGGTATTTACCAGCAACCTGAAAGACAAATGGAGCCAGTAAGTACAATGACTCAGCTGGGAGAGGCAGAAAATAAAGGACGGTTATGTTTGTGGAGCAGTGATCAAGTCAGTGTGTCTGTCCTTAGCATAGTGATGCTAAGAAGCAGATAGCATGAAATGAAGTTGGATGTATAGTTACAACACATCCTGACTTCTGGGCCTTGTGTCTGATACCCAAGACCCAGACCTGTTTTGTCTGTCTCTTCTGTTGATTTAATAGTTTTTTGCTGATGTGATGGGATCTTGTATACTTTCATGAAACAAGGGCTCAAATAATTTTGCAGATAATGGGTGGTCAATAAACATTTGCAACCTGAGTGAAAGAGACAGGAGAAAAAAGAGGTACCAACAAAAATATAAGAATATTCAGATTTAAATCAGCCATTAAACTAAAAGCATACTATACAAAGGACTTTCACTTTAATATCTTTTGGATCTTATAGTGAGGCGGGATACATATTATTATCATCATTCTCTTTGCAAAAATAGGGCAAATATAACTTAAACAAATCAAGTCACCTGCTCAATTCACCCAGACATTATTGGTATATCTACTTATGTTTATTCAAAACTCAATGTCTATCATCTCTTTTACAAAGAAAAAAAAAAAAAAAAGGACATGCCAGTAAAAGAAGAAAAAATAAACACTAGTATTTTCCTCAAATAATATTTCTACAATAGTATTTAAACTTACCATAGAAGAAGTTATATGAACGAACATTGTGTGGTTGGTAAATGCAGATTCTAGTATCAAAATAAAGATCTACTAAATCAAACAGTTCCCAAGGGGAGTCTGGAAATATGTATTTTAAACAGGCCTTCCCATCCCCCAACAGTGATTTATTTTGGCAAATAATGCCTTAATGCTTCTTTCCAGGGTAAGGACATTCATTCTGAAACTTCTAGCAAACAAGTAATTCCCTCACTTAAGAATGATATGATACTAGAGATGAAGCACATGCTTATGAAGATAAATTAACAGTAAGATTCAATGTAATTCCAAACTGAAGATAATAAGCACGTTTTGGAAAAGCATTGACTTTTATTTTTTATTTATTTATATTAATCCTCCCCTCCCTAGACTGCTCAGTAGAATGACTGATTCCTTAAGGAACATTTTACAAAGAACTTGGGCAGGATTATGCCTATATTGTTTTCCTCTACAAAAGTAGCAGCTAGCACAAGTGCCCAGTATTCTTTGCAGACTTAAATTTGTTGTATTTTTCTCTTAAATTTCTTCTTCACCTTGTAAGCATAGAAACAAATCACATTCAACAAGCCATAAGTACAAAATTAAAATAAGATATTCACATCAGCTAATTCTGCGTAGTTTAGTATACTCCTAATTGACAAAACAAATAAAACTAAACAAATTAACTAAAGAAAACATTTTGAGTGGGATTTTTACCCTATTAATATTTCAACACATTGCCATAAGCACTTCCTTCTATTTTTTTAAAGGTTTTGTTCTTCGTTAACTGCTATTTCACTATCTAGACATTCTTCAATAGCATGTACTTCAATATCCTTCACATCCTTTTACACTACACAGGAAAATTGTTTAAAAGTCTTGGCAGATAACATTGCTCCCTTCAGGAGATGACAAATATTTTTATAGTGTGTTTATATAGTTTTATTTGTTTTAAAAATATCACTTGTGTGTTTCTTTAAATCTAATAAACAAACTTTAAGAAAAAAAATTTTGATCATAAGATGTAGACCATATTTTTATAAGTAGCCTGTCATATGGAACAGCTCTGCCCAACAGAAGTAAGTTAAATATGATCAAAATTTAAAATTTTCTCATAGTCATATTTTAAAAACATAAAAAGTGCATGTGTACCACAACAATAATAATCTTATTCAGTGTGATAGTTAATGTGAAATGAAGTTGTACTCAAAATAAGACTGTTTACTTGACAGAAAAATATTTTACTTCATTTTAGCTTTTATATTTAAAATGTAATTAACCAAATGTAGTCATTATGCACATTTCACGTGTTCCGTAGCCACATGTAAGTAACAGCTACCGTAACAGGTAGCTCAGAGAGAATATCAAAACTGGCCATTGGCAAAATTGGAATAATGCATCTGTTTCTCCCCTTTGTATAAAATAAGCCTTTGCCTCACCCTCAGGATGTCTAACACACTAAATCCAGTCCAGAACAGCACTGCAAGTTTTTAATGAATTTTCTAACATACCCACCCTCTTTTCTGTTATAGTGTGTTGTCAGAAAAACTAACTATGACTCTAGTTTTTAATCCTTCCCAAAAGGCTTAATGCTTCAGGTTAAGTAAAATGCACATACTTCATTACAAAGCATCCTCAAAGAAGAAGGGAGATATTTTTCTTTTTGGTCAGTTTGATTTTTTTAGTCTTTGAGAATGCATATTACTGTAATGATAACTATTACTTGATATTCTCATTATCTTAATTTTTTAGTATACCTGTAGAATTTACTGGTAAAATTGCTGCTGCTATTGAGAACGTGACTTTTTCATACTAGGTAAATTCTGCTTAAACATATACACCTGTAATTGTGATAGAACCATTTGGATGAGGAAGAGATCATTCATAGTTGTCAGGAGGAAATGGAATGGGAGATAAATAACAAAGCTCATAATGAACAGAAGGGAAGATTTCCTAAAATTACTCTGTTCTTTCCCCCATGCTGTTAAAGAAATTCTTTATGACACAAGAGAATATTTGACATTTGAAAGTCAGCAAATGTTTAATGATGATTCACAACATGATGAAATACTGTAGAGTCTGACTGCTTCATCCTTGATAGAGAAATGGTATGTGTAACACTGATGTTCATCAGTCTCACAATCAAGAAGGGGAAATTCCCCTCAGAGGAATTTCTTATATACCCATAGGAAAGCAGTGAAAAAACTTGACAAGTATCAATTTTTAAAAATCCATTAATTTCAAATGAGATGCTCATAAGAATGTGCATTAATTACAAATTAAAGACATATTTTTAGCAGTTCTTAAGTTTGGTCTTCCACTTGAGATTTCTTCTGTTTTGTGTTAAATTTAGAAGTTCTTGGTGATTATTTTTCTGTAGAAATATTATCACTTATCAATTCATTCAGCTGTTTGAAATATAGTTAAACCTAATAAAGTTCTTGGATCTGTGAATTATTGTATTTCAGGTCTGAGCTTTCCCAAGTATTTTTTTGTTAGGCTTAATCTCACCTAAATAAAAAAATTTTTATGTGGATATAGGGAAAAAGAACAAGTAATTGCCCTAACATACAGAGAGTATATTTCATTTGTAATGGAAATGATGGCATTATAATATTAGAATATTAATGGTGATATTAGAATATCAATGAAATGTAGATGACAAAAATAAAATAGAAACAGTAGGAAACATATAGGAAAAGCTAGACACCAAGAATATGCTATAGTCTTTGTTGTAAATGAATTAATCCTCTTTTGCAAACTGGTAAACAATAAAATAGGTTAAAGTCATAATTTTCATAATATAAAGAACTAATCATTTCAGATTTTGGATAATACCAATAAAAATAACCATAATCATAATTTTCTGAGTACTTTCTACTAGCCAGTTACCCTACTAAATGTTTTACATGCTTACCCTGTTTAAAAAAAAAACAAACTTACCCTGTTAAAAAAAAACTTATACTGTTCAAAAAATTACTTATCCTTTCTTATATATTTAGAAAAAAAAGAAAAAGCAATCCCGTAATAGTATGTTCCTTAGGTCCATCCATGTTTTCAAAAATGACAATATTTCATTCTTTTTTATGGCTATTGGGAATAATGCTGTGTTAAACATGGGAGTCAGATAGCTCTTTGACATACTAATTTTATTTTCTTTAAATATATACCCAGAAGTGAAATTGCTAGATCATATGATAGAAATCCTGAGACATGCACAGGGATCACATTTAGAAATAGCAATTATTGTAACAATGTAATTACCCTCTTTTGCATCATATGCATAATAATTTATTAATGCTATATAATCTAATAGAAATAGAAGAGGAAATATCTTAATGGTTGGATGTGTTATTCCATTGGCATTGCTATAAAGGAACACCTGAGACTGGGTGATTTACAAAGAAAAGAGGTTTATTTGGCTCAGGTTCTACAGGCTCTATAAGAAGCATGGCACCAGCATCTGCTTCTGGTGAAAGGCTTAGGAAGCTTTCAATCATGGTGGAAGTCAAAAAAGGGGCAGGCATGTCACATAACCAGAAAGGGA
Source organism: Cacajao melanocephalus (assembly GCA_963573385.1). Taxonomy (NCBI): domain Eukaryota; kingdom Metazoa; phylum Chordata; class Mammalia; order Primates; family Pitheciidae; genus Cacajao; species Cacajao melanocephalus. Next base: position 106,169 of record CAUYLG010050743.1, on the reverse strand, counting down.
AGAAGAAAGATGCTACGCTCTTTGAAACAACCAGCTGTCTTGTGAAATAATAGACTGAGAACCCACTCATTACCTATGGGATGGCTCTAAGCCATTTAGGAGGGATCCATCGCCATAATCCAATACCTCCCACTAGGTCCCACCTGCAATGCTGGGGATTACATTTCAACATGAGATTTTGAGAGGACAAACATTTAGTCTATATCAGTTGACTAGCTCTTATTTTTCACTACAATATTCACATAAACAACATATTCTCATCATTATTATTGCACTTATTAACTTTCATAGGAAATGATTAATAATTATTCTGAGCCACCACCCACTCCCATGGGCAGTGAAGTTTGGAATGGCCTGCTGGAGATTTTTATATATGCCTCCAACAACACTGTCTCCATCATCACCTTCCTGAGCATCATGAGTTTAGCTATCTCAAGAGGTACGCAGGTCACGTAGCTAAACAATGTTAATCAGAACAATGTTTTTTATATCTTGCTAAACTGTTTTAGATATATTTTTAAAAATGAATTTATGTGTACTGTATGCATTCATTAATGTTCAAGTATGTATATCTTAGAAAATTGTTATATATGTTGATATTCTTGAAATAAAAAAGAAAAAGCTGCTTGAAAGATTTAGCATAAAGAAAATAAGAAATAAAATGTCATTTTAGCACCATCCTTTTTTTTGCTCATTCAAATATCATCTTTCTTTTAATTTCAGTTTGTGGTAGTATTATGTTTTAAATGTAATACTAAGTCAAGATACATAGGGTATAAATATATTTCTGGTTCACAAACTCATAAGGTTTTATTTTGTCTCTTCCATTCGTACTTGCTTTTAGACATTTAGTTCTGACATATCCATCAGAATATAAGTAAACAATGATGAAAAGTAAAATGTTCCTTCAACACTTCATTCTGTTTGTTGTTCTTTAAGTGAACTATTGCCATGTGACATTTGAGAATGACATACTAGATGTTTAAATCTGAAAATTGTTCTGGTCTTGTATTTCAATTCTGTTGGTGAGAAACAACTTTTGGTATAGCTGCCAATGAACTTAAGAGGCAAACTGAAGGCACAACTGTAAGAACTAATTTTTCCAAAGGCAAGGTGACAAATACTTCTCTGTCCTTTAGGTATTATGCCTGTAATATGGGATACCATATCAATATTATATTAAAAAATTTTTCTTCAGGACCTTATCAAAACATTTGTTTAATATTATAAAGATATTTATTTGATTAAATTATGGCATGCTCTACTTGAAAAGTTGAATATTTGTGGGGTTGGGAATTATATATGGCTTTATAATATTATATATAGGTGACAATTTCCAAAGTGTTCTAAGTTTCTTTTCAGATCACAGGGATATTGAGGAATTCAGTAGGCTTTTATTCAGATTATCCAAAATCTGAATATCAATGCAAGGAGTTTTCCTCTGTATTCTTACCTATATTCTTTCAATACTTCTTGTCTATGTTTTTTCAACTTAGGAAAGAGGGCATTAGACTGGGAAAACTCGGTAGCAATCGAGAGGGAGAAGAGCGTCAAAAATTAGAGTGTGGGCCAGGCTCAGTGGCTCACATCTGTAATCCCAGCACTTTGGAAACTCAAGGCAGGTGGATCACTTGAGGTCAGTAGTTCCAGACCAGCCTGGCCAACATGGCGAAACCCCTAAAAATACAAAAATTAGTCGGGCATGGTGGTGTGCACCTGTAATCCCAGCTACTTGGGGAGGCTGAGGCATGAGAATCACTTGAACCCAGGAAGCAAATGTTGCAGTGAGCCAAGATTGTGCCACTGCACTCCAGCCTGAGTGACAGAGTAAGAATCCATCTCAAAAAAAAAAAAATATATATATATATATAGTAAGAGTGTGTATGGCACTTTTTCTCAACTCTTTATACTTCCTTAGCTATTGCAACTTCATGGAAAGCAAATTGCTGCTATGTAAGGAACACCTCCTTACAACTCAGTGAACCTGGGTTATCAGCCCCTCTTAACCACCAAGTAATGCTAAAAATGTCTCCTAATATCTTTTGGTCTCACATTTCTCATCATTAAAATGTAGCATTGGAAACATGATCTCTAATATCCCTCTCAACTGTAAACCTGACAAGCTGAGAAAGAAAGGTGGAGAAATGGTTGATTTTTTTAGCATAAATTCAATTTATATTGACTGTCTGACTTTTGGGCAAATGAGAAACTCAACTGAAATTATATCCAACTAAGCTAATAAGTAGGATTTCACAAAACGCTAAACAAAGCATAACGTATAAAATATAATTTGTAAGTACCACTCAATTCTTGATATGATTCTAACATACTTATTAAAAATAAGTAGAAACTTTGGGAGGCCGAAGTGGGCAGATTGCTTGAGCTCAGAAGTTTGAAACTAGCCTGGGCAATATGGCAAAACCCCATCTCTACCAAAAACACACACAAAAAAAGCCAGGTGTGGTGACACACACCTGTGGTAGCAGCTATTTGAGAGGTTGCGGGAATAGGATCACTTGTGCCGGGGGAGAGGAGGTTTTTTTGAGATGGGTTCTCACTCTGTTGCCCAGCCTGGAGTGCAGTGCCAAGATCTCTGCACTCCAGGCTGGGCAACAGAGTGAGAACCCGTCTCAAAAATAATATAAAAAGTAAAAAATAAGCAGAAACTTTAAAAAATACATTGCAAACATAAAATTGTTGATAAAAAGGCCAACTTGGGGGTTTTAGGGATGGAGAGAAAAATAAAAGATAATACATAAATTATGTGGCCTTGTGAAAGAGAAAACCAATCACAGCCAGTTATGCAATGGATATAAGAGCCTTCAAAGAGTAACATGGATACACAGTCCCACATTGCCTTGAAATTTTAGTTTTAAAAAACCTTTTTCTTTTTTGGCTTGCATTTGGTTTTGCCACTAATTGCACTATTGAGAACTTAATTGCTTGTGATATGAGGCCATGTTCACTATTAAACAGGGGACAAGTAGCTAATTGTTGGTACGAGTATGTAATTGTAACTCACCGAGGAATTATTGACATTATGTTCCATGTTGTTTTCATAATAACTAACTTGTATAAACCTGTAAAGGCCATTACCAGACAGATGTTTATAACAGATAACTGCCGTAGAGAATATTTATTTATTCAACCAGTATTATTATTTTTGAGTTCATAGTACTGAGAGGGCTATCAATACATGTCATCCTTGAAGTAATAGCTTGTACTAGGGGCTTAGAGTCAACCTTGAGAGAAGGCAATGAATGTATCAGTGCAAGAAACATTTTAAGGAATGGAAGAATGGAACTTTAGGTCAATCAGTAGCTACATGAAAATATGCTTGGAGATTTGGGGGCAACAAAAATGGAAATAGACCTGGAGGTATGTGATGTATGATACATCGGGATAGCTTGGATATAGTGGACAAAGATTGAAATGGGTTTGAATAACCTAAGTTTTTACTTGGTTTACTGGATAAATGTTAATTTTTCAAAAACATGGTGTTTGAGTAGGAGAAGAAGAATTATATTTTGAACATGTTCAGCATGGGTCAACTAAGTTAATATTTTCCCTCGTCAGGGAAACAAATAAAGACAATGTGAGAGATGGATAGTTGAGTGTTAACAGCACAGGGGAAGTACATCAATAATAAATGTCAAAATTTTACAAGTATTGCTATGGGTCTTGCACAATCTTAAACATTTTAAACAGGTAAAGCACATCATCTCATCAGCAAATCAATATAGGTAGGTATCATTATTACCCTGGTTTCACAGAAGAGGAAATTGAGTCACTAAGAAGATGAGTAGAGTAATTTGCTGAAGAACACTCAATTTGTGGCAGAGTCAAATTTAGGTACAAACAATGGGATTGTAGCATCTGTGCCAGTGATTACTAGTAAGAATTAGTGTGCAGTGGCTCCTAAAGAGATCAAGGGCTTAACCTTAAGTGGGATGCACAGTTTGGGGCTGAAAGGCAGAAATGCAGCCAATAGAAGTCAAAGAGTCACGACTGTAGTCTCTACCCAGAGCCAAATTAAACAACTCTGTGTTTTTAGAATGCTCTAGTTTGAGAAAGAAGGTTTTAGACTGATCATTCAGAGATATTTATTTATTTATTTTGCAAGTAAGCATTGAATGGATGGCCTCTGTTTCCAAAGCACTATGATGAATCAGAAGCATCATCTCAGTGTCCACCTTGACCAAGGCTAACTTCTTCCCGGTCCCCATCTGGCCTTGAAGGAGACACCATTGAATAAAATAACAGCTGAATGTACCTAGGTGGTTTTATGTGTTATTTCAGATTATTTATTTCAGAGTTAGAAAAATAATTCACTTTAGTGTTTTTCAATGTGTCATCTGCTTAAAGCCTGTATGTAAATTTACCTGGGGTGTTTTTAAATGCAAGTTCCTGGGCTCAAACTAGAATTAGAAATCAGAATGCTAACAAAGATGTTGAAACATGCTAACAAAAATCTCTAATTATTTGCCAGAACTTTTTATTTTCTTGTTTTACTTTTAATTATGAAGATTTTTAATCATAATCATAGAGAGAATTGTTTAATGAACTTTCATATACCCATCTGCTAAATTCAACAATTATTTTAAAAATCTAATTTGTTCATGTTTTTAACTCCTTCCTTCCTTCTTCCTTTATTCTTTTTTCCTTCCATATTCCCTTCTGTCTTATGTTGACATGATTGCACTTGATAAAATTCATAATTATTTACTGTCATTCATATTCAAATTTTGACAAATGTCTCAAGAACAATATTTGTCTTTGTTTTTTTTTTTAAATCAGGAACCAAAAACAATTAAGACATTGCCTTTGGCTGTAATATACAATAAATGTATTTAATCTGAAGCAATCTCCACTGCCCAATTCATTAAAAATAATTTTTAATGTAATGGATTTTTGATGAAACCAGGTCAGTTCTCTTGTAAAATATCCCACAAACTGGATATGCTTTAAATTTTTTAAAAAAGCATATTATAAGGATTTTTAAAATTCACATCCCTTGAAGGATGTGAACCCCAGAGTTTCTGGTTTCTGGTCCAATTTTTGGCAGAAGTAGAATGACCGGAATATGGGAAATTGAGAGACAGAGAGAGAGAGAGTCACAAGCACACACTTAAATTAGGTAAGTCTGATGTGTACTCAGAATATATTTATTTCCTCAAACTCATGGAGAACTTCAGATAGCTATTTCAATCATTTAGTGATTTATTTACAAAATCAAAAGCTACCTCCTGTAGATTTGCATTTCATTGTTTGTTAGGCTTGGTGGTTTGTTATCCATGTAAACCCGGTCTATTCCAGCTATTTCATGCTGTGGTAGAATGTTTCAGTATCTTTTCAATAATTAGCAGTTAATACAATATCATGTCCTGAAATCTGAGAGCTTACTGTTTTCTGAAGGTCTGCCATCTTAAAAGCATAGAAAATTCTTTTGATAGAAATTATTTACATAGAAAATTCTTTTGATAAGTAACTTTGCTGACCTTATTCTTCAGCCAAACAGATTCACTTTCTAGTCAGGTTCTACATCTCTGCATTCTCATAGACTGACAATTTACATTCTGTTTTCTTTCAACTATTACAATTTCTTTCCCCATTGATAAATTAATATAAAGTTATTTTTTAATTTGTAAGTCTTAAAAATGTAGCTCAACCAGTTATTCAATGTAATCACAGTCATCATTGCTATTGTTATTATTAGTGATAAATCGTATTGTCAGAATTATTTTACTAGTATATTGAAAAATGTTATTAAACCTTTTTAGTATTACAATCATTGTTAAATATATAATTTATGTGGCATCATAGGCTTTGAGCATTGATTAAATGGTTTATTCATCCCATAGTGTGACTCCATGAGCAAAACAAATGTATTGGTAAAGTGAGCTGTTTTCATAAAACAGCTAATCTTTCAAATACTGCTTATGTCAGTGCCTTGCACAGAGTAAGAAATTAATTAATATTTGTTGAATGAATGAGTTCGTCGTTTCCATGATAACATAATGTTTTAAATGTATGCTGTGGTATCTTCCTTGGTTATGGCAACTCCTTGGTAACTACTTATGCTGTTCAATCATTTGCATTTAGTCTGCTTTTTGTTGACCAATCACATTTAATGGTTTAAAATAATTTTTATGGTAGCCAATTAAATTACTATGCTTGCATGAGATGTAAGTGGATAATTTTGAAAATATGGAGCCATTTGGATTATTACTTACTCAAGTATGTCAAATAACATATAGATATGTGCTAAGTTTACTAACACAACTGTCATTGTAATAGAAGAGTTGATTATTAAGAAGAGAACCATGGGAACAATCTGCATTTGCTTTGAAAGTTTAAGTTAGGGATATAATTTGTTGCTTTGTCTCATAAAGGAAGACTTGCTGGCTAGTATTCAAACCCCACAAAAATATATTTGCCACACTGACATAAAAATGAAAATTTCCTCCAAATAACAAATATGAGATTTACTTCAAGTCTGCAAAAAGATGTAAATGTAAGAATTCCTATTATCTGATTTTCTTCTGAATATTTTGCATTCCTTTGCAATATGCTCTAATAAGTTTATGATCATGTAGGAAACATGTTTATTATTTTATTTCTTTATTTTGTAGTATTCTAGTCTAGACTGCAGTTTAGGGCCTTCCCATAAGTGATGAAAACTCACTCAGGATATTTTTAATGAGACAGGATTTTCACTTCATTAATAAAATATTCAGAAGGACAAAGTTCCAGGATGCACTTTGCTCCAGCTTGCTCACCTTTTCTTTGTAACAATGTATCTAATTTGTTGTATTAATTTGTGTGTATTTCATGTATTCGCCAGAGAAATTCATTTAATTTGATCCTGACCTTATTATTCAAAGCTAAAATGTGAAACATAACCTTTTCTCCTCAAGTGGTGTCACAAAAGGTTGCATCTTAGTCGTGCAGCTGATCAATGGCTGTCATGCAAAATGAGGCTTCCACCAGCTCTGAGTGGCACCTGGTGATTATTTATAGCATGACCAGCAAAGCCATCTATCTTTTCTGACAGCTCACAGTGTTACTAACCCAGCATCATGTTTTTCTCTAGTGCTACTTGCAAAACATCCACTCATCTATTCATCATTCCTTTATTCAACCCATTTTAAAACGTATATATCATTTTATATAAGTTTGTGTGTGTATATATATATACACACATATATAGCATTAAATAGGTTATAGATAACGTTTATATATATATATATATATGGATGAAATGACCAACATTCAGAAAGCTTTAATATGTATCGATTGGAGAAAAAGTTGAATGATACTGAGATACGTGACTATATAAGACAAGGCCAGTAGACTCAGGGACTTTATTATCTCACAAGTGAATATAACCATGAAAGTAAATAACTACAAATCACAGCAGCTATAAATATACATCATCAAAAAGTAATCTCACAACAGAAGACAAACAGCAAGTATCTTTTCCATAATGTTTCTTTTTAAGATCTCTTTTAAGGGGGTTTATTTTTCAGAAACCCTGAGGACAAATCTCTCTCATTTCACTGATCAAACTGAGTCATATATGCCCATTTGAGAACCAAGCTTTGTGGCCAGGAGAATGTCATGCACATATGGCTTAGGTCTGGGTGACCGGAATCAACTTCACTGATGCAAAGTTTAGAGAATAGGAGATAGGACCTACCAGTATCACAGTCCTGTGATCTGGAATCAGCTTAACCCAAAGTACCTGGACTAGGTGTGGCTAATAAAACATAAGTCCTTTAAAGGAAGGAGGAAGAGGGAAATTGACCCTGATAGTAATCAATGATTGCTTAATAGTAACACATCTTTTTAAAGTTTTAAAAACTTACCTTTTTATGAGAAAAATACACCATTATAAACCAAACACATATGCAATGTTAAACTTAACTGAGAAAGTGATACTATAACAAAAGAAATAAAGGAATTGCATTTACATGATACAGTGTATGAGTTAAACCCTCAAAATATTTAAGTATTACCCAAACAATTCAAAACAATGCCAGCTACTTTGTGGAAAGTATAGAAACTAAAGAAAAGATAATCAGCTTTTCAAGTGTTGAACCTGGAAACCAACAAGTCACTTAATGCTCTAATATGACATATTTGCATTCCTCAATGGATCACAGTACTGTAGGTCCTTACTACATATTCACTGAGCACAATCTCTCTTTCTCTCTCTCTCTTTCCTCTCTCTCTCTCTCTCTCTCTCTCACACACACACACACACACATGTGTGGTACCCCCCATCCTCACCCAAAACACACACCATTTCTTTGGCCAAAACCTGTTCAGTTCTAGGCAGCAAAATTTACCTGAGAATTTCAGTGAAAACCAGGCTCTTATTGAATTTTCCTATTGTGCTTTAAGCCAAATGATCCTTACCACTGTTTAAAAAAGAACAACTATGGACTTATCAAACACAATCTATATACTTATCCAAGTGTGCTTTCATTTAAAAAAGGAAGGAAAAAGAAGTGCGTGTTTTGCAAGAGGCAGTGAAAGAGTTACTGAAGTTTAGCATTAGTTTAAAATAGATGTTCAGGAGAAGCTAAGAAGCCGGTAAATAACATATACCAAAGTGAGAGTATATCTCATTTCTATTAACTGAGGACTTAATTAGCTAAAAGAATTGGTAGAGTAACTTAAGACAAGCTGTCATTCTCAACAGCATAGCCCTGAAGCAGGGACATTTATGACATTTATGCTGGGCAAAGAAAAGTCACAAAAGGTTCTAACTAAGGAAATATATTTTATCCAGATTTAACTTTTACCTATGATTTAAAAAAAAGACTTATTTACATCAGGTTCTGAGATTATAATTGTATAGCATTGCTCATAGTTTTTTGCATCAAGAAATTTTTTACTGAATTTTATGTGCTTTGATTCATCTATTAAAAATAATTCAGCAAGTTATAGATTTACATAGTTGATAACCCTCTTCCTTAAAACACTTTATTGCACCACCACCTCATCTGTTAAAAACAGTTGAACATTACGAGTTGATCTGAAAAAAATGAAATAAAAAACAAAACAAGTAAAATAAAAGCCACAGAAATTGAGATAATCGATGTAAAAAATAAATAAATCTTGTGCTAAATCTCGTGAACTACACCAATAAAAAATCTTCTCATATTCTTTCCTGTTTAATTATCTGGTTTTAAAGTCCACAGATTTAAAAAGCAAATTAGAAGAAATGGATAGCAACAGGCTTTCACATTGACAGCAGCACCAAATAAAGCCAACCAGCATGACAGTGATCAGGTCTTAGCAAATCTACAGAGAAAGCATTAATGGATAAATTACCCTTTCAGAACTTTTGGAAAAAGTCAAAAACTCTGAAGAACTCAGGAGGCCTTAATGGCACTGATGGACTTCAGCAAAGGACAGATGTTTCTATCTCTAATTATGACCCTAGATCGTCCCTTTTATACAGCACAGTCTCCTCAATAAGTCAGAAAAGAGAATACAAGATTTAGAAATATTTCTACCCAGTGCTTGAGCTTCCGTGTTTATGAAAATCAGGAGGAATCAGAAAATCACTAGCTTACCCAGTTGCTAAGAGTTCTGCAATAGAAGTGGTTTATCCTGTTTGACGACAATGAAGTCTGAACATTTTAAGACTGTAGTTAGTTCTCTGTGTTCTTATCATAACAGAAACTGATTATACTTTAAGCTGGTAAATATGTATGTATGTAATTGAGGCTTCTTCACTCACTTTCTTTTTATGTATGTGTCTTGTGGGAACAAGAAAATCATGCTATAAACTGGGCATATAAAGATAGAAATTTCTTCAAGGGATTTGCACTGGAGAAGGTAGATTTATAAGGAGGCAGTGAACATGTAATTGTATACTAATAAAAACTTTTGGCTGGGTAAGGTGGCTCATGCCTATAATCCCAGCACTTTGGGAAGCTGAAGCAGGAGAATCCCTTGAGTCCAGGAGTTTGAGACAAGGTTGGGAAACATAGTGAGACCCTGTTGCTAAAGGGAAAAAAAAAAAAAAAGAAAAGCTGGGTATGGTGGTGCGTCCCTGTAGTTCCAGTTCCTTGGGAGGTTGAGGTGGTAGCTTGCTTGAGTCCAGGAGGTTGAGGCTGCAGTAAGCCGTGATCATGCTACTGCACTCCAGCCTGCATGATAGAGTGAAACCCTGTCTCAAAAATTGCTGGAGGACTTCTGGAGTAAGAACAAAGGGCAAAAAACCCAGTCTGGGAATGGTGGTTTGTTGAGTAGACAGATTATAATTTTTCAATGTGATAACACGGTTGTATGTGATCTACAACATCAACTGTGAATCATGCCAAAATAGAAACATTATGGCTAATTCCAAAGAGCAAAAAATAAAGTTAAAGACAATTTATATTTAGTTTGAAGTGTCTACCTATATATTAATTCTGTTAGATGCAAAACTTTGCGAGTTGTTAAAATTATTACACCACTTAGCAAATAGCAAAGAATTCACAATGCCCTTAAAATGCAACTATTTTTGTGTGTATACAAACACATATTTCAGTTTATTTATTTTATATTTTATATATTTTGGTGTATTCGCCTGTGGGAACTAATTAATAAAACCATTTTTAGAGGTTGGTTTGTTTTATTTAAGTGTTTAATCCATCTGAAATGCATTTTTTATGTAATGCAATATAGAGATACAATTTTATTTTCCTCAAGATGGATTACTAGCACTTTTTATGCCAGTAACTTTTATTAAATAATTGATCCTTCTCACACAGAATTGAGCTATCACCAGTGTCATTCTATTAAATTCACACACATGTATAAGTTTTCATCTGTGTGGACATGTATATATATTTCATTTATGAAAATTATTCCTCTACCAATACATAGTATTTTATCACAATAGTTCTTATAGAATTTTCTGAGATATCTTTTTTACTCTATTATTGGCTGCAGTTTGGTGTTTATTTTTCCATATAAACTGCTGAGTTTTTATACTTGTGCCACATAATTACTTGTAAAAATCTCTTATCTTGGCTTCATGATTTATCACTTAAAAAAATATATTGTTGGGTTTTCTCCCCTGGGCTTTGTAATACCTATTGCATTTGATTTTCTAGGGCACTCATTAGTCCCTCAACTGGAACCATCCCTTTATTAACTGAATTGTTAATTAGGAAATCAGATTTGTTAGCACTAGAATTCTCCGTGGTATTGCATTTGAATCTCTAGAGGTCATCTCTCTCCTTAAGCAATTCCATGTCATTAGGTCTGTTTTGTATTTCTCTGAACTGTCTCCCTCCAGATATTGGGATATGCTGGCTTGATTTCAGTGTTGGCTCTTTCTAGCTCAGGAATGGTTGTTGGAGTTGCATAGTGTCAGCATAAATTGACTGCAGCATAAATTATCCCTAAAATCTCTGTGGTTTTAAAACAAATATCAGTTTGCAGCCATGAAAGCATGTTGGATGCTGTGCATGGTTCTGCACCAGGAAGGCTGTGGTTCTGTTCTATATGTCTCATCCATTTGAGGACTCAGTGCTGATGGCGAACTCTCTGCAACAGAGATTTCTGCAAACCAAGATCCTGCCAGAGTGGAGTATCTTCTGGTTCTCATCCAAAGGTTCACTGATCCTGACCTACAAGCTTACATAGTCAAGTTCTTTCTATAGATACTTAGTCTTCCTTGCATCTGGCTTGAATTATCCATCAGATTAACTCAGGAAAAGTACAAAATAGAGCTGGTAATAGAGGTGAGGGGAAGCTTTCAGGTGTGTTTCTCAAATTCACCCAATAAAACCATACTTGGTATGACTTTGAAGTGGTAGCTCATTTTTCTTAGGGATAGAATATTTTGATTATTCATACAAGTCATTTTACAACATTTAAAGATGTCCATATAATATTAGGAATATAATATTAGGAATATTATATGGACATTGATAGAGTAAGTTTGGCAAATGATGGAAGACTTGTTACCATATCAATACTATAAATATGCAGTGCTATATTAAATTTATAGAAAGAATTACTATAAAAAATACATAAGGAAGAAAGTTAATGATGAGCATATATGTAGTTTTAGTAAGTCAATAGCTATATATTAAACCTCCCTAAAATAATGAGAATTGTTCTTTTGTACTAAATAATATGTGTACAGACTTAGATAATACTTTCAGAAATTATTGCATGTCACCTATACATTTTTGTATATTGTAATTTATGGAACAACATCAATCATATACTCAGTTCATATGTATTGAAAGCCTACATTATTTACCTATTCAAAGAACAGCTTGATCCACAATGGAAATCTACAGCAGTACATCCTGACAAAAAAAGAGAATCATTGTCAAAACACTTGCAAATGCATATATTTATTGTTATTTTGATATATTACTATATAAAAGAGAACACATGGTGATATGTTAAATGATCCTTTCAAAATGTATTATACAGACAAGTTAAATGTAATTAATTGTTAAACCCACTAGTCGTGTGAAAAAAATTATATTTATGTACACCATCAGTGGGTTCCATAGAACTTTTTAAATGAAGTAAATTTAATGGCAGATATGCATTCTCTAGATCATTTCCAAAATTGCGTTACCAGCTAAAATTCCAGTGATATACTATAAGCATTGTCTGGCCTTACACATATTGTCAGTACCAATCTTATCTAATAGACCTAAAGCCAGATTGCCTGGTTAATATTTGGGACAACAAGTACAACATATACTGTGGTTATCCTTAAATTAGAAACATGAAAAATGGGCAAATATTTATTTATGAGACCATACATATTACATATCTAGACTTAAATAGTGAAACTCAAATGAAACTTTTTTTTTTTTGAGATAGTTTCTCACTCTGTCATAGGTCACTATAGCCTCAACCTCCTGGGCTCAAGTCATCTGCCCACCTCAATCTACCAAGTAGCTGGGACTACAGGCATGTGCCATTGTGCCTGGCTAATGTTTTTATTTTTTTTGGAACAGTGTCTAGCTCTGTCACCCAGGCGGAGTGCAGCAGCACAATCACAGCTTACTGAAGCTTTGACTTCCTGGGCTCAAGCAATCCTCCCACCTCAGCTGGGACTATAGATGTGCTCTCCCATGCCTAGCTAATTGTTTTTCTTGTTTTTTGTAGAGGTGGAGTCAGACCATGTTGCCCAGTCTGGTCTCAAACTGCTGGGTTCAAATGATCCTCCTGCCTTGACCTCCCGAAGTGTTGGGATTACAGGCATGAGCCATCACACCTTCCCTCAACTGAAACTCTTTAGTCCTCTCAGAATAATGCTCAGAATAATGCTCATTAGTTAAGAAATTTTGATATTATTTAAAAATTGGACTTGACTTATATCAAGCATATTGTATATCATAACATTTTAATATATTATGTTGTTTTAAAAATAAAAGGTTTGGAGAATATTTTATTAGTTAAAATAAATTTATAATAATTTCTGTGTTCCCTCTCTTTCTATGTGTATATATATATGATTTTGTCATATGCATATGTATGTCATATACATACATCTCATAGATGTATTCATTTCTGGTGCCTTTCTTATTTCTCTCTTTCATACATAAACTGAATGCAAGGACCAAGTCTTATTTAATATTTTTAAATCTGTATCCAGACTTCACTGACTGATGTATGTATATACATGAAATAATTCCTGGAAAAAATATTAAATAGTCCAGAATATTATTTTATTAACTTAATGGCCCATAATCTCAAAATAAGTTATTCTTACATAATAATGCTTATAAATATCAAGAAATTATGTGTAAACCTTTAAAGGTAAATTTTATAGCAATTAGTACATTAAAAAAACTATGAAGAATTTAGCCTTCATGAGATTTTCCATCAGCCTTAGACATGTTTCTATGGCATAATATTTTATTCTTTAAAGAAACAAACAGAAAACAAAAGTAGTTTTAAATTTTCCCCAAGCTATGCTTCAAGTTTTCAAGAATACTATTTAACTGTCAGGTCTGAACACCTTAAAATTTATCATTCGCCTTTCTATTTCACTTTCTTGCAAAATGGAATAAAAAAAGTGACAGATATCAGTGTTTTAAAATTGATTTTGTGAACACATAAATAACAAAAATTGCAGGTACATTTTATTTTTAATACTAGAGAGAACTTTAAAGGGAACATGTGTATATCTATACATCCTTTATTTCATAACAAATATTTGTAGAGTTTGCTTCATTTTATAAAGCACTCTTGCATGTTCTTTTCTATTTGATTTTTACAACAAGCCAGAGAGATATTCACATAATTATCTTTATTCTTTAGATAGGGAAACAAAGTCTCAGAGGAGTTAAGCGATATTCCCAGGGCAGAGTTTGAATCCAATCATGTAACAATTCAAATTGTACACTCTTCCCATGGCATGAAGCTACTGCTCTCTCCTTGTACATACATGTTTGTGTGATCATAAAATATTCCTGGCACTGAATAACTATCTCATATAGGGGACTGTGTTAGAGTTTCTTTCTCAGTATCAATGGCACCAAAGCTAGGAAACTGTAATTTAATCATATAAACTGTTTAATACTGCCAGAAATACAGTATTCTAGAATCTACTCTTCCGTCTTGAATTTAGGGTACTTTATGTAAAGAACACCAGGTAAAAATAATGAAATGGGAAAGGTTCCTTTATCCCCCACGCAGGGTGTAGCTTGCTTCTTGAGTGCCCAGCTGCTCAAATGTCTAGGGTAGCATACAGATGGGCAGGCCGTGGGACTCTGACCCCATGGCAGTATCTAGGGATCAGTGTTTACAGCTCCTGAGGCCCCAGCAGGCGGGTGTCCCAGGGTGCTCTGTTAGTTTTCCATCTATAGGCAGCTTGTGTTAACCAGCTCAATTAGACCCCCTTCCTTGCCACAAGGACAGAGGGCTTTCTGTATCCTGGGGTTTCTCACTGGGTATACAGGAAGAATCTGATCACACGTGGGCTTGGAGAGTGAGTGCAAGGTTGTATTGAGTAGAAGCAGCTCTCAGCAGATGGGGGAGCCAGAAGGGAGATGGTTTTGCCCTGGAGTTGGCTGCTCGGCACCTGGGCTCTCCTCCACCTGGCCTGGCCAAACTCTGCCTCACCCTGCTGTTTGATGGCCTGCAGACATGCCGGCATGCTCCCCTCAAGTTCCTATTGCCATCCAGCAGCTCGTGTCTTCTGCTGATCCCATCCTCTCCACGTCCAGCCCTCTCTCTGTCTGCCGGCTAGAGTCTCAGACTTTTATAGGCCCAGGATGGGGGCGTGGCAGGCCAGGGTGGTCTTGGGAAATGCAACATTTGAGCTGGAAATGCCAGTCCTCACCTAGGTTCGTGTGGGTGGAGCCCTAGCCAGGGACCATGCCCTCCTGTATCCAGCACTTCCTTTCCCATCTCCGTAACATTTAAAGGGACCACACTTTTCCCTTCCCAGCACTCCCCTATCAATAACACTCTGCTTCACTTCCTGTTAGAAGCACAAATAGCAAAGTTACTTTTAGAAAAAGTATTCCTTTTAACAAGATGCATTTTATTTACTTTTCTATGTGTACCCTCAAACAAGTAGACACTGATGGTGATAATTTTCTCATTTTTCACACTCACTTCATGTCTCCAAGTTGGTAGTGACATAATAGGAACTTCCTTCACCCTACATTTCAGGACATTGTGGTATTGGTGAAGGTGTAGTTCACTCAAGTTTTCCCATTCCAAGTGTCCCTTGAAATAAAGATACTGACACATATATCCCCTTCTCTAGCCATAATATACAAATCTATAATTCCTCTGTCAGTATATGCTTGTTTCCTATAAAATGAAAGTGCATATAATGCAGAAAGAGCCAATTCTGTGTAATTTCTTTAATCAGTGAAACTAGTAAACACTTTCAAGGCCAAACACAGATATAACCGCACATCTCTTCTGTGCAGTTCCGATGAATTAACAATTTCCAAAATAGATTGTAGACTTTTTAGAACATGAGTCACAAAGAATATTTTTTTTCTAGCATCAATCATATGGTATACATTCTTCCTAGTGGCAAAAACTCTCTACAGTTTCCACGAATTCCAAAGCAAAGCCCAGTGGGGCTTAGTATGTGTAGGAGGAAGTGGGCAGCAAAGGCCAGGAGAAATAGCCAGAGGTGCTTAGAAAAAAGTTACCACAGAACCACTGGTTCTGTTAAAATCATTAAATGAAGCTTCAAACTTATTTCACATTGTTTATCTCAGTGAGGCAGGTTGGATTTCCAGGCTGACTTTGTTAAAAGTATGAATAATGTTTAAATCACAATATTGGAGAATGATCAGAATTGATCAAATATAGGGGAGATCAAAATAAAGAATACATAAAAGAGAAGTAAATCATGTTATAGAATAAAAACACTGCGGATGCTGATGAAAGAGCTACGTTTTGTAGACATAATCCTGGAGTTTTCCAACCGATAGCTCTCCCGGGATGTCTTCCTTCCTTGCTTTCAAAGACTGGCTATTTGGGGTAGCAGTATGTTCCGCATCATGTGATAAATTGTGTGTTGTTTAAACCCATCAGGAATATTAGATTCTATTTTTCGAGGCACTTAATTTCTCAGCTTTCCTGCAGGTAAAGGGTGGTAGAGTGACCCACTTCAGATTAGAGCAACATGAGAAGTCTCCTATAGAGGGGTGTACGTGTCCTGGAAAGTGTGCTTTCTCCAACATACACAGCAGTGGCTAAGACTGCTTTCAGATGTTATTCCTGGAGCTGCTGCATAGCCACATTGGGAGACGGAAATGACAAATGTTAGATTAAAAGGCCAACTGCCAAAAATGGCAGAGTAAAAAGGAGAAAGTGACTGGCTTTTGAGGATGTTTTTGATAACCAGCTCCACCATTGTTTTTCCTATCTCCAGCTATCTTGTTATGTGAGATACAAATGGCTTGATTGCTTCGGCTACAGTTACATTTCCATCGTTACTGTTACGTGTGCCTGAGAGCATCCCCAACTAATAAACTCACTCTCTCTCTGCAAATAGTTGAAAGGTGTCCATCAATAGAGCTTATAATTTTTGGTGAACACACTGGGTTAATTAAAGAACTTAGTATTTGTGTTTTATTTTTCACTACTGATTGAGAGAGAGAGAAAGAGAGAGAGAGAGAGAGAGAGAGAGAGAGAGAGTGGGTGTGTGTTTGGACTTATGATTTTTATTCAATATTTTCTTAAGTATTTTTGTTAATGACTTTTGATTTGGATATCTTTCAAATCTCTTAAAGATGTGGAGATTTTAGATTTTGCTTAATTTAAGAAATTGGGTAGCAAGAGATAGATTATGACTGTAATTATTTTCTCAAAGACAAAACATTTGTAATTAGATCTACAACTAACTGAATAAATTGAACATTGTGCTGTGCTGTTTACAACACGGATGTTTTAAATGACAATATATAGTTATAGGCATTCCTTGGAGATTTTGCAGACTTAGTTCCAGACTACTGCAATAAAACAAATATCACAATAAAGCAAGTTGCACTGTTATTTGGTTTCCTAGTGCATATATTATAAAAGTTATGTTTACACTACACTGTAGTCTATTAAGTATGCAATAACATTATGTAGAAAAATGTACATACCATAATTTATACTTTATTGCTAGAAAATGCTAAGAATCATCTGAGCCTTCAGCAAGTTGTAATCCATCTTCTGTTAGAGGATATTGCTTCAATGTTGATGGCTGCTGACTCACGAGGGTGATGATTGCTGAAGGTTGAGGTGGCTGTGGCAATTTCTTAAGATAAAACAACAAAGATGTTTGTTGCATTAACTGATTCTACCTTTCAAGAAAAATTTGTCTGTAGAACGTGATGCTGTTTGATAGCAGTTTGCCAATAGTAAATTGAAATCAGACTTCCCAAAACCTGCCACTGCTTCTTCAACCAAGTTTATGTACTACTCTAGAATTTTCTTGTTATTTCAACAGTGTTCTCAGCATTTTCACCAGGAATAGATTCCATTGAAGAAACCACTTTCTTTACTGGTCCATAAAAAGCAATTTCTCATCTGTTTAATTTTTTATCATGAGACTGCAGCAATTCAGTCACATCTTCAGGCTCCACTTCTAATTCTAGTTCTCTAGCTATTTTCATCACATCGGCAGTTTCTTCCTTCACTAAAATCTTGAACCTCTCAGAGTAATCTGTGAGAGTTGGAATCAACATTGTCCAAGCTCCTGTTATCTTTGGTATTTGACATCGTCCCATGAATCACAAATGATCTTAGTGGCATCTAGAATGGTGAACTCTTTCCAGAATATTTTCAATTTACATTTCTCAGATCCATCAGAGGAATCACTGTGTCTGGCAGATTTAGACTTATGAAAAGTAATTCTTAAATAATAAGACCAGAAAGTCAAAATTCCTTGTTGATCCATGAGCTGCAGAATGGATGTTGTGTTAGCAAGCGTGAAAACATTAATCTGCTTGTACATCTCAGTCAGAGCTCTTCAATGATCACATATATTGTCTATAAGCAGTAATAGTTGGAAAAAAAAAAGTGTTTTCTTCCTGAGCACAGAGTCTCAGTGGTGGGCTTGAAATATTCAGTAAACCATGCTGTCAAAAGATATGCTCTCATTCAGGCTTTCTTTTTCCATTTCTAGAGCACAGGCAGAGTAGATTTAGCATAATTCTTAAGGGCCATAGGATTTTTGAGATAGTAAATGACTGTTGGCTTTAACTGAAAGTCACTAGCTGTGTTAGCCCCTAATAAAAGAGTTAACCTGTTCTTTGATGCTTTGAAGCCAGGCATTGACTTCTCCTTTATAACTATGCAAGTCCTAGATTGCATCTTCTTCCAGTAGAAGGCTGTTTTATCTACACTGAACATCTGTTTTTAAGTGTAGCCATTGTCATCAATAATCTTGGCTATATCTTCCGGCTAACTTGTTGCAGCTTCTCCCTCAGCACTTGCTGCTTCGCCTTGTACTTTTATGTTATAAAAACATCTTTCCTTAAATTTCATGAGCAAATACTTGCTAGCTTCAAAATTTTTCTTCTGTAGCTTATCACCTCTCTTAGTCTTCATAGAATTGAAGAGAATTAGGGTTTTGCTCTGGATTAGGTTTCCGTTTAAAGAGAAGTTGTGGCCAGTTTGATCTTTTCCACAACAACAATAGTCCTGTTTCACTTTTTAAAATCATTCATGTGTTCCCTGGAGTAACGCTTCTAATTTCTTTCAATAACTTTCCCTTTGGATTCATAACTTGCTAATTGTTTGGCACAAGAGGCCTAGCTTTCCACCTCCCTCAGCATTCAACATGCCTTCCCCCGTAAGCACAGTCATTTCTAGTTTTTGATTTAAAGTGAGAGGCTTGTGATTCTTCCTTTTACATGATCACTTAGAGGCCATCGTAGCCTTACTAATTGGCCTAATTTCAATATTGCTTTGTTTTAGAGACTAGGAAAGCCAGAGGAAATAAAGAAAGGCTGGGAAATGGCTGGTTGGTGGAGCAGTCAGAACCCACACGACATTTATTAAGTTCACTGTCTAATACGGGCATGGCTTTTGGTCCTCCAAAACCCTGACAGCAATAACATCAAAGGTCACTGATCCCAGATCACCATAGCAGAGATGATAACAATGCAGCAGACATTTAAAATATTGCAAGAATTAACAAAAGGTGACACAGAGACAGAAGGAAGCACATGCTGCTGCACAAATGGTGCTGACACACTTGCTCAATGCAGCCTTGCCACAAACCGTCAATTCATAAAAAAAATGTAGCATCTGGGAAGCACAGTAAGGGGAAGTATAATATAAAGAAGTATGCCTGCACTCATAATCACCCCTTGGTAGAGTCTCATGATCATCTGAGATCATCCTGAAGAGCATTATGAGTTTATGCAAAATAAGTCAAGTTTGTACAATTTAAGGGGATGAGGATAGATAAAGCATGATTTTTATCACCTTATCTTTTCTTGAAGTTAATCCCTGTGGGATGTGGCTTCAACTCTCATTTGCATATGATTTATACTGATAATAATAATCATCAACTTTTGTAGAAAACATAATATGCCAGGCACTATAGGTGTCTTCCATATTAATTCCTTTAATCTTCAGAAACACTCTCAGAGTTAGGTATTATTATCTCTGCCTTTTAAATAAGGAAACAAAGGCACAGAGAGGCAAAGCAATTTGCCTAATACCATATGGCCAGTAAGTTTGAAATAATTCAAAACCAAAGTGTCTGTTGCATGGCCATCCTTTGATATCTGTAACTTGCCCACAGTTCATCTCAAATATCATATAATTTAGGTAAGCACAAATTCACATGAAAGTCAGACCATAATCATAGCCTACAATGAGATTTACATTTATAAAGTATTTGCTAAGTGCTTGAATGTATGTGATCCCATTTAGTCCTCACAATAATCCCATTAATTAGGTATTATTATTTAATTTTATAGCTGAGCAAACTGAATTTCAGAAAATAAGTTGCCCAAGTCATATAGCTTATAAATAAGTGGCCTCCAAACCTTTCAGATATGTCTGGCTCCAGAATACATTTTCTTAACAAAACTTTCCTAATAAATTGTCTGGTCCTGTCATATTTTCTTATTAGGCACACACATACATTGAACTACTTAGTCTCTTAATGTCAACTTTTCTACTTTGCATTCCTCCTAGTGATTAAAGTAAGCAAAACAGATTTATTAATTGCTTAAGTAAAATGATTATTGGATTAGTCACTCTATAACTCGTATCATTGAATAAAAAGCTTAGGAAAGTTAACAAAAATGAATTATCCATAATGGTAATTCACCTGCTTATTCTACTGAGTATGGCCTAAAGATCTTTACATCTTAAGACGTAATGTTTATACAGAGCTATTCATTTGACAAGCTGAGGGTTGAAGTAACATTAGTACCATCATGTTAACGTTATACCTCCCTTCCTGACAATATTTTTGGATGTTAGTCTCCTGATAACACTCCTGGTTTGTGATACTAAAACAATGTCACTTACACACAACAAGGTGATATGGAAGAGAGACAGGCATCCAGTTTGCTAGGCTTTAAAGCATGGACATGTCAGAATTATACATTATGTCCACTTTGTGACAGAGATATTATTAAAACCTTTTAAAATATTCGGAATATAACTCATGTCCATTATTGAGAATGTATACTCATCTTTCTCATTTACTTAAATTTATATTAATAGCTTTAGTTAATTGGATGATAATTTAATATAGTTACAGTTAATTAGGATTGCAAATCATCAAGTGGGATAACAAGATTGAAACATGTCATATATGAAAGTAATTCTACTAGCAATTCTCTTTATAATAAAATAATCTTTTATCTATCTCCTCGTAATATGTCTAATAGTTTCTGTATTACTATCATCATATAATATTTTAGTGATGTTTTGAAATGCAATTTTCCTGTTGAAGGAGGAGCCTTCAGGTAAGTGGTGGTGATACTTCGTATTTATAACTAATAATGAACAAACACAAAACAAACTAGGATACATCAGGAAAACTTGAACAATAAACAAACTGTTTGACATTATAAAGATATAGGGGTATTAGAAGTGAGATCGGGTATGATTCTAGGGTATTTGTCTTAGAAAAGGCCTTTAAAGAGAGATAGAAAACCCAGTTCTTAGCAAAGCAGGGACACAATGGAGCGGGCTGAAGGCTGAAAGGGTAAGAAACAACATTAATTAAACTTAAATCCGTGGAAACACAGAGTTAACTTGAAGAACAACAAAAGATAAAGGCTAAGGGACAAATCAGGAGATAGGGGCTCAGTTGGAGAAGAGACTTAGAGGTGAACTCTGGAGTCAGAATTTAGAGATAGAAAAGATATGCTGAAAGGCAATGTGGTTGTGAATGCTTTGTGGCAATATTCACATTAAACAATTGTTTGCAGGTCTTTTGAGTGAAAAGTAGGTCTTACATCTCCCTTTCTGGGCATACAGCTGTATGGCTTAATTGGTCAGCTAAATATTACTCTCTCCTGACAGGAGACCATTTTGAGGGTGCATTACTGAGTAGAATTTGTATCAAATACTTGTTTCTTGCAGTCTCTTTTCTCTACTTTGTGTGGGCATTGGAAGGATAAAGATAAGAAAATATTGTGAAAGGGAGAAGAAGGAAGACAAATGAGGAAAAGAATATAATGAATGAAAAATTGGAAAGCTGCAAAAAAATAGTATACTAGTTCCGAATGACTGGTCTCCAAATGGATAAGTTCTTACATATGAGAATATGGCGTCTTACATATGAAAATATGGAAGTTTTAAGTTATTGTTTATGAATTGAATAGTATGTAGTAAAATATCATAATGAAAATCCTTATAAGGAAACATATTTTCTGCAAAGCTATCTTTAGGTCACAGTGACAGCGGGGCTGTAAGAAAGTAATTAACATATTTTGTGCCTCTACTATGTGCCAGCAAGTGTGCCTCATACATATGGTCTCTTTTAGCAAAACTGGCAGATATTTGCTAATCTTGTATCTAGAAAGTCTCTACAACCAACAACAAATGCTTTCCTCTTGCTGTGAGCATATAGCACTTGCATAATGAGAAAAGCATGTCGTTATATTCAGTGATTTCCTTTTCTTAGAAATTTTGTATAACTTATCTCTTCTACCAGTCTGGAAGTCTTCATACATCATCTAATTGGATTGGTTATATATTTTTAACCTATCTGTTGTGACATAGTGTCCCAAGATAACATTAATCCATAGATAAAATAAAATTGTAGCTGTAGAAACACTCTCAATTATTCTTGGGTAACAATGAAACTCATTCAAGGAGACTCTAGGTAATGTCTTTTGCTCCACCTCAGAATTCATTAGTGCTAAGGACAAAACCTTAGCGACCAAAATTTAAGAATTCTGGAATTTCAAATTTGGAAGAAAAAGAAAGAGAGAGTAGGTTGTAGTGACTCCCAGCCTGAGAAGCACTTGATGACTTAGTGGTAGTGATAAGAGCCATGACATATCAACTCCATTTATATTTCAACTGTAGCCATTTAAATAATTTTATGAATATCAAATTTATGCCTATGAAACCGTAAGTTTATGTTTCATGTTCTAAAATTTTAATAAACTATCAACATAAAATCTCTACTCAAGAACCATTATTAATGTTTGTATTATGATATATTTCATATCACGGTTTTAATGATTTTTAGTTTCGTTAATATCTTGTATTAGTAGTAAAGGCTTTTTTTTGTAATATTGACTACATACAACTGTCACAATTTTAATTTGGCATGTATTTATTGGGTAGCTACTATGCCTTGTATTAGTCATAGCTCCATCTATTGTACCCTGCTTCAGATCAGTACATTAGATGGAAGAAATGAATTTATCTGTTTTTCTATGGTTTCTTCATTTTATCCATTGAAATTATGCCTTCAGAACAGATATCTGTGTAAACCCAGAGTAATAAGAGCTATCTGATTCATCAGAGACAGTCTTTGTGTTTTATGTGCCATAGAGTTGTGTTTTCTAATTCACACTGTGGTCTGCCCGTGCAGATAGGTAAGTCGAAATGAGACATGGATGTAAACTTGTGGGTTGACTAAATTTAGTCATTATGATGAAAATATGCATAGGTTAGTTATGTCTAGGTTTATGGTAATATATTGAATGCATTTGTTGTCACAGTCAATTTCCTTAAATGCTGATGTTAAACAAAGCTAAGTAAATGAAGACATTTTGATTTTGGAAATTTTTTATACAATAAAAGTTTATGGTTGATATATACAAATGAGGATCAAGGAATTAAGGATTCTTATATCTTTTATTAATACAACTGTTTAAGGCAGTGTTGTTTGATAATGGCAAACTTATACAAACATATAGAGGCCTGCATATCCACAGGAGATAGCCAGATATGTTCCTGCAAAATTTGCTTTTTCTTTGTAGTATTATGAAAGAAGCTTTACTAGTCTCCAAAGAGAAGTCAAGATCTACATTTAAATAAAGATATTAATAACTTGAGCCTTAACTCTCTTTAGAAAGCTGTTAAGTGGTTTAAGATGTTTTTGTATAGGTAAGAATGTGAAGTGAATTGCTAGCGACACATACAAAATGATCCTGAACAGCTCATCTTTTGTCATTTATCACATTGTAGGCAGTAGATTACTAGTTGTATTGTAACATGAGTCCTAATAAATGCATTACTCAGGAGTTATTGATAAAATTTTAATGGAGATATATATATTAAGTTTCAGTATGAATCTACTAGTAGTATTCATTGCAATAATTCTAGCATATATTACTAAGTGGATTGTGTGCGTAGACACACACACAAACATATGCCAATGGAAATGAAAAAAGAACATATAGCTTTATTGTTATTAACTTATAATTCATATTTATGTTAAAGATTATTGAGAGTAAGTGTAGCAAATATCAGTATGTCAATTCCCATTCCCTGCCATTTTTTTCTGTGTTGGGTTTGGCTTTGGCTTTTTATTAAAATCATGACCAGATCACCTTAAAAAATTGTCATATAGATAATAATCATAAAATATTGTATTTCTTTTGTAAGACTTAGCATCACTGTGAAGTCCCCAAGAAAGTTTGAATTAACTGCCACTGCTACTGTTTAGTATCTTAAATTATATGTGAAACTCCAACTGTCAATTGAGATTCCTGGGATACCTATTGCAAATTAATCCATAAAATCTATAAAATATAGATAATGTGATAAAAAGGTGTTACATGTTAGTCATCACATATTAGTTTTTAAATGGAATAAACATAACTAGAAATCATAAAGTACAAAATATAACAAAAATGAACTTTCATCCTTTGGGAAAAGATACAGTATTTTATTGAATTAACACATAGATTAATTATTTTTAAGTATAGAATATATAAATGCTTGGTTCTCATGTCCTTTCTTTCTTCCCATGCTTTGTAAGTTTTAGAAGATTGTAAAATAAAGACAGTCTTGATTGCTTAACCATAAAACTCATGTGCAAAGATGTTAACTGGGAAAAAAAAAGATTTTCAAAGATGAGAGATCTGGAATCACTTGCAATATTAAGAAGTCACCAACGTCAATAACTTCACATAAGACAGTCCAAAGAACAACACTGTTATAGTATGGATGAGTTTTGTTGTTGTTGTCATTGTTTTGAGATAGGATCTCACTCTGTCACCCAGGCTGGGGTGCAGTGGCATGAACATTGCTCACTGCATCCTTGACATCAGTGGCTCAGGTGATCCTCCCTCTGAAGCTAGGACTACAGGTGCATGCCATCATGCCCGACTAATTTTTAAAAATTTTTTGTAGAGATGGGGTTTTGCCAGGTTGCCCAGGCTGGTCTCAAACTCCTTTGCTCAAGTGATCCACCCACCTTAGCCTCCCAAAGTCGGGGGATTGCAGGCATGAACAACCACGTCTGGCCTGGGTTTTTCTTTCAGACAAAGGTGAACCACATTTCTATTTTCAATGAGTAAAAATGTTACAAGAACAAATGTAATTTTGGGAAACCACCAAAATCCCAGATCTTGGGAAATCATCAAATAACCCACACTTTTCCTTCTTCTTTTATTTTAGACTTCTCTGATATTAGCAGAGAAATGGTCATGAGACTCTAGAACTGGACCACCAGAGTTCACGTTCTAATTCTGTTCTTTAGTTGCTATGGAAATTTGAGCAAGCTACTTAGCCTCTGTTGCCTCAGTTTCCTCAAATATGAAAAAAGAATAATGGTATCCTCTTTAAAGTCCCATTATTAATAGTTAAATGTATTAATCACAAGTAAACGATTTCACATAGTGTCTGGCAAATAGAATATGATATATGTGTTAGATATTATAATGTTAAGGTAAAAATATATCAATGTTTTGGTCATTTCGGAGAATGACACATACAGAAGCTGAGAAAATTGAGATCCATTAAAGTGAAATTACCCTCAACTTTTATTTTTGCAGATTCATTTAGTAAATCTCTTCAGTAGTAATCTTTGGGAAAAAAAGCTCTATAAGATCAATTAAATGTAATTGACTATTTTTTGTTTTGTTTTGTTTTGTTTTGTTTTGTTTTGTTTTGTTTTGTTTGAGCGGAGTTTCTCTCTTGTTGCTCAGGCTGGAGTGCGATGGTGCGATCTTGACTCACCGCAACCTCCGCCTCCCGTGTTCAGGCAATTCTTTTGTCTCAGACTCTCTAGTAGCTGGGATTACAGGCATGCTCCACCACGCCCAGCTCATTTTGTATTTTTAGTAGAGACGGGGTTTCTCCATGTTGCTCAGGCTGGTCTCAAATTCCTGGCCTCAGGTGATTCGCCCACCTCAGTCTTCCATAGTGCTGAGATCACAGGCGTGAGCCACCGCGCCCGGCCAGAATTGACTGTTTTTAGCAAAACTTACAGAAGCTGAGTAACTGCTAAGAATGTCTTTTTGCTTATTTCCCCATTGGTTCTCTTTGATGTCAAGGTAACAATTTAACAATCACCTTTTCTTATTGCCTCCCTCCTTCCTGAAAAAAGGCAGTACAAACTGATCAGTCCTTTTAAAACCGTAGCTAAAAATATGAAGGAGAAAACACAGATTGATTTTATGTGCAAGTAGCAATTCTTTTTAAAGCTCTAGGCAAGGGTTCTTTGGTGATCTGGTTTACACGATAAGGAATCATTTCCTCTAGGTGCTCAGTAGAAGTACTGTACTTTCTTTTTATCAGATCTTAACAGTTAAACAACATTAATAAAGGCTGCCTTTTATTGATCACTTAATAATTACCATCTGGTGTGCTTTGTGCATCTCAATGCATTTATTTTTTAAATCCTTCCAAATCACCTACAGATCAGGTATTTTATATGTCTCTATTTTAGAACTGTAAAAGTTGAGATGCAGAGAGATGAAACACTTGTCCAAGTTAGCTCAGCAAGAATAGGTAGAATTGATCCCAGTCTGTGTCTACACAGTCCTTAATACTAATTCTTATATGAGCTTCCAAAAGTTATTTTTTTTAATTTCAGAGCTTGGGTCTGTTCTGTACAATGTTACATACATTCCGCCCCACCTTGGCTTTTTCTCTAGTTATTTATAACGTTTCACATTTTTAGAGTTTTTTTTTCTTTGTACCTCATCATAGAGAACAGAGAAGTGTTGGTATATGTCATTCAGTGAGGCCCTGATTAGGTGAGCTTCTCTTTTACAGTTAAACTGACCCAGATTTTTGTAAGTCACCAATACTCTTC
Organism: Cacajao melanocephalus; assembly: GCA_963573385.1. NCBI lineage: Eukaryota > Metazoa > Chordata > Mammalia > Primates > Pitheciidae > Cacajao > Cacajao melanocephalus. The sequence goes on along the minus strand of CAUYLG010050743.1, from coordinate 78,964 downwards.
AGGAATATTTCACTTTTCAAAGATGCATTAACACTTTCAGATTTCCAGAGGATTTTAGTGACTGGTACTAATGTACCTAGGGAATTGAGTTAATGTATCTTATAAAAATAAAAGTACCTAAATTTTAGGGAGCAGGTACTGGATAAATATGACAAACCATGTGTTAGTTATGGATACATGCTAAAATTCAATAGAAGGATATATATATATATAATTCTGAGTACAAAAGTGCTGGTAAGTTACACTGGGTTTTTAAATTTAATTTTCTTGTTATTTTTTCTTTCTCATTTGTGTCTATATATACATACCTACAGATGTCACAATTCAAACTATCAAGGAAGGTCATGTCATATTGTTTTAATTATGAAAGCAATTATACTAATATAGAAGTGACATCAATCAGTGCTTTCCTTAGCACTTACCAAGAACAAAATCATTCCTGTGAAACAAAAGCACAGAGAAGAAAAGGAGAAAGGTAGAGCTGGCTCTGTAGTTCAGGAATTCACCAGAGATCATGGTTAAAGCGGATAAAGTCTAGAAAGACAAGCAGACAGCGTAATTCACAGTATCACCACTCTGCCATTAGCTCTGAAGGACGATTAAAGTGGCCCTGTCCATGAAATGCTGTGGCTTTATCAGTTACAGACACAGCAGATGAAATGTCCGTGATAGAAGGATAAAAAAGAGAATGGGTGAAACGAAAGTGAAAGGGAGAGAGAAAAAGCAAACCGTGAGGGAAAGAGAAACCTGCAGAATGTAGAAATGCATAGCTCTATGTACAAATTAGAGGCAATCAGAGATACCAGAATTCCTACATTTTCAGTGCACTGTAATCACACCTTGATGGAATATTTTATAATTTTAAAAATATAATTAAAGCACTCTGTGGCATAGAAGAAATAATATCGATATCTACTTGGTCATGGATAGCTTGTAAGTTAAGAGAAAAAATGAATCCAGTTTGCAGCATTTGGTTGCCATTTGAACAGTTATTCCCTCCCTCCCTTCCTTTCTCTCTCCTTTTGTTTCTTCCTTCCTTCCCTCCTCCCTCACTTCTTTTTGTCTTCTTTCCTTCTTTTCTTCCTTTCTCTCTCTCCCTTACATCGTTCCTTTTTTCTTCTTTCATTCCTACAATAATTGCCTTCTGTAAATCAATATTGATATACTATACATGTTTTAAGTGTCTTTAATCCGATAAGATGACATAATGTGGTTTTGTCATAGCAAAATGTTTCTTTTTGTGCAAACAGGTATGTTACTACCCTTATTAAAACAAATTAAACTGTCAACTCTAACTGCATATCTAATTATTTAATTTATAAGCAGCTTTGAAGTAATATGAAGAAAAATTGTAGCTGGGTTTAAATACAATGGATATAGTTCAGTCTCAAAATGATAATGGGTATGAGAAATATATTAGCCTGGCAACAGAAATATTTTTAACTTAAATTCTGTTTAAGTCCTATAAACACAGGCACAGACACAGACACACACACACACACACACACACACAAAACTTAGAAAAATCACATACATGTGTAAATGCATAAATGAGTCTTTTAGAAAACACCTCTACTTACATTAGGTTTCCAAAATAGTACTTTTGAAAATATTTTGGCCAAATTTATTTCCTAATCCCATTTCCTTGGGAGCAGGCTGACTATATCTTTGGACATGATTGTAACTTCAAGTATTTAAGCCTTCAGGGAGTATATAGAAGAATGCTTAGAAAGTTTCTCTATAAAAGAGATATATACACACAGCTTTGTTCAACTCATCATCCGAAGTGATACTTGTAGATATGGACACCATATGTGTATCCTAATAGTTTGTATGTATAAATTTGAGGTGCACAAGCAATTATGCATGTGATTATGTTATCATCCAGGTTTTATCTATGAATAAACTAGGATACTAGTCAAAAACATACATGACTGGCAATGTGCTTTCTGGGAAACATTTAATAGTATCACTATCATCATTGTACTGCAAGAAGAATATATAATGCCATGAAGTGTAAGGCATGACAAATCTTTTGAAGAAATCAGAGTATGAGAGTAGGTTAATAAAAATGGGGCAATTCTAACAGTTTCATTACTAGGTGAGTCAGGGAAATGACAGTTATCTACCTTTTATTTTAAAAGTTTCACTCTGCGTTCTGTGTTGAGACTTGACAGGTCGTTGGAGAAGGGTCTGAGATGGTGGTAGATTTTTACCAGGGTGGTGACAGTAGAGACAGTGGGAATAGACTGGTTTTCATTTGATTTTTAAGGTAGATGGTGTGCTGACAGATTGCAGGCAATGTGTGAGAAAAACGAGTAACACATTGAAGGTTTTTGGCCTTCAATTCTGAAATACCATGGTAGTGGCATCTCCTAGGATGAGCGAGTGTAGGTAATCAGGTCGCTTTTGGACATGTTAAATTTAAGAAAACTTTTAGTTATCCAGTTGGAGCATGGAGGAGGGAGTTAGATCAACAAATTAGGAGATGACAGGGCAACAATACAAATTTAGAAGACTTGAGGAAAATAAAAGGGCAGGTTACAAAGCATTACTAGGTCTCTGAATTCACTGTTGGATTTAGTAACAGGAAAATCATTATTCACATAGACAAACGTGGTTTCAATGAGAAATGAGCAAGGAACCTTATTGGAGTGGGTTCATAAGTGAATAGAAAAAGAAAAGGGAGAAACAAGTATAATATAATTTTGAGAATTTTTGCTATAAGTAAAAACAAAGAATTCAATAATTAGAGTAGAACTTAGGGTTAAAATAGATTTTTGGTTTTTTAAATTTGTTTCCTTTTTTTCTCACACGTAAGATCTATTCAAAAGAAATCATAGCTTGTACTGGACAGGGGGATAATTGGTGAAGCAATGTTTTAAAGTTAGAGACCCAGGAAGGTATCTAGAGCATGGCCTTAGATAATGGGATAAGAGAATAAACAATTCAACCTTAGAAAAAGAAGGAAAGCTTGAGGATATGAACACTGTTGTAAGCTGGCTAGTAGATGTGGATGCTTCTTTCTCAGGGTAGATAGCAAAGTCCACCTCTCATCTCAGAATGAACTCGAGAAAGAAGGTATTGAAAGTTAGAGAAGAAAGAAGTTAGACAATTTCTAGTGAATAGACATAGGTACATGACTATACATGGAGGCTTTCTACAGGAATCCACAGGAAACCAGGAGAGGTCTTGTCTTTATGAAAGAGGACCAGTAAGGCGTGAGGAGAAACCATTTTTTTCATTTTGTTAAAAGTAGTCTTTTCAGGCCGTTCCAGTTGTTTTTTTCCACATGTACATATTAAAATATATGCAAACATATAAAAGCATTACCTCCTTGGTGAAGTGATTTGCTGTATTCCTTAGGTGTAATTAACATTTTTGGTACTGCCTTAGATTATCACATTTTACTCTAGTTACAAAAAAAAAAAAAAAACTACTTCGTCATTATATTAGGAATTGTATAGGGAATTCTTCCAGGTTAAGGGCATCTTTTATCAAGATTTTTGCATAAGCCCCTCTGCAATGCCTGAAACAGATTCAGTAAGAAGTGAGAGATTCTTTATGGAATGTGGTGCTTCTTTAATATATCTCAACAGCATTAGAATTTAAACAAAATTGTGAAAATTGCAAGCATGATTATCAATATGGTGTACTTCTGGGTTTATAACAATTTTTCTAATGTGTGCTTTCTCATCACTTATATTTGAATCATCTGAGATACATGTTAAAACAGTTTCTTACCACTCCAGGTATATTAAAACATGATCTATCCAAGCACCAAAGTTTGAAAACCACTTTTCTAGGTAATAGGTTGCCATTTTAAAAAAAGTAATGTGAGCAGATATCTTTTTAGAAAGTAGCATGAAGAATAAATTAACGTGATGGGAGTGGGATTTTCAGGAGCAGCAATTCCTGCCTTAGTGTGGTGCCCTGTGCACACAAAAATGCCCAGGAAATGCACATTAAAAAGCAGAAGTACTACCTGAGAAATCCTCAGAAGGCTTAGACTCTACATGGCATGGAGATGCAACAAATATTCCGAAGATGAGGGAATTGAAGACTTAAAAGTATCTCCAGCCTGGTGTAGTGGCTCATGCCCATAATCCCAGCACTTTGAGAGGCTGAGGCGGGCTGATCATGAGGTCAGGAGATCGACACCATCCTGGCTAACCTGGTAAAACCCTGTCTCCACTAAAAAAAAAAATACAAAAAATTAGCCGGGTATGGTGGCACATACCTGAAATCTCAGCTACTCAAGAGGCTGAGGCAGGAGAATCGCTTGAACCCAAGAGGCGGAGGTTGCAGTGAGCCTAGATCGTGCCACTGCCCTCCAGCCTGGGTGACAGAGTGAGACTCCATCTCAAAAAAAAAAAAAATATATCCTTATGGACTGACTTGAGGGAATACTGGTATAAATCAGGATGAGAGTTTGATGATAAAAAGTAGGGTTACTGGTGAAATTGGAGAAGTAGGAAGTGTGAAGGAGATTAGAAGTCAAGAGCTGATTTGCTGAATTGGAATTCATAGTACATCAGTGGACATTAAAATATATTTCTAACTTGAACCTTTTTTTGTTCTCACATGTCCATGGTTGAGGAGAACTTAGAGAGAAGGTGGCGAGAGGAGGAGGGAGGGATAGAAAAATAGGTAGAGAGAAGGAACAGGGAAAAGTTAATTTTAAGGAATTGAACTGATTTTAAAACTATGTCATGAGATGTAGTTGTTTCTGTGAGAAATGAAGAATCTAACAATAAGCGAAAAAAGTAATTTCAGAACCAAGGTTCTATATTTTTTATTATGAGAACGTTTAGTTTCTTTTAGTGAACTTGGTGCTTCTTGAAAAGCATGTTGGAAACAATAACATTGGATTAAGGCAGCCTTTCTTTACTTTTCAGATTTGAAGGACATTACATAGGGTCGAATACTATTATTTCACTTAGCTTCAGTGAGAGTTCTTGAATTTACAACAGTAATATATTATAATAAAACATTTTATTGGGTAATACAGAAAAGAGTTCTGTTAGAAACTTATGCATTTATTTTATTAAAATAAATGTAGATATTTAATTTATGTGGGATTATGTAGATAATAAAAGGAAATTTGATACTTTTGATGGTAATCATTTCAAAAACGAGAAACCTGAGGCATAATGACCTAAAACAATATTTCTATTAGTAAAGTTAGTGGAAGAGCCTAGGTCATTGTTCACTCTTCTGAAATGCCGTGGTTAGTTTAAGCTAACCGAAGCATGAGAAATTTGATGTGAATAAAACTAGATGGTATACTGTCTACCTTAATAGTATAATTATTTTGAAGTATATAAATCATACTAATTGAGCTGTCACATACACTTACCTTTTATTGAAATTAATTTTATATGTGTTTAACTGGCAATTTAATTGTAATCTAAAGCTCAACTACTTCGTCAGAATCATTATAAATACCCTTAGATTCAGGTTATGACAAGATTTAAATGATGTCTAATGCTTTTTTTCTACCCTCAAAATTTCTACACTTAAATTTCTGGACTTATTAAAACATTTCAGTCCCCTAGAAAATATTTTTCTTCACTTGAATTCTGGTTGTATTAAGGTTTTATTAAGATCATTCAAGGTTATGATCCTAGTACTTTTGATTTTCACAGGCTGTTGTTGTGTTAATGCTGCATTGTACGTCAGTGTTCCTTCTTGCTATTAAATCACTCAAGTCACATTTCCCCCAAGACGGTACAGACATATAAATTGCTGCTGCTGAAACTTCACTTTTCACCAGATGTTCGAGAAAGGCTAATACGCCTTCACCCTAAATCTGGCTTGATTGTTCCCTTTATATAGAAAATATGTGTTCGAGATAGCAAGATGATATCCTTAATGAAGTTGGCTGTGGCCAAGGAGAAGACAGTGAAAAATTAGCTGCAATTATTAGATATATTCTTTTTAATTATTTCACATGAAATAGAAGTTAGGACTGGGGAATTCAAAAATCTAATTTCCAAAAGACACCTCAACATTAAGATACTTATACTTATCTCTTTCTAAATTCTCCTTTTCATTATAGTACTACGCAAATTTAGGAAGCTGTGCTAATGCACTTTCCTGAAAATAGTCCACTTGCAGTCCCCTCTCTGGAGCAAATGGAAAAGTAACAGATTTGTTCCTTTAAGCATGGCCAAGCCTTTGATTACTTCTGTTACTTCACAGTTCCTATATCTAGCTATTAAATTGTGCAATTTTCCTTCATCATAAGGTTGGGCTGCTTCAGGTTGAGCACACTGTACTCTGTCTTCTAATTCCAGTAAAGTCAATTATATAAACTCTTTTGCTTTTACAAAATGCTCTTTAGCACACTGGTTCTCTCATAGCAGGGAGAGCTAAGCAAAAGAGAATTGTGGAACCTTTTCAGGTATAGCTGTGTTCTGCTCAGCAGGTACATTTATTACTAATGGGTAAAATAGTCTCCTTTTTTAGCTACATAATGCTTCTGAAGCCTTCCGTTTTCTGGTTTTGATAGCGATTCCGGTTACACTGAGAGGGGAAGGTGAATGCCATTGATCACACCATGAAGCTGTGGCAGGAGTGCTCTTTTTTTTTTTTTTTTTTTAATCATTCACTTTACTTCATAAGACAGTGACTGGGTTTATCTTAATGGGCTGCTTTGCATTGTATACTGGGTTAAACACTTGAATCTGCAAATACACATAATGAGAGGATATTCCAAGATTTTAATTTCATATTACAAAATAAATATTTGAGCAGAAAGGATGCCATTGATCACTTTGGTCTTCCTAGTGTAAAACAGAGATACTCTGTAATTCTCGCATCAGTTAAAATTAAAATGTTAATGCCAATGATTTTGTCTTTTTCTCCCTCTAGATATCTACTCATATGTTTATCATTAACACAGCATCATATGTAGATTCATGGCTCACTCAAGCAAATGCCTTCTAAAACATCCTTTGCTAATAATGACTTTTACTGTAACTTTGAGGAACATAGGATGATTTAGTGAGGGAACAGATACTTTCTTCTGCTGTATATATGATATTTCTGTGTATGAGCACAGTATTTCTATGTTGCTTGCAAGGATATAAGGGAATATATTCAATGGATCCAACAAACCTTTTCTATCATATGATTACCATCTTGCTCATCAAAGTGTGGTCCATGAAAAAATAGAGTACAAAGCATCAGATTTACCTGGGATCTTGATGAAAATGCAGAATCTCAGGCCACAGTCCAGACTGACTGAATCAAAACCTGAGTTTGAAATGCAAAATAAACACTTAGAAATCCTCTTTGACAGACCTCATTTCTGTTTCTCTCTCTACTCTTTCTTTTTCTCTCTCTTTCTCTTCCTCTGTCTTGTTTTGTTATTTGCTGTACAGCACAAATATATGTAATAAAGCACAATTGGAGAAGAAAGAGCATCAATCAAATTTTATATGTGTTCTAAGTCATTCTGTTTCCTTGAACAACCTGGAATTCTACGTGCTATTTAGAAAAAGAAAGGGAGACCTTTGGCTCTCTCGAGAGCATTCTGTGCTCTCTTGAATACAAAGGGGAGAATCAAGCTGATTTTTTATAATCTCGTTGAATTCTCCCAGTCGAAGAGCATATATACGCCTGAGGAGGTAAATCTCTTCCTTATAAAGCATCACTTAGGAGGTGATTAAGCTACTTCTTCCACCAAAATTACAAATGTGAGTTTGCATCATGTATATATATGAAGAGAGAGAGAGAGAATTATATTTGATGGGCTAGACACACATCCTGCAATGCATATGGCATTTTATTGGGCTAGCTTGTGCAAGGAGTGACATCACATTTCATTTTGTACCAAGAACAATTAGGTTTTTTTTCTCACAATTTCCTATCAATTGTTAAATTTTTTTGCATAGTGGAAAGCAAGTGAATTTATTTAACTGAACTCCACTTATATAGTAGAAAATAGGCGTGAGTAACTTTCTCCCTCAGCTCTGAGTAATGGCAAATAATGAGCATGCTTTGGGGACTGACCTGCAGGCCCTAAAGCTTGTGATGTATCCATTTATCTTTTCGTTTCAGGAATTTAAGGCATTAAAAGATTTAAACATGTTTAAATCATAGGCCACTGTTTCCCAAACTACTCTGCACATTAGAATTACCTGGGAACCTTGTTAATATTTCAAAGCTCAGGCCATATTCCAGACCAATTAAGTCACAATTTCTGGGGCTAGGACAACAATAGTATTTTTTTTTTTTTTTTGCAGTTTCCCAGCTGATTCTAATGTGCAGATAATTTTGGAAACCATTGTTACAGACAAAGATGTGATCATGGATAATTTGAACTCTGATATTTAGCTCCCTCGATATTTCTACTGAATTCATCCTTAGGCAAACAATTCATGCTCCACCCAAACTTCCCCAATAGATATCTCTTCCTGACTTCCTTATTTCTGATAATGGTACTTTCATTCTTCAAACCATAAAGGTTTAAGCTTTCACAATAAGCATTAACTCTTCTTCTTTTACGTTTTTAAGCTTTCTTTATGTCTCCAATCCAATCCTTTCAAATAAGTATGTTAAGAACTGGGGCTGGATCTTAGTTATTATTGTTTGCCACCTAGAGCATTGTGTGCCATTTTTTCCATATAATCATAGTAGTGTATTGGTAAAGGGGTTAGCACAGCATGGTTTGTACCACTGCCAATTTTCATAGTGTAAATATTCCTATCATTGCTGATTTCACACTAACAATAGCCTACAGAATTTGTAAATATTAAATAATCAGCTCTGTCAAGCTGGTAACTAGCTCTAGTGCACTGCTGCAACAAACACTCATAAAACAGAATAACTGGATGAGATACAGGGATGGTATGGTAAGGTCTCTGACTATGCATGTATTTTGATATTAACATCTATTCACTTGTATGATAGATCAGTTGTTAAACTTTATAATCCAATACAGTCATTTTTAAATAACAAAAGAAAAAGTATTATTTGGTACTATTCCATTTTTCTTCATGATTTACCTGGAAATTACATATTGTATAGTGCAATTGATATTGTGCCCAAAGTAGCTATTTGTTAATTCTCAAGGTGTATGACAACATTTCTCAGAAAAACAAAAGGACTATACATGTACATAAAACAATGAACTTCTAAAATTGTAGGCTTTCTGTTTTGTGTATATTGGTTTAATGTCAGGATATCTCCTGCAAATAATGCAAAATCACTGTCTATATAAGACATGAGGTTTTTTTTGTTTATTTTTGTTTTTGTTTTGCAGAGCTGATTATATGGACACAGTTTTTTTTAATGGATTAGGAGGTGTATGCATTAAAAAATATGTTAGTTAAATTAAAACCATTATTTAGCCGAGCGTTTTTTTTTCAAGGTCAATATTACTTCTAATCACTTTTCTGTATTCAACACAAGACAGTAATTTTAGTTCAGTGAAGTCTGAGAATAGAAATATACAGTATCCCAGAGGAACTTGAAGATTAAAAAGGTTTTTTTTTTGGCTCAAGATAATTTATTTAGTTTTGATATAACTGAAACTGTGCAAAGGGAATTTTATAAAATGTAACAAATGTGATTTGTAGTCTCAAATTCCACATGAATGAATAACTAAAGAAGTATATGAGTCAGGCATAATCTTTTAAGAAGGTTTAATATGCTAGTGATATCTTAGGAACTGACTCCCGATTAATTTATTTTAGCATTTTGAAGGCAGTCCCTTGAGGCTATACTTAGTAATGGGAAGGAGGAGGATATGGACAGTCTACATTGTTGCTCAGCATTAGCTTTCTTTATTTTAGCATCTAATAATTTGTTGGAATAGATATGAAAATCCCTTGGCCAGTTTCTCTTGCAGTGCTCATTTTCATAAATGCTAATAATTTTATCGGTATTATTTTTTAAAATGAAGAAGCAACCAGAGTGTAGGTAGAAGCTTCCAGTGTTGTCATCTCTGCTGAGATTCTAAAATGATTAGGATGGGATGTCACCAGTGAAGGGTTTACATGCTGGGGTAGTTTAGGCATTTCTGCAGGTGCGGAATGAGAGAAAAGTCTGTAGCTCTTTGTCTCTGTCACTCAGTAGCTATATTTGTCTCTCCCACTGACTCATCTATGTGACCTTGGAAAAAGTCCCTTAAAATTCCAGGCATCTTTACTCCAATATCTTTTAAGTAGGAAGATGGTTTAAATTCAACGATCTTATAGTAGCATAGGTACAACAACCATTCAATGCTTTGCAGTCCCCATGAGAAAAGGCTCAGGCTTTTTATAAACTATACTTATCCGTTAGTGATGTTTCTACTTTAAAGTTTACATTTCACCTCACTTGGCCAAGTTTTCTAGATATCCATCATTTCAGTTCACAATTATAGATATCCTAATGTGAGCATGAAGAACATTTTTGTTAAGTAAGAAGGTATTGGGCAGGTGCAGAATTTATTCCTGCGTGAGTTTCTATTTCTTGTTAAAGTTACTTCTGGCTGATAAAGCTCTTCAAATTAGAAAAGGCAGCAGTTCTGCATTTAGATATCTGTATTGTATTTGTAAATAATAAAACTGCTTTTCTCTCTCTTCCTTATCTCTCCTATTATATAATAGCATAGTTTTACTTGATTGTGCCATTGATCTTTTTGTCATGCTAATTTTCATCATATATTTTAAACAATATGGATGATATTTATGTTTTATATCTCTACATGGAAGTCATTACCTGTCACAAGGCATGTAAAAATTAAATGGTATAAAGTGATTAAAATGACACTATTGATTTTTCAAATGATACCATACAGATTTCATGTTAGTTTATTGTTGTTGCTCCTCTTTCTTTTTGTCTTGAAAACAGATGCTCTTTAAATAAATATATTGAGCTATAAACTGGGGGTGGGGCTTAGATAACGATAATCTGTATGAGAAATACAGTCACACATCTCCTTACCACATTTTTATGAGCTGTGTATGGTTTACATAATCTGTATAAACATTAAAAGATTCAAAAGCAAGCCCAGAGCTAACAGTATTGAATCTAGAATCTGATATGAGATGCAGATATTTATTAGATGTTAAAACATCAAACATTAATGCATAGCTTAAAGCATGCTAACACATTTTTGTCTTCTTGTTAATTAAGAAAGTGAAGTAACCTGGCCTCAAAGCAGCTGGATGCTGAAGTGGCAATCTTCAAACTGACATTCTAGTATTCCTCTTAGTACAAACTTTTTATCCTTTTTAAAAAATGTTTGTAGTTGTTGTCTATTTTGTGGTTTTACATTTTTAAGCACTCCAGAAACTTACATCAATGAATATGCCTTTAATACATTCTCAAACTAAAAAATTAAAAAAAAAACACACACAACTTTTTTTTTTTAATTCAAAAGTAAAACCTCATGGCATTGCAATCATTGGCTTCCACTCAGAAGGAAGTAAGGAATACCTGTTTTTCACCCTGGGATCATACCAAATGTTATAAATACTGACAATGCTACATTCCTCTACACTATTGCATTAAATGACACGAATAGTTAGAAACTGGACCTTCCAACACTATAAACATCCCTGAAGCAGAACTTATGAATATACATGCTTCTGTGACTCTGCTCTTTGGATTTTTATCCTCTGGGTCAAACTCTCCACAGACAACTTACAACCAGCTTAATATCTTCCACCTGAAACATCAGGCTCCTGAGAGTATTTTTCCCTGTAGTTTCAACTGTAAACAGGCAGCAGTGGAACAAGTTCTTATTTTCAAGATCCAAAAGCAGCATATTTTGGTCCTTTTGGAGTTAAAGCACCACCCCCTCACCAAAAAAAAAAAAAAGGCATATATATATTGCTTTCATTTCATGTAATAATCCTGATATGTTTTTAACTCAGACCCTAGCTTTAGATTTTCTACTACGTAAACATTACTACCTCCTGCAGAGTATCATCTTGGGGAGAAATTTAATACAGTAATGTATAGTTTATATAATTTGAATTAGAGTTATTTCATTTTTAAGTGGTTAGGTCTACTATATGACGATTTTATAGTGTATTTTCTCATAGGAAAGATTTGGCAAAGTCACAGCAAGCTTGGACTCTGAATGTCAACATTTGTCTTCTAGACAGTAACACAACCTGTCTTGAATAAGGTTTTGGATAGAATCAATGTGCTATTTTATTGTAATGGTGATGTATATAAACTGATTTCATTCCACTACACTTCCAATTAAATTAGGTATGGATAAGTTAAACACTTGTTACCTTTGGAAAGGAAGGAGAGAGAGATTAGGAAAGTGAAGAAAGCAGTAGAAATTAGCAAAATGTAGAAAACAGAGAAAGGTGACGTGTTCTCTTAATACTTTTTTCTGTTGGAGATGTGGCATCCTAAGGTTGAATAAGAACCTAAGAATTCAATACATAGATTTGTTTGTACTGGAGATGATTCACTGTTAAAAATAATAAAATATATACCATAGAATACTATGCAGCCATAAGAAAGGATGAGTTCATGTCCTTTGAAGGGATGTGGGTGAAGCTAGAAATCATAATTCTCAGCAAACTAACACAAGAACAGAAAACCAAACACCACATGCTCTCACTCATAAGTGGGAGTTGAACAATGAGAACACATGGACACAAGGAGAGGAACATCACACAGTGGGGCCTGTCGGGGGGTGGGGTGCTAAGGGACGGATAGCATTAGGAGAAATAACTAATATAGATGATGGGTTGATGGGTGAAGGAAACCACCATGGCACCTGCATATCTATGTAACGAACTTGCATGTTCTGCACATGTACCCCAGAACTTTAAGTATAATAATAAAAATAAAATAAAATAAAATGTTCTTTTGAGCATAGATTGTTGGTTTTAAATCTAAATATTATGTAGTTTCTATTCCATTTAGATGTAATTTAAGTAAATAAGAATAAAACTATGATGTAAAATAGGCAGAAAACTACTTAAACAACTACATATAATATGTAAGGTTGAAGAAAAATAAAGTCTGGTGTAAAATAGCCCAGGTATTATGTATGATTTAAGAGATTTCAACCAGATTTTAGAGAGTTAAAGTTTTTATTTCACAGGAGGTGTCATTAACAGAAAAAAAGCATGATTTGTCTCTCTGCGTGTAACAGTCTGTTAGGTACTGCACAGAGCAAATTAACCAACCTGTTTCTGCATCCTTAGAACCTCGAAATATAGGACCGATATCAGTATAAATATATATATACACACCAAACTTAAAACGACAGACAGCAAACCTAAGAGCAGGATGAATTAAATCATTTAAGAGACTGGGGTAGGTAGTTTTAGGATTAACATGTATCTAGAAGTTGACTCCCCTACCGCCCCCCAGAAAAAATCACCAACACTTTTTCAAGGACAGCTTTCTAGAGGAAGAGGATGTAAGTTAAATCAGTGTGCTAGCAGCTATAAGGGAGGTATTGAAATCCCAATAGTTTAAATAAAAAATGGCTCAACATAACTCAGTGGTTGCCAACTTTGCTGTAACTTGCAATCGCCTGGGGATCTTTTAAAAATACTAATGCCTGGCTCTCAATTCCAGACATTCTGATTTAATTATTATGGGGTGTAATCTAGGCACTGGGATTTTTAAAAACTCCCTACGCTGTTTAATGTACAGCAATATTTGGGGATTAATGGCATAAGTGTTATATTCTTAAAAATTATGTATATGAAGGAAGGTATTCATTTTTTGATGAACAGCTTTTATATTCGTAGATTTCCTTGATAATAAACATCAACATTCTCTTTATTTTAAACTGGAAATGCTCTATACACTTGTATTCAAGAAACGATGTGAATTATTTGGGTCATCAATAGGTGGTAGAAGTGTTCAATGAAATTCTAAGCAGCGTTAAAAATGAACATATTGAAGCCTCACATTACCGAGGATAGATAACAAAATAATAAGCTTTTTTATTTTAGAAAAGCTGGAGATGCATTCATACAGTATGCCATCATTCATATAAAGTTTAAGGAGACAAAAATAATTGCTTTTGTTGTTGGCAACTAGTGAGTTATGTTGAGCCACTTTTCATTTAAACTATTGAGATTGCAATAACTCCCTTATTGGTACAAGTACACAGACTTAATTCACATCATCTTCACCTAGAAAACATGAAATGAAAACCATGAAGACATAATATTTACTTAATTCAAGATAGTGATTACTGTTGGGCACTTGGATAAGTACAGGATTATGAATGGGTACAAAGTTATTATGTTTTATATGCTTATATGATATCTCAATAAAATACAGCAAATTTGTAACGTTTAACAAAGTTCATGGCAGTACACGTGTGTTTGTTATATTATTCTTTATAGTTTTTTTTTGGTCTGCTTACCATAGTCCATAGCAAAATGAAATATTCTTTCCAAATCTAGTATTCAAACTAAGCAAGAAAGAATTAGGCTATGATACTTGGGAGGAAAAAATGGAAAAATTCAAACTGAATGGGCTATGACATTTTAAACAACATAGCAAGTTGAGAAGCACAAGAATTGGGATGCTACAGTCTTATCATAGGGGAAATGAGATTCAGAGTTGAGTTTTAATAAAGTAATATCGAACAGAGAGGGAACTCATAAAGACAATTTGAAGGCTAAGCCTGGTGGCTTAGGCCTGTAATCCCAGTACTTTGGGGAGTTGAGGTGAAAGCATTGCTTGAGGCCAGAAGAAGTTTGATACCAGCCTGACAACATAATAAGAGCCCATCTCTACAAAAAATTTGAAAATTAGCTGGGTGTGATGGTATACCTCTGTAGTCCTAGCTGCTCAGGAAACTGAGTCAGAAGGATCACTTGAGGTTGGGAGTTCGAGGTTTTAGTGAGCTGTCATTGCATTGCTGCACTCCAGACTGGGCCAACACAGCCAGATCCCAGACGCTGTCTCTAAAACAACAACAATAACAACAACAAAACTCAGACAATTCAAGTTCCAAATTTATCCAGTTATTTATTAGCAGAATGTGGATTTTGAAGTTTTTGGTTTGAATTTTTCAGATAAGTGTAACTTTTGTTTGTTTTTTAATGCATAACCATCAGATTAGAAGCATTTTATTTTTAATATTTTCAGATTATTCAGATATATTGAAATATGTTCATTTAGACACACTACATACTATTTTGAAATAAGTGTTCTAAACTCTCTTTGGAAGATCCATGGACCTTCAAATAAGATAAAACAATGTATATTCATCAATATTGTTTATATAACTTCGTAGCCAATGTAGACCCTTCTGACATTTCAACATGAGATGTAGACTATGAATCTCTTATCTTTAGACTAAAATATTGAACACAGTCTTTTATTTTCTTTCCTTTCTTTAGTATATAAAAATTACCATAAAGCACTATATTGACTGGATATTTTGACTTACAATGAATAATAACAATTGAAAAGGAAAAAAATTACTTCCTAAGTTTGTGATACTCTGTAGTAAAACAATATCAAAATTAAGTAAATATTATAAATGAAGAGAAACTATCTTTTAGCAACACATTCAGTTTTAGTCTAAAAATATAGAACTGGTAAAAATGAATAGACCCACTAAGTAGTTTAAAATGGAAGGAGAAATCCAATTCTGAAGGATTATCCAACGGGAATTGACTAGATTTTTATTCATTCTTTATTTTATATTCTCAGTCTCAAAAAATTTATCAGGAGTCTAAAATGTTCCAAGAATGACTGGGTCAAGAGTGAAACATAATAGCTCATCCTTGAATTCTGGTATAGGAACAGCAAAGAATGTTTTTAATAGAACTTCATATTTATATTCTTAAAAAATGATTAAAAGCTATTATGAGAATATTATTATAATTCTTAAAAAGTTTTCTTATTAAGTAGAAGAACAATTTGTTCAAAAACGAAATTCTACTTTTTAAAATATCTTTTTAGGTTTTATATAATAAATCTACATACATATAAAGACAAGGAATATATTGTCAATATTAGTGGCAAATCAAAAATGATGCTGTAGGCTGAGATTGAGATAATTGAAATGACTAAATATAAAAAAGTTTATACTGTTTTTTGATTGAATTATTAACTTAAAATTGAATTAGCTAGGTGATGAATTTTCCTAGGCTTTATTTTTGGATTACCACAGAAATATGTGAAAAGAAAATGGCAAACATCTCTGAAAGATATAAGAAATGAAAGAAAAGCCACTCAAGTAATTGTTTTTAAAAGAACACTTTCCTAAATAGAAAGTGATTCTTATTGTTTTTATAATGGATTTCCCCGTACTAAGGTAGAAATTTGGTCATTTTTACAACTACAAATTTAAAAGAATCAACTAAGAAGCTCATATGACTAATTTATACTCTTAAAGTTTGCATTCCCTACATTTTCTAGAAACCGATATGCTTTTCATGTAGAAAGAAATCCTTGCCAGTAATCCCTGACCTTTATTTCATTACCCTACTCCCAGGAGAGTGGATAGTCTGAGCTCCTTCCATTCAAGTCCTCCATGAAGAGGTAATGAATGTTTAAGGAATGAAAAAAACAGCCTTTCGTATATTATCTTTTATAGAGAAGACCATTGGCTAGGAAAGAAAGGCTAGTTTACTCCTCAACACTGCTGCCTTTTGCATATTCCATATGATTTGAGAGGTGAAATTTTATTTCTGTTTTGGGTAGATGGAGATGGAAGGTCCCTGCGACCTTTCCTCTAATGTCATATAATTTGTGTATCCAGTGCATTTGTCAATGTTCTTAAACATTATAGGTGATAATTAAAAATGTGAGAGTGGATAAATTTAAGTTTGCTATTTTTTTCTCTTTCATTGTAGCTCATTGTATTTTATTTGCTCAGATATAAATGTTATGTAGCTGTAAAAATAATGTTTATTTTCTAACTAATCATAAGCAGCAAATTAGTTTTAGAAAGATTTTTTTTTTTTAACAGAAACAAGTTACTTGGAGACTTTTTTTTTCCTCTCATAGTGGATACATTTTGGTTTGGATAGAAATTATGTGACAATTCTTATCAGAAAGAACAACAACAAGAAGGAAATCTTGGGAGGTTTTTAATACCCAACGTATATATTCAAATGTAAAAAAGGTTACTGATTATGTACTTAAAATAATTAATTATTCCAAAGACAAATATCGTAGTTTCTTCTTAGTGTTTTAAGTTTTATGAGTTCCTTGTGTATTGATTATTGTTAATAAAGTGAACTTTAATAAGAATATTTATTTTGTTCACTTTGATTTACTGTTAAGGAGATATGCATATCTCATTGGTAATAGTTAAGAAATAATAAGTTTTGCAAAACAGCTTCAGCCAATGTAAAATCCATTGATGTCCTCATTTCAAATCCTAGAAGGAATTTGATTAGTCCAGCTTGGGCCTTATACCATTACAGAAACATGGCTGCTGCGAGCCCCCAAAATGGCATTTATACAGATGTCCCCATGGGTGTCCACAATGGTTAAAGGATTGCTGGGAAGAGAGGCTGATTTAATTAATTTCAAGAGTGTTTATTCTAGCACAGTTAAAGGTTATTCATTGTAATAGGCACTTGGAGAAACAAAGAAGCAGCAGTCTGCCTTTAAAGAAGCTGGTGATTTTTCTGGGGATAGATTATAGTGCTAGGGACCTGCAAAAAGAAAATATTAGAGAACAGTATCACATAGACTATCACTATGTGAAAAAATACATTTGACCCCTAGTAGGAAGAATAGCTCTCTACGTCAGCTCACTTTAGTGAGGACAGTTTTATGTAGGAAATTAGATTTGAGATGATTTTTGAAAGAGTGAAGTCAGATTTTTAAGGCAGAATTTTGCATAGAGATCAAGGAAAATGAAATTCTGAGATTTATCTTACATGTCACCTACTCCTTTTCCTGACTCGTAGAGGCTGAGTCAAATTCTCAGATAACAACTGTCTTACCTGTAACATACAGTGCCATGTATTATAATTAGATAATTTCTGCCTAGTAACTTGTCTGGGAGCATCCTGAGTACAGAAAATTATTTTAGAATGTATTTTAAATATCTTACCCTGTGCTGTGCACCTATTCCTTACATGAGGGCTGGTAGGGTGGTTGACTGGCTGAATGGATGGGTGGATGGATGGATGGATGGATGGATGGTGGATGGATGGATGGAAGGATGAGAATATTCTAACTGAAAAGATCATCTTGACAGAAGTCATGTGAGAAAGGATATTTATGAAAAGGGATAATAATCCTGAGGGTAATGTCTTGTCTAAAACAGTGTATGTTTAGGTAAAGTGGTACACTGCCTATATAGTCAAGATAAGAAGTCAAGAGCTTCTCAGGGGCCACTGATATGTTTGTGCACTTAACATAAGAAGCTTTGGAAAAGTAATTGCAAACTCTTATTTGCAATCACTTGGGAAAGTAATTGCATTCTCTGAATGGCGTCATAGAATTGGTAATCTGAGCAGATTGAGAAGACTAAAGATCAGGAGTTTATTTCAGTAATTTGGGCATAGAGCAATGAGGTCACAAACCAAAGAAGTGGCATAAGAATGTGACAATTTAGGTAAGTTCTAAAGCACTCAAAAGAAAGGATCCTCAAGAAATACATACTTATATTATAAATAGGGATGAGGAGGAGGGAACATTCAGAAACCCATCCAAAATTTTGAGTTTGGGCTATGGGGAAAATGCAAAAATGTTGGCATAATTTAAAACTTGGCAAAATGGAGTTTGTTTGGAGGGGAATGTTTATTATGCTTTGAATCCACTGAGCATAATATTCAATGCACTTTAAATAATCTAATTCAAGAGCAGTGAGGTTTTTTTACAAAGACCAGTCATGGGTCACATTATTACAATAGTAAAAATGTCCCATCCTCTCCAGGAGTGGATAAAGTCATTTTTCTCTATCTGTATTTACCTACATGCTCCTCTTTTGCAGTCTTCTTATATATGCTATCAAGTAATTTTCTTTTAGGTATTAGTTGATAAAGTTGTTATTGATTGCAGTGATATGTTCACATAGTTCATAGGACTGATGAAGACATAAGAGTCATCAAGACTTGAAAGAATATTTCAGAATTTAAGGGTTCCATGACAGGCTAGGTCTTTGGCCAAATTTAAAAACAAACAAAAATGTTGAAGGAAATATTGCCAGCATATCAAAAGTATTGAAAAAGCTAGTTATTGCCATTGTTATCTTTGATTTTAATATTATGCAAACACATTCTAAGTTGCTAAACAGTCTAGTGAAAAAGAAATAGTACAGGATCTACAATTTAAAATTCTAGACTTATTTTCCATATGTTAATAGTGTGCATTAGATCTTCATGTTTTATTTTTTGTTGCCAGATCACTAGATAGCAAAACATTTGGTATTTAGTCCTTCGTGTCTCATTTGCTAGCTTTGCGACTTCTGGGGATGATTTAGTCTCTCTGAACCTTAGATTCTTCATTTGTAAACAATTTTTGGATGTGCTAGTGTTTTGAATATAAAATTTACTATGTGGGGGAGGGACAGTCGGGGGTAGGGAAGGATAACATGGGGAGAAATGCCAGATATAAGTGATGGGGATGGAGGCAGCAAACCACATTGCTATGTATGTACATATGCAACAATCCTGCATGTTCTTCACATGTACCCCAGAACCTAAAGTGCACTAAAATATATATTTAAAAATTAATAAAAATAAAAAAATAAAATATACTATGTGAATACAAATATTGTGATGATTATATATAAATAATTATTAAAGAACTTATTTTATTGTTAAACTAATTCATATTAGCTTTGAAAATATTAAGTAAATAATAATTCAGAAGAGAAAGGTATATTGCAGTTAATAAAAGTTGTTCTTCTGTTTAGGGTTATTTAAAAATATCTCCATAGCAGCTACTTTGGAAATTTCAACTTGAAATAATAGAGCCTACTTATTACATTGCAATAATCAGATTAGGTAAATTATTCCAAAACACATTCTGTGGAGGTAATTCTCTAAAGTGTTAATAAAATAGACAGTAGTCTAAATTAGATTCATATTCCCTGAATTTTTTTCTGTAAAGTAATTCCTTTCATTCATTTTGTGCAGCATAGACCTGGCATTGGAAATATTATTTTTTGAGAGAATTTTAATATCCATTACTTTCCTAAGATAACAGAAATTTTGGCATAAAAATCACATAAGATGTAGATTACCATTTAATGGCACTGGCAATGTCACAACTCCACTTAAAAACACCATTGGTCACTACTTGTATTATTCAAATGTTCTTGTACGTTCAAACTCTTGTTTATTCTTTCCTCTTCACTGCTCTCCACTCTCTTTGGATTGAAATAGTATACATCCTATTCCATTCTAAATGCTTAATCTTCTTTCAAAGTCTCTGCAGAGCCCTGAAGCCAATAAGAAAGTGCTTTCACTCTCCATTGTTCTTCACCCATAGTTCTCTAGAAAATATCCTACTATTATCATTATTTAGGCACTTGCTTCTCATGTTCATATGAAAGGCTCTTAATGGCAGAGACTCTTAATCATCTTTAAATCTTAAATCTTAGAGCATATTGTATAACAACAAAGGCATAATGTATGCTATTAAATATGTTTTGGTACAAAATGGCAATAAATTTGTTTATTGTGGTATTAACTAATTGCATACCCTCTAGATTTTGTACAATATTGAAAGATCATAACTAAAATAAGCTAACGACTACTGACATTTTCTAGGATAAGATATGGTTGTCTATATATTTTCATTGTTTCTTTATATTTTAAAAAAATAAACTCTTTTGAAATGAATGAATGGAAGTATTGGAAACATTCTTCTTTCTCCTTCATATTTTATAATGGCATTTTCCAAAGCAATATTCCTGTCTATTGTATAAATGAAGTAACACTCATAAAATATAATTGAGAAAATATTCATATGTTTTTGATCTAAGAATTGAAAGGTCACTCACATGCAATTAATCTAATGAATATACATAGGAAAACTTTTTCTAACTCTTTAATAGAGTTAGTACAGATACATAATATATTCTTTATTAAAGGAATATTGTAATCAGTATATTTATACTACTGTACAATTAGGGTATAAAAGTTTGATAAAAATTTAGAAAGGCATTATGCATACATTTAAATGCATGATTTGATTATTTCACTTATATGGAAAATTCTGTCACACAAGTCTTGATCTTATGTATTTACTTACATATTTTAAAACTTTTAATTCAGCTTTGCACTTTATTTGTGAGACAGGATTTTCTGAGCACTCGTGTGAGGTGGGTATAGCAGCATTTATAACTCCATTATACTCATAACACAGTGGAGAATGATGGAAGTCAGGTGGCAAGCCCATATTCCTAAAGCCAAAAGTGGCAGAACAAAAAAATGAAGTCCAGATCATTGTTTGTTCTCGAAACCAATCCATATCCTTAACTAAATATAGTAGAAGAAAAAAGAGAAAAGAAGGCAGACAAGAAGACATTATAATGAGAAATGAAAAAAAGACTAAGTAATCACTTTGAACTTTTATCTTGTCATTGCATGGCAAATTTAATCATGAAATGATATTCAATTTCACTCTCGTTAATTTTCCTATTTGTCTGAAACATTCTAAAGGCCTTCTCCTTTTTACATGTTCAAATACTAGTGGCTAATTGGGTATTTAATATAACAGCACCTTCAGATATAGATTTTTTTTTCTTTTTTTGGTTCCAGTCAGTGTTTCATAGAAGATTATATAAGCTCACTAGGAGGAACAGATGATTTTATCCCCTCGTCTGTTGCTGAGCTGCATTAAGAAGACTGTCTGAACTATTCAATTTCTTTATATCAAAGGCTTCTCACTTCCTCTGGGGGCTGAAGTGTTGATTGAAACTAAGAAGGAATTGGAGTAGTAAGAGGACCAAAAATACCAAAATGTGACTAAGTTTCCATGATCACCATTTGTTCAGCTTAGAATTATTTTATGCTTTCAAATAAATTCTTGCAGCATAACTCAATTAATTTCCTGAAACAAATCTACTAACTTGATTATATGACTACAAAAACTTACTTGAAATTCAAAAATAGTACACAGCAAATGTTTTAGTTATTTCTGCTACAAGCAAATAGATTTTCCTCCAACCTGCATATCGAAGTATTTTCCTTTCATTAGTATGGTACTTTTAATATATGGTCTAATTTGCCTTTGTTAGTCCACAATTAAATCTCCATCCCAATGTCTTTGATGTGGTATTATCAAAACTGCATGTGATTTTATAGATATTACAAAGATAGGTCTGTACATGGAATTTCAAAGATTTCCTTTTACACTAAGATTTTGACCTGTCCTCATAACTCAGTCTCTTTAATCCTAGGATTAGCCTAACTACAATTCTACTAATCTTTTCTTTAAAATGTTGCAATGCCTTTTTGCTATGTAGTGAAAGGAACTAACACAGTACTCTAATTCGATCTTGGCCCTTGCAATGTAAAACGTGGCATTCACTCAGTTTACTGCCACATCCACTTGGACTTCACACATCTGCTGGCATGTAGCAAACGGCTATTTCTCTGGGAATGTATGTGGGTTACTGCAGTTCTGAGCCATCAAAAATGCAAAATTTTCAACATTAGGTCATCCAAAAGTAAGACACAATGTAGAATTTCACATCTCATGCACACCATTTTCTTGGACTTGCTTTTGTGTCTGTTTTGGACTGAGAAATTGCTTCCTGAAAAGCCAATAACTGAATTTCCCATCAGCATTTTTTTTTCCTTACTGGATAAAGAGAGAAAAGAAAGGAACCTATTCAGCCAAATATTACCCAATTAGGAACTAATTAGAGTGTGATAACTAAATGATTAAGACATAAATGACTACAGTGAGGTTCACACATGAGAAAGAGGTAGGATTTTTTCTTGTTGTTCTCCAAACTGATAGAAACAACTCAGATATAATGTTATTACCTTATATTTTTTCAGTACTTGAAAATAAGCGGAGTCGAATTTGCAATCTGGCAAAGACACATTCAAGATAATAATCTAATTATGTTTTACTTTGCCCTTGAAACGTTAAACATAATTCATTGAATATCCACCTTTTATAAATTACAAATTTCACGCACTTTATTTCAATTATTATTTATTCAAGTATTTCTAAAAAAAACAGATTAGCTTTATCCTAGTTAACTATGCTTTCAGTTTTTGTTATATTAAATTTTTCAACCTTTATTTGAAACTAACTACAATAAGTGACAGACTGACAAAATAGAACTGAGTCCTAATCGTCACAGATAGATTTAACTGTGCACACATATTAAAACCCTAAGTAGAAAAAATTGCAAAATTAATAGTTTTTATTTGCAAAAATTTAAAAAAGGAGAGAAGTAAATTTCTTGGGAGAAGCTGCATTAATATGGGCAGATTCCTTTGATATAGTATCATAATTTGTGGTAATTATTCCCATTTATATTTTTTGAAGCATTAGCAGTTTATTATGAACAGTGTAATTTATAAGCCTAATATTAGACTCAAATCACCCAGGCTATTAGTTATGTTAACTCTGAATACACATGTTCAAGCGGAGTTGTGTTGAAAAATACTATAAAATGAATGCTTCGATTGGTAAAGATCTATTTTGAAACTTAAAAATATATTAGAAGCTTTTCAACGTTTTTTATCAGGCTCAGAAAAATAGCACTTTATAAAATATACTAAATATTTTGACTGCAAATAGATAAGTATGAATTTTTTATTCTTAGTTTTGTTTAAAAGCATTCTCTTCCAGAGAGTTAAGAAAATAATGTTTATTAATGAGTTGCATGATTATTGTCATACTCCTAAACTTATGAACAAGCTAAAAGGCTTAGAAAGGAAAGGTTAAAGTTATCATTTTAAAGTCCAAATCCTAGTTATAGTTTTAGAAAATCTCTGTTATTGCTTTTGTTTTCCACAGCTATTTTATTTATAGAATGTGTTCTTCATTTGTAAGTGCATTCTATCTGCTTATTTTTAAAAATTATGTCAGAATGTTAGAATGAAAGTTAAGAAATTCTATTTTTTTTACAGTCCACAGCTTTATTAGTTAAAATGGTTCTAACTTTTGGCCGATGCTACAATTTTAAGATTTTTTTTAGTGTGATAGACAATAAAAACATTCTTTCATGTAATATGAACATGTGATTTCTTGATCGCTAATCATTGCCCAAGGGAATCACAATGGAATTCCATTCACCTGCCTCACCTTAACCATAATGTGTTTTAATCCACAGCACAGAGAACTAGTGACATTCCTTTCACGTGTAGCATAGATCTTTCAATATCCCTTATAAATCATGGCTTTTAGCCTTTTTATAATTCTACTTTATTTGAGGTGTACCTCATTTTGAGTCCTCTTTTTTCTACTTATCTTTCAGAAATTCCAGTAATAGTTATTTTTAATGGAATCGCTGTATATTGGCACAAACATGCAAATCCACAGTATTTATTTTATATCATAATGTCCAGCTTTCTTCTATTTATTAAAAAATTTCTGAGTGTGGATTTTGCCTTTAAAATAAGGATTAAGTGCTGAACTGGGCAAGCTTATCAAATGTTGGTTACTCTTTTTATTAGGGTTACCAGCTGGACACTGGAATAAAATTCTGCTAATGGACTTTCTGTTTCAAAAATTAAAAGGTTCAGATGTTTTCACCTGAAGCACATGCACACAAATAGATACATATACACACCACATATAAACGCTGATCATTTCTCTTTTAATAGCTGTTCATTTTGAATATTATAATTCTTTCAATTTTGCACTGTTGGAGAAATGCTTTATTTTTAAATATTTTGAAAGACACGTTTGCAGGAAATCTCCAGATTATGTAATATCTGAGTTATGACATTTCATTTTGTGGAAGCTCATGCTTAGAAACTGGCATCAGAAGACTTACCAAGCCTTTGAAATAAACATGGAAAAGAAAGGAAAATATATTTCATATGTTTTTCTTTATATATGTGTATGTATACATATATATATACACACACACATATCTACATCTATTAATCTATCTGTGTAGGTAGATAGAGAACAGTGTGTATATGTGCATATGTAAATATATGTATAGCATTTCAAGTAACTTTCTCCAGTGAACTCAATCTTCCCCTTGAAAAACCAGGAATCAGAAGGGGACAAAGAAGATACTCAGATTTTTTGCTTTTAGTGAGTGAAATTATCTCCTCCTTCCAACTATACTGAGATATCATTGGCAAATAAAAATTGTATATATTTGAAGTGTACTACATGATGATTTGATATATATATATATATATACGTTGTGAGAAGATCACCACAATGATTGTGTGTTACAATTCTTTCTAATATGCTAATATTTTCTGAAGTTTAAGCTCTCTAGAAACCAAATTTTTGTTGTTTTTGTTAGCATAATAATCGTTCAGTGAAATTCTGATTATAAGTATACTGCTCTTGGCTCTAGTTCTTATAAAAATACTTTTTAAGGCTGGGCGCCGTGGCTCATGCCTGTAATCCCAGCACTTTGGGAGTCCGAGGCAGGTGGATCGCCTGAGGTCAGGGGTTCAGGACCAGCCTGGCCAACATGGTTAAACCCTGTCTCTACTAAAAATACAAAAATTAGCCTGGCATGGTGGTGCATGCCTTTAGTCCCAGCTACTCCAGAGGCTGAGGTATGTGAATCTCTTGAATCCAGGAGGTGGAAGTTGCAGTGAGCTGACACCATGCCACTGCACTCCAGCCTGGGTGACAGAGCAACAGAGTGAGATTCCATCTCAAAAAGAAAAAAAAAGAATACTTTAAAAAATATCTTCTCTCTAATGCATAATATTCTTTGCAGGAAAAAAAAGTCTTAGTGAGAGAAAGCAAAATAATTTTTGTCCTCATGGAAGCTCTCTAACAGTTAAAACTCATAACTTCATTTCCTGTGCCTCTGAGCTATGTAAAAGTCAGTCCTGGTAAGTTATAATTAGACATGTAGGATAATTCTAATGATGTCTTACAACTGATGAAATCAGTCTCAGTCCTGTCTACCACATGATTACCATGGAAACCATTGCTGGCCAACAGAGTAATTCTGATCAAAAGGAATTATTATTAATCCTCCCAGTATATGTTGGGTAGGGATTTGCACAGCTTTTGTTAAAGTTTCTTGTGGAAGCTTAAAGGTCCAGTAAGGGTAAATATTAATTCTTAATGTGCTGGAAAGTAAGAATGGCTTAGTCTCTGTGGGGCACAACTGGCTCGCAGTAAATCAGATATTAACAGATTATAGGATCAGCCTTGAACTAGCCAGGGATTAGAGATAAACAGGTGAATTTGTAGAGGAGGAAATAATTTCTGAAGCTGACTTAACCAAGTCATTGCCTTCTCAAATTGAAATTTAAACAAGGACGAAAAAATGTACAAGAAAATTGAAATTTGTTAAACAATGCTCATGGTAGTTTCCCAAAAATCAGATAATAATACTAAACAGTTATTTTTCTACTTTGCATATGTATAACTATAATATGTAGAGAGTAATGACCAATGGTCTGTAATGAAAAGTATTGCATTCTTTAAGGATTTTTCCATTTACTTATCTTTAGCTATATAATTACTCAGGCTATTGCTTAAAATTCCAAAATAATAAAATCAAATAGCATAAATATTACCAAGAACTGAAAACAAGCTCTTAATTTAAAAACTCATCATGTAGTCATTTCATGTAAAATTGTGACAAAATCATGTTTCCCAAATTTTCAGCTTACATTTCAAGATTTGAAAAAAGGATATGAAAATCAGCACTATTAGTTATATTAAATGTTGTCACTATTAATGCTAGTTTATTGGTATATAATTAAGATGTAGAAAATCACACAAGATTAACAGTATCATAGAAACAATTTATTCAGAACAATAAAACCTTGAACATTGTTACACAGTTCCAAAGAGTGTCGAAATTTAAAATGCTATATACCCTTTTGACCATCAAAATCCATCATTTTACTCGCTTCGGCAACACATATATAAAACCCATCATCAATACTAACTAAAAATGTTTTCAGCTTGTTGGCAGGGGATGAATGAAAATTTGTTCTGAAGTGTTCATTGAGTTTGTAGCTATGTCTTAAATCTGTTTATTTTATGAAATATAATATAAAATCCAAGTCAAGACTGGGTGCTGTGGCTCACGCCAGTAATCCCAGCACTTTGGGAGGCTGAGATGGGAGGATCACATGAGATCAAGAGTTCAAGACCAACCTGACCAACATGGAGAAACCCCATCTACTAAAAATACAACACAAATTAGCCGGTGTGGTGGTGCTTGTCTGTAATCCCAGCTACTCCCCAGGCTGAGGGAAGAGAATCGCTTCAACCCAGGAGGCAAGGTTGCAGTGAGCCCAGATTGTGCCATTCCACTCCAGCCTGGGCAACAAGAGCAAAACTCCGTCTCAAAAAATAAACAGAAAAAACCCAAGTCATTACTTTCTGAATTATTTGTTGACTGCTGTGACCTTTCATGTTACTTAATATATTTTCTGTCTGTTTAAGTTTTCTGATGTGTGCAGTTAGCCCCTTGCTTTGCTCTTGTTTTGGCGTTCACAGAGTGTCCAGGATTGAATTGGCACTTGTGCCATGTATTTTTGGCTTGCCCTGATGAAATGTGTTAGTTTCTGCAGCTGTGTAAACTGAAAAGGGAAATATCATGTAGAGATATGCCTGGAATTAGGAACTACCATTTACATATTTTGCTAACTTAAAAGTTAATCATGAAGGTAAATTAAGCATTTAATATTTTTTTTTGTCAGTGAGTAAATCTCAAAAACCTGAAAAGAAATATTATGATGAGCAAACAATTGGTACTTTGTGATATGAGAGTCCAAATGGTTTCATAACCCAATTCATCATTAACCATTAAATTCATATTCTGTCCCAATAATATTATTGCTAAAGTTCATGCCAAAATAATTTAGATAAGACTAAAAAGCAACAAACTGAAGGTGAACTTACTATTTTTGACAACTATTAGTTCTTACTTTCAAATCTAACACTTATTTACTTGAATATTTAAAATACATATATGTGTGTATTACATGTATATATGTGTGTGTGTATGTGTATATATATGTGTGTGTGTATATATATGTGTGTATACACACACACACACACACACACACACATATATATACTTAATCTCATTCTTTGGCAAAGATAGATTTTTTTATCCTCACACATTTATTCCATTATATTTTTTCTATGAAAAGAATGCTACTTCATGATTCAATGAGGAGAGAAACAAATCATTTTTGCACATTTCTCCAACTAATTAACTAAAGGCCTCACCTAACCTTTGTTTAGAAACCTCTATGGTTTTATATAAAGGGGATAATATGCATCTTCTCTTTGAAAGACCAGAGTATGTGATTTCATCCCTTTTCTCCCGTTCTTCCTTACCAGCACATCTATGTTCTGGATGTTCTCCAGGAACTTTTGTAGTAATCTCTCAACTTTTATTCATTTACTTTCATGCCTCCTTTGTAAGCTATTCACCAGAGATTGAAAGCCAATTGATGTATGTAGAAGCCACTTTTTATACAGCCATGCTTTGTGCACTGGAAAAGAACTCTTATAGAAGCAAGAGGTAGAATCATTCCCCATCTCTTTAAGTAGTTGGAAACATTACATGTAAACTTATTATGTGGATATAACCAGATATAGTTTTCCAAAAGTCATTCAGTTCAGATTAAAAACCCAAAGAGATTATTCCTCTGGAATAATGGAATTCCAATTTGCTATTTGCATATATAACTTTGCAATTGGATCTAATCTTAACACATATACAGAAATGGTTTTAAGATTTATAATGTAGAAACTCAGAAACTGTATAGTAGCGAAGAAATGTAGTACTAAGAAGTTATAAAAATGCATAATGTTTTCTGTTTTTAAAATATCTTAGTTTTTTTCTTTATTCACCAGGATTTATCCCTTTCCTTCCTTAAATTATTAAAATAAAAGGTGTAATTGTAAACTTAATTACAATATAAGATAATAAATAAATATAAAAATACCAGCTTTTTGTCTCAAATGTTTTTATTGTAAAGATAATTCGTTAGCTTTGGAAACTCTATCCTTTAGGAATTTCAAAATAAACCACTGAAGCTAAAACACTCTATGCATGTATTGTTTGAAATACCTTTTACAATTATTCAGGAAAAATCAATTCTGTTAGAATAGCATAATTTATTTAATACTTATCTTACTTTGCACACATATTACCAAAATAAAAATACGGTTTTGATATATTTTCAGGTGATTTTTCTAATAGTTTTTCTTCCCTCTTCAAGACATAGAAAAATTGCAAATTAAAAGGAAACACAGGTCTCTTAAGTTTTCATTGCTTTTAGGATACAAAATTTGTCTGTAGCCTTGGTGAGTAATTTTTGGAAACACTGGTGATATTTAGACTTGTTAATGCAGCTTGTCGGCCCATGCCTGGAGAGAAAGTGTTTTATCCACCAGAGCTCTTAAAGATAACACACTTCACTTGCTGGTGAAGCAACATCCAAAGAATGATTTTAATGTTCTAGAGATGTAAATGGAGTGTATGGTAGAATGGCAATAAAAAAGCAATTTCATTTAGGAAAACTCATTTCTTAGAGTATATTCTGTGAAGGGATATTGTTTGATTAAAATAAAAGACATTAAAATTCAATAAAGACAGAGCGATCATAGTGAATGAAGTTGAGTCACTTTAAAGTTAATTATGCTTGTGGTTGATCTTGTGGCTGTGTAGCTGATATATGTAATGCAGAATCTGTGTGTTTCCATGAAGCCATATTTTGAAAACAAGACAGATACAGTCTCTATGTTGAATGCATTAGAAAAGCGTGCTGACAAGGAGAAAAAGTAGAAGAATAAAGACATAGAAGATAAGAATAAGAATATAAGGGTTCCTTAAAGAAAAAAAATTAGAATACTGTTTTGTTGGAAATATTTGTTGAAGAGTTGCATTAAAGAAAGAAGAAATGCAACAGGGTTTATTACTCAGGTTGTAGAAGACTCTGTCTGAGTCCCAGTTCCTTCTGTTCATTAGCTATGTACCTCTAGACTTCACACCTTTCTGCACTTATTTTTTTCATCATCTACAAATTAGAGCTAATAATATCTGCTTTTCATAAATGATATTGCTGGTTATAAAAATTAAATTATAAAATTAACATAGTTTCAACATTTTGTAATTATTAGATAATTTATAAATATAATATTCATTACAGATTCTTTTACACTCTTGAAATGTCCAGCCAAAAATCTAAAAGACATTTCCAGATATCAAGCATAGGAAATTAGTAATCAATTAAGCAATAGCCCAATTTCTTTTTGTAATGGCTCAGGCATTTTCCCTTATAAACAAAAATAGGTGACTTCAACATTAGCCTACATGGATCAAAAAGGTAAGAGTGTAAGGAAAATTATCTGAGACCTTCCTTTATGATAAAACTGCAAAATGTCACCACAGAATTGTTGCTGCATTGGCTATGAAAGAACTTGCTTACACCAATAGTTTGATCAAAGAGTTCTCATCATGTAGAGAGAAATTGGTTTTCATCTTTTGTTTGCTATAAAAAACTATTCATTGATTATGTCATGTTTAAGGAACTTTATTGTTTTTACTCTTGATATGACTTATCATTTTACCTTGTGTGATGCATGTTTAGTTCAAGGTGAATTTTGAGTTGTTCAACAAATGTGTACCTGAGAAATTAAGGGCAAAGTATAGATTCCCATTAACTTATCTACAAACTAAAATAAATTGTGGAATTGGATGTTAAGCTTGTAACCCTTTATTAACATCTCTAACAGAATGGTGCTTGGCAACTAGTTTAGAACACAAAACCAATTTGAACCTCATGGAAATCATGGACAACTCAAGAGTTGGTGGTGAGAAATTTAAAAGGATGTGTGTACAACATTTTGTTTAATTTATACATGCCCTGAAGGCTACCACCACAAATGAATTATATGAAATAATAGCCTGAACAATAAGCTATTTGAAAAGATAAAACCTAACTAGGATCTGTCAATAATAAAAACACTAACAAAATAAACTGTGACAGTTACCATCTATTGGATGCTCACTACACAATGAGCCACATAATTTACAAGCATTTACTTATTTATTTATTTGTATTCATTTAAGGTGTACTTGACATATTGATATATCTATACAGAGTGAATTGATTAATACAGTTAATCCAATTAACATGTCCATCATCTTGAATAGTTATCTATTTTATTTCTGTGGAGAGAACATCTAAAATCTACTCTTAGAAAATTTCCAGTATACAATACAGTATCATTAACCATTAAAGTCTTCATGCTGTACTTTATTTTTTAATCAGCCCTAAAAAAAAAACCATTATCTTGTTAACTATATTTTATAAATGAGATAACAAATGCCAAAATACATTAAATTTTCTTCTGAAGTTTATGCAGATGAGAAGTGGCCATCTCAGATCAAACTCAGCTGAATTAAGGGAAGTGAATTGAGGCATTTCCTGATTTTAAAACACAAGATTGAGCCAGAAATGGGCAATAGGAGTGTTAACAAAGATGAAGGGGAGCTACATACTTAAAATCCAGGAGGAAACTGCTATTTTATTTCATTCTGAGTCACAATTTTTGTACAGAATATTCTATATAAATATGTTTTTTCATTATCTTGGGATTCCATCAGACCTATTTAAATTTGATTAAACTCACACTGCCTTTACTTTAAGCTTATTTTGGATGAAAAGTTTCAGCATTGAGAAGAACTATCCTTTCTCATCCTCTTTGACTACTTGTAGCTATCTTTGCTCACTGAGTTGGCTTCAGTGCTAGTATTAGGATAGGCTTGCTGCTATAACAACCTGACATCTCGGTGGCTAAACACAATACCATTTATTCCTCTTTGTATGATTGTCCAGATTGGGTCAAAGAATAGATTCTTGGCTGCTGCATCATTTCTTATTTTAGAATATAGAAATGTTTGAATTTTCTACCTCAATGTTTGAATTTTCAGACAAGGAGAAAGAGATAAGGAGTTTTATGTGGGCTTTTATGGGTTGAGCCTGCCAGTCATA
This sequence comes from Cacajao melanocephalus, assembly GCA_963573385.1. Taxonomy (NCBI): domain Eukaryota; kingdom Metazoa; phylum Chordata; class Mammalia; order Primates; family Pitheciidae; genus Cacajao; species Cacajao melanocephalus. Next base: position 46,901 of record CAUYLG010050743.1, on the reverse strand, counting down.
AATAACACTCGTGTAAGTTGCAATGGACATTAACAGTCACATACCTGCTATCCGCCAGCAAGGGAGAACAGGAAATATTCTTTGGTGTATACCCAGAAGAGAAAGGGAAATTGTTCTCTGAATAATTAACCAATCTCTGCCATTTTACCTTAGAATTGTTTAGTGATTCAAATACACATCAACAGTTATTTAGCTATCAAAAGTTATTTAGCATTCCTTGCCTTGCTAGCGTCTAAACGTGTGACTCAGGAAAGGAATGTCCAATTTGTTCAGATAAAATAGTTTACCTTTGATGTCACAAAGAGGCCATATCACTCTTTTATTAAATAAAAAGAAAATTTTATGGCATTGTAATATTATAATAGAGTTAAAACAAAGTATACATATCCTAAGTATATATATATTTTTTGAGCCGGAGTCTTGCTCTATCACTCAGGCTGAAGTGCAGTGTCGCTATCTTGGCTTACTGCAACCTCCACCTCCTGGGTTCAAGTGATTCTTCTGCCTCAGTGTCCTGAGTAGCTGGGATTACAGATGTGCACCACCATGCTCAGCTAAGTTTTGCATTTTTATTAGAGATGGGGTTTCACCATGTTGACCAAGCTGGTCTCCTCTCAAATTCCTGACCTCAGGTGATCCGCCTGCCTCAGACTTCCAGTGTGCTGCGATTACAGGTGTGAGCCATTGCACCCAGTCCTAAGTACTTTTATCAACTGAAAACAGCCGTAGAAACAGCACCCAGATCACAAAACAACATTGCCAATATTCCAGATTTCCCCCTAGGACTCTTCCAGCTTTCTTTTAGTACATGTCTTTTAGTCAACATATGTATGAAAGTATTTTAGGTATATACAGAGGAGTGGAATTGCAGGGCATAAGACATGCATTTTTTTCAGCTTTAGCAGATACTGCCAAGCCAAGCAGAATTTTGAAGTAGCTATGCCAATTTACTCCCACCCACAGTGCATGAGACTTTCTGAGTGTGCCACATCCTCACCAATAGTCAGTATTTTCTTTTCATTTTAGCCATACTGTTGGCACGTAAACTATTTCATTGTAATTTTATTTGTATTTCCTTGATGGCTAATGTTATTAACATCTTTTCAGCCACAGATTTTTTGATTTATGTGATAAGAATCCTCCTCCACTCTGCTACCCTTTTCTGTTTATTTTCAAAGTGTATCTTGACATTTCAGACACTCCCTTGTTCCTCTCCTTCTTTTTAATAAGGTGGAACTGTAGGGATTGTCCCTGGTGTTGAGGTATGCACCCTAGATTCCTGCTTTCTCATCATGGGGTAGAGTCTGAATAGGAGCTCTGATCTGCTTGATCATAATTTATTTAACATACAACAAAGTGAATTACCTATGTTTACTCAGCTGGACTTGACGTAAAAGTGTTTTATTATAAGATTTTTGCAGTTCACAAAATGTGTGGTTTCTGAATAAATATTGATTAGAAAGAAATCAATAGGAAAAACCTAGCACGCTACTGAATGGAAATTGCTCATGAAGCTTTCTCTTGTATATTTTTTCTTTGTCTTCAAAAAAGAATGCATTTGTATGTTATATATAACTTTATACAATCTAAAGGGATGCAATTTAGGCCTGCATTATATTTATGTCAACAATTATGACAATTTAAATAATCGAAACTAAGGCACAGTCTAGGTTACCAAAGTCAACTTAATACAGAAGAAAACACTTCAGAAGTAAAGTTAGAATACTTTACTGCATTCAAAAAGAAAGTTAGGACGCAAGACTAGATAGAATTGAACAACCCAGAAGCAAAGCTGAGAAAATGGTTTATTTTTGTATCTAAAAATGGATTAAAACCTTTAGGAATCTCCAACCCTACCAAAATTTTGATAATTGGATCTATCAATTTTGTGCTGCTCTGACAGAATACCTGAGACTGGGTAATTGATAATGAACAGAAATTTATTTTCTCAAAGTTCTGAAGGCTGGGAAGTCCAAGATTAAGGAACCCACATCTGGTGAGGTGTTTCTTGCTATGTCTTCACAAGGCAGAAGGTGGAATGGCAAAGAAGCAAAAGGGGCAAAAATGGGACTCACTTCTAAAACACGTTTTTCAAACCTATGAGTGTGAAGCCCTTATGATTTTATCACTTCCCAGATGTCCCAACTCCTAACAATGCCACAATGGCAATGAAGTTCCAACATGAGTTTTGGAGGGGACAAACATTTAAGCCGTAGTGGTGACTCTCCCCACATTTAATTTAAATTTAAAAAATACTAAACCATAAAGCAAAAATAAGAAAAACCAGCAAATTGAGATTTATTATGATTACTAGACAATTAAAAAAATATATATCAGAGTATCTTGAGAAATAAAGCTCTTACATTGTTCATATCCTAACATTGCAAAATATGTGAACTATCAGAATGAAGAGTTAAGAATCACTAATAACCAGGGTCCCAAGGTAGAATTAAAGTGTTAGAACCCTAAATAAAATAATTTTCTTCCCCAAGTCTCTGGTTCCTATTGTAATCTCCAAGCATGGATGTGCCTGCACCCATTAAATCTTAATAAAGATTTACTTTCTTAGCTGTTTAGTATTTTGTGAATATTTATAAATGATTAAAACAGAAACATTTTGTAGTTCACCATTAAAGCCAACATTTTATTAGTGTCAGTCAATACATATAATCTCCAGTTTCTCCTTCGTCTTCATGAATTCAATTTTAATAACAATTATGTAAAAGTTGCTTTGCTGTATATAAGATTAAAGCCTTAGCATGTGAATGAAAATGAAATAGTGAATCTTGTGAAATTGATACATCTTAAAATATTATCACTTCTTTAGCATATTAGTGACTTTGAAACTCCAAGTTGGCTCATGTGATAAGAAAGCAATTAGTGTGTTACTAATGCAAACGTTATGATAATACTTTTATACTGAATTACTAGCTTTGATAAAACCCTGGTAGTCTCCATTTAATAACTGATTTATATGCTCTAGATAATGTAGTAAAACTCACAGTGGACATATCATTAAGGGAGTCATATATCCTATTTTGTCTTTCTCAAAATGGATTTCTACTTTAAAGAAACTAGATGTAGACGCAGTGCTTGTCAAAGGCACAACAATTTACAGTCTCACTTAATTCCTCAGTTTTAAATAATAAATAAGTTTCTCCACAACTCTTCCAGGCACTATTGCTACCATTGCCTCCTCTATATCTTAGATAACGGTTTATTAAAAAGTGAGCAGTTTCCTAAGCTATCTAATGAAGCCCTTTGCATCTTTGTGATTTTCTTGGAATGCCTTCCTTGATTTGTGATTTCCACAGTCTGATTTATCCTTCCAGTCTTAAGTCAAACCTCACTTCTGCTGCAGCCTATACTAATTTTTAAGCAATTAAACATTTTCTAATTTAGACTCTCCTAATATATTTTTCCACCCTCTGTAACAGCATTTAAAAATATTATTGAACTAGTTTATACATCATTTTTTGTTTCATAGACTCAGAATTTGACTTACAGACCTTTAGCATTATGGCCAGCATATTACAGAAATTTTCGCAAATTGTTTTTTATGAATGAATGAATTCTTTATAGTCTGACATTGGAAAATAGCTTACAAGTAAAGCTAGAGTGCTCGAATATCATTTTCAGCTTATATACATGCCATTTGAAAACATACATGTATTTTAAATCCATGGGATTAAAAAATATGCTATGAGAATTCCAACTACTGTAATTCCATTTCCTTAGCTTTACTAATACTTTATCTGTTCAACAAGCATTGATCATCCATTATGTCCCAAACACTGCATTCTACTAATGACGCAGCAGTGAACACAATAGGGATATTCTTCACTTTAATGTACCTTACTTTAGAGGCAGAATATAAACAAATGAATATGTAATATGTAATATCAATCCAAGAAATGCACAACGCTTTTGATTAAGTTTAATGGACAATTCATTTGAACTTACTTTCTAAAGACTGAAATTTGCTAAAAGTAAGAACAAAAACTACCTGAAAATTTTTTGCCTGCATAAAACCCAGGTGCTTATTGATGTTTAAATTTCTCTGGGTTTTGTCTGTGAGTTAAAGAGTATTAAGAGATTCATATAAAATCATGCCATAAAAATGAATTGGTATCAACTGTGATCAAATGACTTTCTTGCAGATTTTGATAGAGTTCTCAAATTTCCAAGGATTTTTTTTGCATAATGTCTTGAAAACCTTACATTGTATATATTTCTATTTTTATAGTCACTGTAAATTAAAGGGACATTGGATACAACTCTATCAACATTACTGTATTTAATTCTAAGGCCTAGAAATTAGTTATTGCCTCTTGACCATGAATAATATCTCTCTGATTGTTTTATCGGTGTCAAGCAAAATTATTCAAGCAAAAGTTCAGTCAACTCCATTGAAGTAAAGACTGATTTGTGAAAGTTTAATTAACACTCCTTCAGTATTTACCAGGGAAAATGCTTATATGAACAACATAGTAGTCTAATGTTATATTTATAAACAGATAATCCTAATATGAGAGTATATGCAAACAACAAAATATATTTTATCTAACTTAAGTAAGAGCAGTGTTTAAGCTGCATTTTCAATACCTAGCGTAGCAATGCACGGAGTGTGATACTTAGCTTTAGGTAATAAGAATTATAACATTATAATACATTACAGCTCAACTCTTCAACTACTATAAATCAATTAAAATATATACTTTAATATGACAGCATACACATGTTTAAATGGATCTTAAGAAAATAATCCATTTCTGCAGGATCTGAATTGTTCATATTAGCATGCAGGCATTATTCTTTGTTCTCTAGATTTGTTTATGAAACAGATAAATAGCTTGAAAATAAGGAAAGTTTTCAGGTTTTCATTAGTTCTCAATTACATGTTATTTAAGATAATTTTATGAGAGCAGTTTTTTGTTTGCTAAGGTTATTTAGATTTTTAATAAATGATGAAAGTATATAGAAAGATTAATTGGTTTGTAATCCTAAATACAAAATTTTGAAAACTCCAAAGGCATTTAAATTAAATGAATAGTTAATGTTTATTCTTTTAATTAACATTTGGCAAGCTTGCTATTGCAAGTTAGTCTGATATAATTTAGTTGATGAAAATTCTAATTGACATTTAATAAGTGTGTTGATTAAAATATATGTTGTTTTGTCTTCCATTTCAAATGACAATTACCTGCTTAAGCATCCCTTTCATTTCACAGATTAATAAGAACAGTAGAATTTTAGTATTCCTCTGTCCCAAGACTGTCATTTATATGATTTATGCTATATAGGATTTTCCCAATTTAGAATTACTTCCTCATAGTAAATTAAATATATTCCTTAGGGCATTGAGCCATAATTTTCTGGTATGCACAGTCTATGCCCTGAGATTAATTGAAGCACATTGGGAAGCCATATGAACTCATAGAGGCCAGTAGGGTGCTATTTAGTAAATAACAATTTAGACAAAATAGTATTCACTATTTCTTCCTCATTTTATGCACGCTATCATTTCTATTTTCTAATTGTCATCCACAATTCTGTTTTCTTGCTCTCTCCCATGTCTTTAGTCCTTTGTTAAATTGTGATGGGAACATGTAGTGGACCAGAGATTGCTAATAGTGAGAGGGTCCCAAAAGATGAGAAGAAGGTGTCCTATCACACTCATTAGTCATTTCTCCTTTAGTCTGTGTTTTTCTTTCTGCTATAAATAGGTGCCTTTCCGACGTGCTATCCATGCTGAAACATTATTTTTTCTAATTTCACTAAATATTACATATTGTTCCAAAAATTTAAGTAACTTAATAGCTTTCATGAAAATAATATCATTTAAGGCCGTCGGGCATGCCGTCATACTTATGATATAAACTGTGAATAATTATTACTTTAAAAATAATCATGCTCTGCTTTCCTTAGGTAACTTACGTCAAGGCTCAGACATCATGTTGCCACAAATTCCCAAATTTGTCTTTAGGCAGCCTTCTCCTCTGATATTCTTCTACTGGGTCTGTTATATTCTTATAGTCATTGGATATTTTGACTTGCCAAATGCTATAATATTCCACTTGATTCGAGGGTTCTGTGTGGCTGAAGTTTATTTAAACAATTGAATAATAAATACCTACTTTATTTGCTAACATTTTCTTCTAACAAGAAGTACATTTAAATATACCCAGTTTAGCTTCAATGCAAAGGAAACTGCACAGAAGAAAATTTTATGGCTTCAAATCATGAAAAACAAAACCAACAACAACAACAAAATCTTGCCATTTAAATCACCCTTAGAGAAACTATTTGGAAATACTAAATTGAATACTGTTGTTATTAATCAAAACCAACAATGTTAGTAATCTGCTCATTGACTATTTTGTCTTGTCATTCCTCTTGTCTTTTTTCAATAGTCTATGAAATTATAGCAAAGAGAATGATGAGATACAAACCCTAATGAATCTTGGACGTCGTTAAAATGTAATCGTCTGTGTTCTTGCAAAGCTTTGCTTTTGAAAGCCTCTTTCTGTATTGTCAATGATTTTGAATGAATCACTTACTTTGCGGGTGTCTTGGTTTTGAAATATAAGACTTTCAAGTGAAAGCTTTATAGGTCTACTTTGAGTTTGATAAATATTGTGTCAATGTGTATTGTTAAACACTTATATGTTCATGTTATACTGGTATGTGGGTAGCAATATTGTAAGATTTTTAAAAATGATTTGCTAAATTAGGTATGATATATATCCCCTGTAGACTTACAATGCTATATAATACATTGTTGATAAATCACCATGAACAGTTAACTGTTTGAATAAGACCATGGAGCAGATTGGAATCAAAACAGATTTAGTTTCAGTCTCAACTCTGTCATTTACTGGGTTTGGGATCTTGATCAATTTGTTCAATCTGTTTATGTGTCAGTTTCTTAGTTAAATCAAGATACTAATACTTAACTTGTAGTATTGATGTACTAATTACTTGAACTAATATAGAGTACTTTTTATTATTTCTTACACATAGAGGGTGCAAAATACATTTTATGTAGCTTTCTATTGAATAAAAAATAAATTCAAATTTTGCTGTTTTGAATAGAATATGTGGTAGTTGGAATTCATGAACTATTATAGACACAGAACTGTACTGATGGGAAAAATTACTCTTACGTTCCCTAGGACCTACATGCACATGGCTTTAGTCAAATTTCTTGGAAAAGGGCCATTGGTAAGATGTATAGATATCTTAGTTTTATTGAAACAGTGCTCAGAGAGATTTAATGCACTGATGGGTATCCATACACCTCATAGCTAAACTGAGGATTTGCAAATCTATTTGTGAATGTATGAATTGCTGCATGTAATCTCCTTGTGACTTGGGAATTAACAATTCAAATTTCCCTCCAACTTTGGAAGAGAAGGTTCTTTTATACCCACACTACAAACCCTTTGTGCCTCTACTGCACTTTGGGTCAGACCCCATGGCAGGTTTTATCACACTGCATTTCAAATGATTGTTGACATGCAAGTCTCCCTTTAATTCAGTGTAATATGTCAAGACACTGTTATGTATTAGTGATTAAAATGAATAAAAAAGTTGTTTACTGTTATCTCAGAGTGAACAGCAGGTTAAGAAAGCAGGGTAAGGAAGCACCCTTGACGGGAAGACTCTGTCACCATGTAGGTGTCCCTCAGCTACTAACAGGGCTAACACCTGGTTGCTATTTGGTACGTGTTTGCTGAATGAATAAATGGATATACTATGTTGTTGCTTCACTGGAAGGATTTAGCAACATCTTTAAAAATGCATCCTTCACTCTCCCTTACTGACTACTCAGAGCCAAGATTTGCAGCTGTGAGGAAAAATAGAAGAGCTAGTTTCTCGCATTCCTACTCTACTTTTAGCTTAGCCTATTCTTATACCAACTGAAATTTATTATATTTATTGATGTGGAAAATGTGCCCTTGGCATAGTAAGTGAAAGAATTAGGTTAAAATGCAATGTGTAGCATGAACCCATTTTTGGATAATGTATGAGTGTGCCTGTCATTTGTAAAAATATAGGTAAATACAAACCAGAAAGTTTATAGTAGCTTTTGCTATGTGGTTGAATAAAGAGTAATCTTTATTGTTCTGAATATTTGTAGTAAGCATGTATTACTTTTATAAATAGGGGAAAAGCATTCTAAAAACAGAGAAGAAACTTTGGCTTGAAACAAAATGTAAAATGGCCACAGAATCTGGATTTGAATCTATCTGTGTATAAGAGAGCTCTTTTGACTACTCAAAGTGTGGTTGATAGAAACCAACTCATTGATACAAATATGTTATGGATAAAGAGGAAGATCAATGAAGGTATATTCTCTCTGGCGTTCGCATTCAGCTTCATAGGCTCTATAATGCTAAGCATAATCAAGATCACCATTGGTGCTAACACCTTTGACAAACTGTCCTTGACTATCAACAGCAATCACTGCTGTACCCTTGTCTGCTAGTGATTCAAACCAGTTGACCTCAGTCTTAAGAACTTTTAAAATAACCAGAAAAAGTTTTTTTCTTCTTCTTCTTCTTTAGCTGCAGGGCATTGTTCTGTGTCTTTCTGCCTTCTGACTTTATGAATGATGTCCTTCCCTTAGACTCACGGTTACCTTGAAGATATTTATAGATCAGGTTCTGATCCCTCTGAGGGAGCTCTTCAGTTTGGACTCTTCAAACTCAGTGTTTTGTATCCTCCAACGCTCATTTCCTAACATATTTATTCTGGCAGAAATGTTCTGTATTCAAAAACATTTTCTGTATACTCTTTTTCCCATTGTGTGTGCAAAATATTTTTAAAAAACAGAAAGGAAACAACAAATGTAAAAAAGTAAAACATCAAATCACACCAGAGATTTGTGTTGTTCCCACAGTTATCATTTCATGATTCTTCTATTTATATTGCTTGTTCTTCAGGAAATGACATTAGCTTGCTTTTTTCTATGCACTGAATTCTTTTGGGTAACTTCTTATTAATCTCTCTTGCTTTTCTCAGACATGTCATTCTTTAAATGCTTTATTTACCTACAGTTTGAAATACAGTCTCCTATTTTGCTAAATTGCAACAGTCAGTATCAGAGTGAATTGTACTGTATGAGCATATTTTACCAAAAAGCAAATAGGAAACAGTGTGTGTTCTTTCTTATTGCAGGTCAGTAATATAAAACTGCATGTGCTAGAACTAATTTAATCACATGCATATTACAATGAAACTAAAATTCTCTTTCGTCTTTTCAACTTTCTTTTATACTAAGATCCTGTTATACACCATGAAATGTGTCCACTAATACACTAAATGTGCAGCTATTTGGTTACTTATAGATTTATATTTTAAGCAAATTTAACTTTTAGTGTTGGAGCATATCATTTTTAAAAGGTTGAATATATACTTTAATGTTAGGTTTGAGCTAATGCCCCATTTTTATTTATTTAAATAAGTGGCATACCAGGAGGTGAATTTAATAATCTAATTTATAAAAAGTAAGAAAGAATATCTGCAAATGATCCAAATCCACTTACCCTAAATATCCCATATATTCAATCATTCCTCATTTATTCCATTGAGAAATACATATATATTCAATTTTATAGAAGCTTTATAGTAGATATTAATTTTCCTGATTTATAAATAAGGATGCTTAGAGTAAAAAGATTAAGTAACTAGCTTAAAGTGGTAGCACTTGACTGTCTTTTACATTTCACCATATCTGTAGACTAAAACTTGTCAATAAAAAGATGACAGCTCCAATGTCTGACCTGAGGCAGTTCAAAATGCTACAATTTTATATATATTCTATACAATCCTTTGCCAGTATCTTAATCTAGTTTCAGTTTCTCACATAACCTAGGCAGTAATTATACTTAATACAAAACACAATGACAAAATGCTCTAAGTATAAAACGTGTTAAAAGTTATTTTTAGTGTTAAACTCCACTTGGACATTTATTACACAAAAGAAATTGAGCAAATAGTACGTATTTTAGTAATCTCTTATACAAAGTTACAGTAAGGACACATATTGGTTCTTAAGACGTTTATTAATATACCCAACATGGTTTTTACTTATCTGAGAGTTTTCCTGACATGTTGGATTCATTGATTGCGATGTTTATTTCTATCCTTTATATATTGGATTATGTAGAACTAAGTCAGGTAGTCAGGTGTTTAAAAAAAGACTTATAGAAAACTGATTTGTCTTGTAATCTGGACACTGGTATGCCAAATTTGTATTGAACTTTTTCAAAATACTGTGAAACATAATATGGACTGTTGCCCAAAATTCTACTACTTAGCCACATGTAGTTTCTTTAAATAAGATTTTTTTTAGTCAAAAAGAGAACAATAATGAAAGTTTTTATTTTGCAAACCTAGTTAATATTTGATTAGCTCAAAACATATGTTATCTTGTTGTATTACTTATTGCATAACTTAACAATTATCAGCATTTTTATTTAGCTTCGTTAATTTTATTTTATCATTATCAACATAAAATATATCCTGGGAGTTAAGAATGACTAGTTGAATGCTTTTCCGGGAGTTGTGATGACAGCTTACTGTGAATAAGTTGTATAAGAAGGAATACCTGATACAAAGACACCAAAACTCAACTGATGGAACTACTTGAGCATTCTTCACAAGAATACTTTAGCCCACTTTCCATTATTGATGAACCACACTTGAGGAAAAAAATAAGGTGGGAAGAGGCTAAAAACTTTATATTTTCTGTTCTGAAAATCTGTACTAAGGAAAGGAAGCAATTCTGTGAGGATGCAATTCAAATAGATATGGGGCAGTTGGCCAGATTTTATTCCTAGGCTCCTGACTTCCAATTTATGACTGTGACAAAAGCAAACTTTCATATCTTGAACTAACACAAAACACAAGTCTATGTAAACCACTGAACTCTTAGTTTCCCACACATGACATATGGTTAAATGGATTTGAACGGATATGCATTTATGTAAGAATAAATGCAAACAGTGAAGAAAATGGAGAGATTTCCTATCAATAAGTCAAATAATTAAATAAGTTTCTGCTTGTTCTGTCAATGAACGTGCAGTCAAGAAGTATTATAGATAATTGAGAATCATATAATTAACATTTAATCATTATGGTAGTAATTCAGCTTTGTAATCACATATATTTAGCAGATACATAAAAGATTTATTCCTCACAGGTTCATGATCTACATTCATATGACCATCTCTGTTTTTATAACTTTTAAAAAAAAAATAGCAGCTTGATATTTGTTTCATTCATGTGGAAAACATTTTATTAGTCTATTCAAAACAACTATAAAATTGTCTGATGTTGACACTGCGCTAAAACCTCCTCCCTTTTTTGATTTGCTACATGTTCATATGCCGTAAAAATCATAGTATATATCTTCCTGATTTCAAATTAAATATATAAAATCAGAATTTATCACATAAACTAGGCAGTAATTATATTTAATATAAAATACAATCACAAAATGCTCTGATTATAAAACATGTTAAAATTGTTTTTAATGTTGAACTCCACTTGGACATTTATTACACAAAAGAAAAAAATATATATATATCCATTGTAATAAATATTAAAGGAGTTATTAATAGTAAAGCATATGTGATTCCTTTAAATGTGGTAAACTTTTATGAAGATGACAGTAAAAATGCATAAAATTAGTTAGCAAGGTGTTGGCCTTTTATAAATGCCAGATACTTTGAATTTAACTAATTAAAGGTCCTTTTTTAGTTGCTACCATGAATTTTCAATTAATTTTTATAGTTGTATTAGTTTTCACATATTTTCTGTGAATAACAAGACCTTAACATATGAATTTCTAACATTACATAGCATATTTTTGCCTGTATTTAGAAATAAAATAAAAGGAAACTTAAATTTGCATTGTTTGAAGGTCAAATAATAGTCTGGGAAATAAAATTCAGTAACATATAGATACACCAACAAACTAAAAATTATTTAAGACCATTATCCACCTCAGTGAATATTTCCTTTCTAGATGTGCCTTAAATTTAGAAAATATACTTTACATATTCTTTGGTTGAAAAAGATAATTAGAAATATGGGGTCTACTGCCCTCATTAGATTGTATTGGCATTCATCAGTTCTAATTCTCTACTTGTTATAGGGTTCTCTTTTTATTCATATGATGAGTTCAATAGAGAGAAAAAATAATTCTCCCACCACCCACTGAATAAAGTATCCATTTGGCCTATTTGATAACTATTTTCCATAATGAATGTTTGGTACAAACAAAGGAAACTATACTCCTTCCTCCATTTTTTTCTGTCTTATCAGTACCTATCAGCTTCTACCACACAACAGGATGTGAAGATGAACATAGTTATAATTTATTAGACTAAAACTTGTATTCATTAATTATATTTTAGATGAATGTCTCCATCTCTTTTTGCTGATGAGATTTGATGGAGATTAGAATTTGTAATGACCTCAGGAGTCACCCTTGTCTCTTCAACAGATAGCACATTTACTAGGCTTTTCTTAGGACAGTTTGTCCACTCTCTGGTAAACCACTGACAGGTGTCCAAATTCATCCAATGTATGATAAGTATTAGTCATTCTAACCGGAATGATTCTGTATAAAAACTGTTTTTCCAAAGGTTTGTTCTGTACCTAGGCAATATAAAGTGCTGTGATAGATAATCCTGGTGACCTGAACGTATATTCATCTGGTTCCCTTCTCCATTCCTAGGATGTAATTTACAACTTTGGAGGTTTCATAAGCGAACTCGTGTAGGACAAAGACACAGCCACTGGTATTCTTTTCTATTTTCTGAAATTAGGATAACTTCTGCAACGATTTGAGTGAATTTTCTTTTCCAAAAAAAGGTGAACATTAAGAGTCTCTGATGACAATGAAATATTTCAAGATATACTTACAGTTTTTTGGCTACATTTTGTTTGAATTCTTGCTTTTATTATTGGCAAGCTGTGGGAAAATTAGTTATCCAGTCAGCATGGTACGAGGTTACTGAGTCAGTTTAGATTGTATGTCTGCTGCTTGGTTAAATGTTATAACCTCAGAAGACATTGAATTAAAAAGTTAACTGTGATCAAAGTTGTCAAAGCTTAACAGTCGTTACCTGTAATGTCTTTCACAAAGTTCTTTAAGTAGAGAGAGAGATCAAAAGTTATTTGTTTGACAGTGGAATAATTTCAAAGAATATATATAGTACAATAGTCTTCATTCTTTTATGTGCAACAGAAAGTGTCATAAAATGATGAACATATAGAATTTTCCATTTTTCATTCAAGTTATGCAAAGTAGTTGAGGTAAGCTGAAATATTAGCATTCTCTTTGTTATGGTTTGACCATCCTGGCATGTCATAATTTTCTTTATCAAATAAACTGATCGGATGTGTTGTTTTTGGTTATAATTGCAGGTATCACTGGCGAAGTTTCCAGGTAGCTATTTCTTTAGTTTTCAACATAATAAAGGAAATGAAAGACTGGCAGGTACAATTTCTGTTACCAAAATCTTTCAAATGATAATATGTAGATTTATCCCTCTGCCTCTTACCTGCAGTCTCAGAGATGTTTACACAAGTGGAAATTATATAAATTAATAAATCTGATTGTCTCAGATAAAAATTTTTCCTTCACCTTTTCTTTTGTTGTTGTTTGGTTTTGTTCTTTTAATATAAATCTTTGGCCAATGTACAAGGAATGCAGTAATGGAATCTTTTCAAGGATGATTAAGAAAACTTCCGGGTAAATCAGGAAATATGCAGTGTTGTCATCAGCTATACAGACTTTCACTTCATTTATCTTCAATTTAGACTTTCCAGTCTTTTTCCCATATAGATGATGAAGTCTCAGTGTTAAAGAAGACCATCCATGCAAATCATATGATGCTTGTCTTCTTTCCATACTTCTTCCAAATTCTCCTCTATACTATGTTTAAATAACTCTAGTGAAAGGCATTTATCCTTCTTGAAGAAATTTGTTATCCCTTAGGCTTGCTCAGTTTGAAAGTTTTCTTTCTACAAAACTGAACAAAAATTCGTTTATCATTCTGTGAAGAAAGTCAATGGTAGCTTGATGGGAATGGCATCAAATCTATAAATTACTTTGGGCACAATGACCATTTTCATCGTATTGATTCTTCCTATCCATGATCATGGAATATTTTTCCATTTGTTTGTGACCTCCTCATTTCCTAGAGCAGTGGTTTGTGGTTCTCCTTGAAGAGGTCCTTCACATCCCTTGTAAATTGTATTACTAGGTGTTTTATTCTCTTTGTAGAAATTGTGAATGGGAGTTTGCTCACGATTTGGCTCTCTGTCTATTATTGGTGTATAGCAATGCTTGTGATTTTTGCATATCAATTTTGTATCCTGAGACTTTGCTGAAGTTGCTTATCAGCTTAAGGAGATTTTGGGCTGAGACGATGGGATCTACTAAATATACAATCATAACATCTGAGAAACAGGGATAATTTGACTTCCTCTCTTCCTATTTTAATAAATTTTATTTCTTTCTCTTGCCTGATTGTTATAGGAGTGGTGAGAGAGGGCATCCTTGTCTTGTGCTGGTTTTCAAAGGGAATACTTCCATCTTTTGTCCATTCAGTGTGATATTGGCTGTGGGTTTGTCATAAATAGTTCTTATTATTTTTAGATACGTTCCATCAATACCCAGTTTATTGAGTGTTTTTAGCATGAAGAGGAATTGAATTTTATCTAAGGCCTTCTCTGCATCTATTGAGATAATTATGTGGTTTTCGTTTGGTTCCGTTTATGTGATGGATTATGTTTATTGATTTGCATATGTTGAACCAGCTTTGCATCGCAAGGATGAAGGTGACTTGATCATGGTGGATAAGATTTTTAATATCCTGCTGGATTCAGTTTGCCAGCATTTTATTGAGGATTTTTGCATCAATGTTCATCAGGGATATTGGCCTGAAATTTTCTTTTTTTTGTTGTGTTTCTGCTAGGGTTTGGTATCAGGATGATGATGGCCTAATACAATGAATTAGGGAGGAATCCCTTTTTTCCTATTGTTTGGAATAGTTTCGGAAGGAATGGTCCCAGCTCCTCTTTGTACCTCTGGCAGAATTTGGCTGTGAATCCATCTGGTCCTGGGCTTTTTTTGGTTGGTAGGCTATTAATTACTGCCTCAATTTCAGAACTTGTTATTGGTCTATTCAGGGATTTTACTTCTTCCTGGTTTAGTCTTGGGAGGGTGTTTGTGTCTAGGAATTTATCCTTTTCTTCTAGATTTTATAGTTTATTTGCATAGAGGTGTTTATAGTATTCTCTGATTGTAGTTGGCATTTCTGTGGGAGCAGTGGGGATCTCCCTTTTATCATTTTTTATTGCACATATTTAATTCTTCTATCTTCTCTTCTTTATTAGTCTGCCTAGCAGTCTATTTTTTATTTTCAAAAAACCTGTTCCTGGATTCACTGATTTTTTGGAAGAATTTCTCATGTCTCTTTCACCTTCAGTTCTGCTCTGATTTTAGTTATTTCTTGTCTTCTGCTAGCTTTTGAACTTGTTTGCTCTTGCTTCTCTAGTTCTTTTAATTGTGATGTTAGGGTGTCAAATTTAGATCTTTCCCACTTTTTCCTGTGGGCATTTAGTGCAATAAATTTCCCTCTAAACACTGCTTTAGCTGTGTCCCAGAGATTCTGGTGTGTTGTGTCTTTGTTCTCATTGGTTTCAAAGAACTTATTTCTGCCTTAATTTCATATGGAATCAAAAAGAGCCCGTATAGCCAAGACAATCCTAAGCAAAAAGAACAAAGCTGGAGGCATCATGCTACCTGACTTCAAACTATACTACAAGGCTACAGTAACCAAAACAGCATGGTACTGGTCCCCAAAAAGATATTTAGACCAGTGGAATAGAACAGAAGCATCAGAAATAATGCCACACATCTACAACTATCTGATCTTCGACAAAACAGACAAAAACAAGCAATAGGGAAAAGATTGCTTATTTAATAAATTGTGTTGGGAAAACTGGATAGCCATATACAGAAACTGAAACTGGACCCCTTCCTTACACCTTATGCAAAAGTTAACTCAAGATGGATTAAAGATTTAAATATAAGACCTAATACCATAAAAATCCTAGAGGAAAACATAGGCAGTATTATTCAGGACATAGGCATGGGCAAAGACTTCATGACTAAAACACCAAAATCAATTGCAACAAAAGCCAAAATTCACAAATGGGTTCTAATTAAACTAAAGAGCTTCTGCACAGAAAAAGAAACTATCATCAGAGTGAACAGGCAACCTACAGAATGGGAGAAAATTTTTGCAATATATCCATCTGACAAAGGGCTAATATCCAGAATCTACAAAGAACTTAAACAAATATACAAGAAAAAAAACCCATCAAAAAGTGGGCAAAGGATGTGAACAGAAACTTTTCAAAAGAAGATATTTATGCAGCCAACAAACATATGAAAGAAAGCTCATCATCACTGGTCATTAGAGAAATGCAAATCAAAATCACAGTGAGATACCATCTCACGACAATTAGAATGACGATCATTAAAAAGTCAGAAAACAACAGATGCTGGAGGGGATGTGGAGAGATAGGAATGTTTTTACACTGTTGGTGGGAGTGTAAGTTAGTTCAACCATTGTGGAAGACAATGTGGTGAGTCCTCAAGGATCTAGAACTAGAAATATCATTTGACACAGCAATCCCATTACTGGGTATATACCCAAAGGATTATCAATCATTCTACTAAAAAGACACATGTACATGTATATGTTTATTGCAGCACTATTCACAATAGCAAAGACTTGAAACCAACCCAAATACCCATCAATGTTAGACCAGATAGAGAAAATGTGGCACATATGCACCATGAAATGACTTTATGTCATTTTCAGGGACATGAATGAAGCTGGAAACCATCATTCTTAGCAAACTAACACAGGAACAGAAAACCAAGCACTGCATCCTCTTACTCATAAGTGAAAGTTGAACAATGAGAACATATGGGCACAAGGAGGAGAACATCACACACTGGGGTCTGTCAGGGGGTGGGGGGGAATAGGGGAAGTATAGCATTAGGAGAAAAACCTAATGCAGATGACGGTTTGTAGGTACAGCAAACCACCATGGCCCATGTGTACCTATGTAACATACCTGCAAGTTCTGCACATATATCCCAGAACTTAAAGTATGATAATAAAAAAAAATTCATTCAGCATCATCACCCACTTGTCCTACCCAGGATTATACAGAAACAGTCCAATACTTCATAACATTATAACACTTAAAATATTTGATGACATTTGTATTCCTTGGGATGCACATATCTTTCTGCTGCTGATCTAAGTTCTTATATCATTCAGGAAATTTTCTCAGAATGTGTCTCCTAATAATTTCTCCTAACAAATTCTCTCTTTGGCTCTCAGAGCTCAGCACAGTCATCTCTTCATTCTCTTCATTCTGACCAATGGAGCCTAAAAGCCAGACTATCTATTTCATTGCTACAGATAAAATTATAAGTGTGAACCTTGCAACTTTGTTAATGCGTTTTTCCTCCACCATCCAGGTCAAATTGCTGTTGGTCTTCCTGCATGTCTGACCTACACAAAGCATACCCCGTGATAAAACTCCCTGCTGCAAATCCCTGCTTGTCAAATTGGCCAAACTAATATAGATTCAGAACAATGTGCATTATAACTAATGCTGACTTCTGAAAATAACATTCTATCTTAGGGCATTAATTACTCTCATTTAGACATTTATAAAAGTATTAAATTAGATTTTTGGAAGATATTGGGCTTAATATTACACCTTGAGGTCTCCTGCCTGTATGGTAGGTGCCTGGGGTACTGGATATGATCTGAAGCAGAATATGTAGGAATTTTGGTATTTTTTAAGGTAAATTTTTCTTTTCCTTTTTTTCTGTAAGCTTTCTTCCGTGGGCTAATGATATACACCATATTCCTGAGGCACATGAACTAATAGTCTCCAGATGTTATCTTCTTTGGAGTTTGATTGCTACCATTGAAAGAGAAGATGGTTTCAGAATACTCAGGTTATACTTTATTCAGAGTGCCCATAAAAAAAAATTCCCCTCTTCTCTATCCATCCCCCCAAAATGGCAAAATATACTAACACAGTTTGGAATTCACTGAAGCAACGTTTAGGATTTAGTAATAAGGCATTCCTCTGGCTTCACATCTGTTAATGTTTTGCTGCAGTCTAAGATTCCAAGGGAAACCAATAAAAAACTTGTGACAGTAATCAGGAAAAATTTTGATGGATTAAGACACTACGTCTTTTCTAACAATTTTTTTTTATTTTTTAAAAAAGGAAGTACTATGTGACTTTTTATGAATTACTTTGTAACCTCCCAGTATATTAATATAACAATCTTATATTTATGCTACTTTTACATTTTTTTATCTTTTAGACGCATTAGGTAAAGTAATAATGTTTCTTTCACTTATCTTAGTTTTTCCTTTGATTATTTTTCTCTTATTTTACATGTCTCTATTTTATTTTCTTGAAATTCTTACCTACATGCCTTTAAGATAAAACCTTTCATTATTTCTAGTTGAGTGGGGGTAGAAAGAAGTAAAGAAGTAGGAAGCAGTTTCCAAAAAAGACAGACAAGAGTAAGGGAATATAAGATAACACTCTTTAGCAAAAGGTAGAACATTGTGTAGCAAAACAATCTAATGGTTGTTATACATTGTTTGGATACTACCTAGCCACATTATAGTAGTATATATTTGTGTGTTGCGGGCATTGACACACAATGAATTTTACCCGTGAAGAGATGGCACCTATGATATAGACACAAGTGTGGCAATGCAGAGTCGGTGGTTAATAAACCTGAAGGGATTTCAGAAACAGATGGATTTTGGGGAAAATATTTTGGCAAATACTGTTTTCATTATAAACACTCTCCTGGGCTTTTATTTCATAGCACAGATATTTTCTTTTGAATAACGAAAGTATAATAATGGGATTAGAAAGGTGAGGGATGGAAGGTGAGAAAAATGTTGGAGGGTAACTGAGTTTGGTTTAATATTTAAGGATAGCGTTAATCAGAATGCTACTTTTTTAAACAAAATTAATATCTAAAATGTATTCATCTTGCCTATTTTAAAATTTTAACCCCAATATAATATTAGCCTCTATCTAATCTTATCAATTTCCCCCATGCACATTTTCAGAATCAAGGTTTTGATCTATTAACACCATATCTATAACTAAGATGTTATGAATATCTTCCTCTGAGCAATGCCAGTTCTTTTAACAGTATATTGTTTTTGTGCTTTCAGATGTTATTTTTTCTCTTATTTTTGTCAGTTTATTTATTCATACAGGAAAAAAGATATCAATTTTGCTTTTTCCATGCATCCATAACATTTTTATTCTTAAAATTCAAATCTGTTTATTATCTGGGGGGCAAAATAAAAAGTATGATATAATAGTTTTCATGTTGAAATATTATACTTTCAAAGCTGACAACAAATTATAGTGAGAAGAATTATATCAGCAATTTAATCACATGAGCAAGTCTTATCTCTCAGAAATAACATATGTTCCACATTTTCAGCAGTATTTAGTAGCACCAGCAAAAACTGTAAGCCTTTAAACTTCTTTAACTCCTGGACTTCATTAGCTATTTTTATAGGCCATACAGAGCTCAACTGCACAAAGTAAACATGTTTATGTTTCCATAAAGTTAAAATAAGATCTACCTTAGGATCCATCGTAAAGTAATACATACCTCCTAAGCTTTCTAAAATGAAAGGGATCATTTGCAAAGAACTATGCTCTTTCCTAACCAAAAGAGAGTTTATTAATGTGAGGAATCTGAAGCAGACAAGAGAATTTCATGTAAACTCTGGATCACCAGACACTACTTTATTCTGTAAGAGCTGTACAAAGTGACATATGCCAAAGTAAATAACTTTCGTAGTTAAGTCAGCATCTCCACAATTTTGTAGAAAACCAAACCCATTTGTTTATTTTCATTGCAGATGAAAAACACTGACACATGAAAGCAAGTTGATCAAATCTGTTCCAAATTGCAGAGTGAAATTTAAAGTGTTAGGAGAGAGATGAAAATAAATGAACTACATAAAAAACATGTCTCATCTTTGATTTTTTTTCTAGTGTAGTCTTCTTTTTAATCTTTTAAGATATAAATGTAATTTTTTTCCTTTGGGTTTCCAGGTATTTCAATGAAAAAAAAGTCTATTCATTATCTAGATAAGAATTTTATATAATAAAGAAAAATAACCACATTTGAAGATAACCTACCGAAGTAACCAGTTTAAAATTTGAAACTAAGCATGTGAAGCTGCTTCAGGAGCTACTTTGGCCAAAATGTTTAGAGGCTATACATTTTTTGTTCATCTTCCCTGTGTCATAGATGCATAGTTTAGCCATACAAATATTTATTTATTTTTCTCGAATTTATTATAGCTCAAACTATACAGATTTTTCAAACAAAAAATAGTCTGAAGTTTAAGGATTCTTAGACAATATAATCTGAAAGAAATATATATTTACAGTTGCTTATATATTAAATTTGTGACATGTGTATAGCAAGATTCATAGAAAAATACATGTCTTAATTATAAAGCTATTAAAATTGCAATGATTTTATTTTATAATTTCTTTAGGAACAACTTAAGTATTTAAATATCAAGAAACAGGCCGGGCATGGTGGCTCCTGCCTATAATCCCAGCACTTTGGGAGGCCAAGGACGGTGGATCACCTGAGGTTGGGAGTTGAAGACCAACGTGACCAACATGTAGAAACCCTGTCTCTACTAAAAAAAATACAAAATTAGCCATGCATGGTGGCACATTTCTGTAATCCCAGCTACTCGGGAGGCTGAGGCAGGAGAATCACTGGAACCCAGGAGGCGGAGATTGCCGTGAGCCGAGATCACTTCATTGCACTCTAGCCTGGGCAACAAGAGTGAGACCGTCACAAAAAAAAAAAAAAAAATCAAGAAACAGTAGCCTGAAGTTTATAAGAGAGAGAATTATTTAGAAGCACTTGCATTTTTTTCCTGGTAAGATTCCTTGCCTTTTACAGTTTAAGTCAAATGGGTAGGTGTCAAGGGGCAGAACAATGTACTTGGAAATAGGTATGCAATGCTTGTTAACAGTAACAAGACTTGCTAATCTGAATCTCTACAGACTCCACTGAAAATACCTAGTCACGTATAGGAGTAGCAAATAATGAACATTTTTCCTGTGTGTGTCTGTTTAGCTCAAGCAGTGCCTTTAACTTTCCCTAAAAACCATTTTCTGCATCTAGGGCAATTTTCCACATTCAGCCTCCAGTCCACTCAAAGTCATGCCAGATTATTTTTACTCAATTAGCAGAAGGACAAAAATTGGGAAGGGGCCAAATAAAGTACTAAAATAAATAGAAGCAACTAAAAATAAATACAAGTGTTTGGACACTAGCATTGGTATGGACAGACTGTTAGCCTGAGGAAAAAAGAATGTTAATAACATTGTTCAATTATCTGACTGTATCTTATATTCAGGATACCAATTATCTACCACAACTGATGGGGAATAAAGTCTTTAAGATTAAATACTCTACTGTTAAAGGTATAAATAATTAAAGAATGGCTTCAAGGATACTATGATAAATGGAGTAGCAATAGAAATAACAAAATCCTCTATCCAAAGAATGATGTGTTCTAGAAAAATCCTTCTGTCCTTGCCTGTCTTACATTTCTGCTACGGAAAGGGCTAATCAGAGATGTTCCTCTTAATGCAGCGTAACTCTGAGTTTTGAGTGTAACTTTTACAAAATCCCAAGCATTAATATCTGCTTTCAAGCTAGGCTTGACAGTTTTATATGTGTGTTCTCCCATGAAAAGTTCAACAGCAGATAATTAGTTGATGTATGTTCTTATGTTCCCTATGTAGATCATTAGAATTTGTTTGTGGTTTATAAAGGAACAGTGATTTGAAAATAGTTTTGAGTGCCTTGAAAATAGTTTGCAGAATGCTATTTCCATTTATGTGGGAGCAGCCCCACCGTCCTAGTGAATAATGTTGGATTTTGATAGCCATTGGTACATTCCTAAGTAGCTGTCTAGATCAACATTGACATATAAACCTTCAGATAAGGTTGACCTTACGTGATAAAAGTTGTAAACATTTCACAAGATAAATCCATTTTTATATACAACATACTAAATTTGTCTTACTGCCTCCAAGGTGTTTATTTTAGGATATCTATCTATCTATCTATCCATCATCTATATGTCTATCTGTCTATCTTTAGTGATCATATTCAAACATCTTCAAAATTACAATTCTTAAGGCTGGGTGAAGTACTTTAATTTCAGTAATTAGGGAGGCTGAGGAAAGAGGCTCACTGGAGCCCAAGAGTTTGAGACCAGCCTGGGCAAAACTGTGAGACCCCATAAAATTTTTTTTTTAACTTGCTGGATGTGGTGGCATGCACGTGTAATCCCAGCTACTTAGAAGACAGAGGTAGGAGAGTTGCTTGAGCCCAGAAGGATGAGGCTGCAGTGAGCAGTGGTCACACTACTGCACTCCAGCCTGGGAAACAGGGTGAGTATGTATATATATATATATAAAACAGAGTACAATTCTTTAAAATCCTCAAAATTACAGTAGTCCGCATTTCAGAAAATTTTCTATAACATTTAAGCAAAGTTAAAAAAATCAAAAATATTTTAAACCACTGCACCAATAAGTGATTATCCAATTCATCCCATTTAAAGAAAGCCTCCATTAATATTGGATGCCAGCCGTCATGTAGAACTGTGGAGTCAGTGAGAAGTACAAAATATTTCTTTTCCTGTGATATGAATAAATTTCAGAAATTTAAGAGCAAAATCAAAAGATAAAATGAAATAAAATATACTACAGATGAAATTGCTTCTTTGAAAATTCACTTGTTACCATTATGAGGAATAACAGAAACAAGTGCTGAATTTGCTTAGAGAATTCTGTCAGCACTTAGGTACTTTTTCTTTTTGGAAATGTAGGTTTCAAAACATCTCATTACTGATACAGTCCATTTCTTAGAAGTTTTTCAGATTATTTGGTAACAGAGTTATAGGAAGAAAAATAACTAAAAATATTATATCTTCCTTAGGTGGAAAAAAAATCACCATTTTATCTTCTACTATGATAGCTGACAACATTAAAATTGTAGGGCAAAAAGAATGATGTGATTCGAAGTCACAATCTCTTCCAAAGGCCCCTAATTCAGAGAGTGATATTCAGCTTCTCACTTTCCTCCTAGCAGCCTTATACTCAGCAACATTTCTGTCCTGCAGGAGCTAACCTGCTCAGCAAGAGGTTTAGGTGAGACTGCAATGGCTGGAGCATTTCCAAATATCTGATCTTCCACTTTCGGGAACATGAAAAATCATTCATTTTTAACAGTAACATCTGGCCCTAAAAATGTCCATGATACTAACTAATCAAAATAATCAGAAAGTGACATTGGCATAAGTTGTAGTTTCCTGTGGCCACTCGGGAATGTTCAGCATTACTTGTGGGATTACATCTAACTGTTCATTAGTTGTATATGAATATAATTTGCTGTTCTCAACCATTTCAAAACCTAAGAACATGCTATAGGTTTGATATCTATAAAACAATGTAAGGATGCTAATCTGTATATAGAGACTTACGTTTCTCCATTGAAGCCCTCCTCAAGATGTCATTTTAAAAATTGCCATTGAGCGTTTTTAAAAAAATAAAGACTTCAGAAATACACTTCTATTTTTCATCTTTCCATAATTATAATAACAGATAAAAATAAACACAAAGGCTATTTTTCTCATACTTGGCAGTTATATTACTTTATATCCAAGTTAAAAATCTAAAATTGATTTCCCGTGTGAAGTGAGTTTTAGCCAACCATCTGCTCAGGAGAGGGGAAAGACAGACAAAGCTCATTCTTGCCTGCTGCTGCTTCTCACTGCTGTTAGGTGACTACTGGGAATCTTAAAATAGGATTGCCAGGTTTAACTTTGCAGAATGTGGAGTAGGCATATGTGTCTACTAGGGATTTGGGGCAGGGAGGGTTGTACTTAGACCAGTGGGACTGGCTGATGTATTAGGTACTGATGTTGTTGAATGCCATAGATGAGAGCACAGACGTCCCAAACATGTCCTGCTTCCCATCTCAAATTCATGATTCAGCAATAAAAATGGGATAATCTTGCATATATAGATCACCCATGAGTCTATGTCTAGACTTGAATGTTATTACAATAACTGGTTTTCTTAATCCAGTGGCTTTCAATTTTGGGGATGAGTATGTCAGAGAAATCTAGTTTTGGTGATGGTGACAAATTAAGGGAACACCTAGGGATAAAAAGATTAAGTTGGAGATTTTGCAATAATGTCCAGATGTAGAAAATATGACAAACCTTATAGCATTCATGGTGAGCCTAACTGTGGAAGATAATTCCTGGAAGTATAGTTTGTTACCTTTGCATTCCAAAATGTGTTTTCATAGGAAAAAAGCCGGGAGGAGAACAATTAGTGCAAAACTAAAGTAAATATGTAAATATGATATTTGCTATATTTCAATCTCTAGCATTTGAAATACAGCAAATACTTAAATCATGTTTGAATGACCATGCAATTCACAGTAAGGGAAAATAATGCTAAAGATGTTTTTCCATTGACATATATTTTAAATCTTATGTCCTGCATTTATTTTCTCATACTTATAAACATTTCTGTTGGCCTCCTGGCTCCTTTTTTTCATTTATCAAAGTCTGTATGGAATTCAAGCATTAAATCTCTCTGCCTCTACGCAATCCAGTCCACACATAGTCATCCTTATTTTAATCTCTTCCTCACTCTCGCTGCACTCTGATTCTATTCTTTTATGTATTCTTTCCATTATATTACCTAATCCTTACATAGGAAGCATTTCTACTATACTGCCTGCTTTACTTCACGGAATCTCCTAAATATGTTTCTATAGCCTTAGAAATAGGAATATTTTTGTCCTTATATATCAATACAGACTTTTTTCTTCCCCAGAAAAATCTTAAAAGCAAAAATGTATCAAGTGAAACAGAAATAGTAATTTTGAAGCTGGAAAATGTTTACTACCTAATGCCATTTAACTTAAGCCTATTCAGTGATTTTGTGTATGTGACTTCCATAATTACTAGTTGGAAAAAAAAAGGCAGAAGAAGAAAGGGACGAAAAGAGAGAGTGAGGGAAAGCAGTGAGGAATAGGAAGAAGAGAATAATACATGCATTTGCATTTCGTTATTCAAAACTCAAAGCAATTAGACTTTCACAAGGAGCTATCCAAATGTTTGTAGTAGGTTCTACTATTTAATGAAAATAAAACAAACTAAAACCAAAGACTGTAATTATGTTTAACATTTCCAATTTTTTAAGGAATATAAGCCAAAGTATATCCATGTGTCTCCATTATTCTAGCTTACTTATCTCCTGTTTATGAAAATGTATATCCAGAAACAAATAGTTCTCTTATGCTACATTTACTAACATAGAAGTTCTGTAGTCCCTGTCGAGGAAATGGTGAATGGAGACAATTCCTCAGTAATCATAACAAAGTTCCTTCTCCTTCTCTACCCTTCAAAAGTGATCCCTGCCAATCAAACTTTGTTTCTATTGAGGGTATTTTCACTTGTATTTTGCTTAAAATCAGAATTGTTTATCTCGATCACAAAATTCAGTAGTGAACCTGATTTATATTCTTTAACAATGTTTAAAATACTGAAATATGATAGACTACTTAAATGAAGTTGCATTATACTATTAAAGGGCATGTAATTTAAAGACGTAAAGAGAGCCATCAGAGGGAGTTTTTTTTCAGTGGCTAAAAAAATAAAAATTTGTTTTATGTTAAATAATCAGAGATGTCAGAAATACCAAAACTGATGGATTACGGCTCTTGATGTTAAATGCTCAACATAATAACCTTTAATGTTAAAAATTAGTGATAATTCTAGATCCTATCTAATACTTTGTAATGAGTTAAACTCCAAGCAGTCTTCCTACTAATGTTGTAGATGACTCAGTGAAATGTTCAAGTTCTGATGCACTGAAATGTTCTAAATTAAGTTTTATGCTTACATGAAAATTACCGCTACAGCAACAACATTGAAAAACAACAGCCCCCTTCTCAGGACTCCCCCATCCATGACTGTGATGGGATGAATGCTGCCCAAGGCCAGGCCACACAATTGGTTCTTCTCTGCAACAGAGTCATAGAATACATTTAGAATAACAAAGAAAGTCTCTCTATTAGCGAGTCCAAACCTGTGTCGCTTATTGAACACAGTATTTAGCATGCAAGAGTGAGCATAGATTAGAAGAAAGAGATTCTGTCAGGGAGCATTCCTAAGCCTCTTCCTGGAACATTTTCTTCTCTCTCAGATGTATTTACGCTTGAGCATATTTATTGCTGCCTTTTTCATTGCTTTGTTAGTATTACTAGCATTTTAAACTTTGAAAAGTTTCCCATCTCTGAGGAGAAATGATGAAAGTAATTTAGTAGTAGGACATTGCTCCAGTGGAAAGGTTTTACCCTCTAATGCTTTTAAGTGTGTCTTTTAGGCTGTAAGTGAAATGTGTGCCTTGTTTCTGAGATGAACACATAAACCCTGTTTTTCTAAGGCACTGCTTTCTTTAGTTGCCTCTTGGGTGCTTCTTTCTAAACCACTGTACATGGTTTTGCTGAATCAGAGAAAATAGAAATTTTTCTGTAAGTAAAAAAATCTCTTGTATGTATTTGAAACAAAAAATTGACATAACAGAGCAAAACAGGATAAGGGAGTCTACAACTTACTGGCATTTATTAATGTAAGTATTTTGCTGTCATAAATGCTTAATATATATGGTTGTTTTAGTTGTTTGTTCTTGTTTTGTTTTTGCACCACTCCAGGTGCTGATGATACGGTGGTGAATGAAAACACCAGGTCGTCTTTAGAGAGTTTAAGTCCTAAGTAATGCAGAGATTAAGAATGTAACTATGTGTTTAAACAAACCTAAACTGTGATCCTAATTTGACAAGTTACAAGCCCCGTGAAGATGAATATGTGAGGTAAATTCTCTGAGTCACAATGTTCTCATGGATAAATAACAGATAATGATTACTTTTTAAAGATTATGTTACATAATGAAAGGAAGGAGCCTACATCAAGCCTAAATGAGAAGCAAATAGTAAATATTAGTTGTCAGTAGTGCTTAATGTGTGCTGATAGCCTAATAGTGACAGGAGCAGTTTTTACATTGACTGTGCACATCGCAGATATTGTCTGCAAAATTCCCAGCAATTCTGGAAGGTGTATGTACAGTCATCTTGTTTCATCGCTGAGGAATCTGGGGCTTAGGGCAAGAGTCTAATTAAAACTTGCCCAAGTCTCACAGCTGCTACTTGTCAGAACAAAGGTGAACCACATTCATCTGATGCCAAAGCCCATGTGTTTCTCCTGCATTAATCTGATGCTTAATCCAAGGCCAGCACTGCTTGGAGAAGCTATTCTTCTCTTTTTTCCTATTTGAGAGAGAAACAAATTGTACCTTTTTCTATTCACCAGCCTGCATGCGGAAAGCAGCAAGACAGTCAGCTAACTTCTTCATAAATACAGCACTCTGGCAACAAAATCACGGAACATATTTTAGCCAACTACTATTAAAATATTCTCTCTCTGGCATCACCTCCTCCCTGACTCATCCCATTCCAAATCAGTCCCCTTATACATAATGTCTCCATGTAATTTATCTTCCAAACTAGGGCAATTGGAGGAGTAAAAGGGGGCACTAATAATAATTGCTCTAGATTAACCATTATAAGCCAGCTCCATCCTGGAGAGGCCAAGACATACGGTCACCACATTTATAAGACTCCAAGGTTTAAATTATGGTTGGATTAAGAAAATACTAATGATAACAGGCAGAAACATTCTGTACCTCTATATATGAACACCTACACCTTTCCTTTTTAAGGCCAGAGTAAAGTCACTGCATCATTAATGCCGCCTTTACTTCGTGCTCAGTCACCCACTGTAGCAATGTAATGACAACGTCTAACTTTCCTTGCTCCTTCAGACCAAGGGGAGATGAATAACTGGCACCTTCTCCTTATAACATTTAAATAATCTATTTTATGTTCAGAGGATCTATGGATAAAAACATTTTATGTTGTCCTTGAAATCCTTTGGTCAGTGCCCATATACACAACCTATGTATTCAGGAGGAAATGTGCTGTGTAAAATGGTTTGTTCAATCATAGCTAAGTATCTCTGCAAAGGAAGATGTATTTGCAAACTGTGCAAATGCAAATTTTGCTATCACAGCAACCACCAGTTATTTGCAACAGTTTCTTATTGCAACCAACATCTTGAAAACTGGCTGCTAGGTTAAATCTTTTATATAAGAATAAAAAAGAGAAGTGAAGAAGTGATAAGCAGAGTGTTCAATAAGATGACTGAACCAAGAGAAGGAGAGGTAGAGGAGAAGAAAGAAAAAAATAGAGCGAATGGAAATAGACAAAAAGTAACTATCTGTATTATGCGTTCCTCTCAGATTTTACTGAGTTTTATCCATTCAGGATCAGTAAATTTGCTTAAATGCAAATGTCAGCCCATCTTTACCAGGTTTCTGTGATGAAAACAAATACCATTAATTTTTTAAAAAACAATTTTATTTTACAGACATAACATCTAAATAGCATACAAGGGATAAATAAATGGAAGGAGGGTGGATTATAAATCTGGTTTTACATTATTGTTATTAGCAGGAATGTTTCAACAAGTCACATTAAAAATCACACAAAACTCATAAGTGAAGTAAGTATATTTTAATGTGATAGAAACTTAACCTAAAAAGGAAAAGGGGGAAAAAGCATGAAGATAGAGATGTGAGTAAAAATATTAAAAGATTATTTAGTTCTACCCTCCTTCCAAAAAAAAGCACTAAAACAGCATATGTAAATTATAAGGTTTACAATTACATTGTGAATTTCAGTGGCATATTTAAACTGAATGATTCAGACCTTGAACCGTAATTGCATTTATTGTCTTTTCATACCCTCCCTCCCTTCCTCTAGTCTTGCTTGATTCATTCTCCGTAAATTTTATTTTATTTACTCATAGCTCCAAACTATCAACCTCCTGTGAAATCAATTTCCTTAGAAGATATGTACCCTACTTTTTCATTACCAGCTTTATATTTAATTGTACTATGGTATTTCCACTTCTGGAAACTCCCCCTTCCCTTATTGTTCCTACCTTTTAGAAATTCGGGCAATAAAACTACATTTTCATTCTTGGAAATGTTGGTCTCTGTTCACCCCCACATTTCTGTCTGACAATAATTTCTTTTCTTTATTATTTCAAAGATGAGAAACTGTGTCTTCCAATGGTTCCTATCACTTACACATAAACAAGCATCAGTATTTTCCTTATTTATTAGAATTAAGCTAGGAGTAAGCAGTGCCTCTATTTATGTCTACTTTCTAAAAGATAAAATTGACTTCAAGGCAAGTCTTAAATTATATCAGATAGTCTACTTTTAGATAACTTAATCATCTTGCAGTTTTCATGATGGTTAATGGACCCATGAGCACTGCCAAATTTAAACTGAATTAGAAAAGCATTTTCCATGTTGCAGGGATTTCAGTAGAATCTCAGCCTTAATCTTTCTTTCTCTAATCAATTGTCCTTTTGTATGATTACCTGAAAAACAATGCACCTCCTAGCAACTTTTGGTCTATTCATTTTGTTCCAAGTTTCTCCTCTTATTACTGTCGTCCATTGGTTCTCAAAGGAAGGGCTGGGAACTCCTTGGGTTTGGAAGCTCAGAATTATTTCACAGTAATACTAAGGCATTCTTTGCTTTTTCTAGTCTTATTCTCTCATGGGTGGAGATGATGAAAACTCAAAGGCTATGTCATGGGTGATGGCTTTAGTGCTCTGATTTATAATAGGTAAAGAGTGATCCCATTATTCTTTGTATTCTAAAATTTTCTGTTTTAATTTCTAATATAGTAAATACTGATAGATGTAACCCACCTAAACAAAAGCTCTCTAGAGTCCTCAGTATTTTGTAGGCGTATAAGTTGCTCCCAGGACTAAAATATTTGAGAACCACTGCTATAGACTAGTCACAGATAGTGTTTTACCAATCCCAATTTATCACTATAAAATGCATAATTTGTTTAAAGTTACAAGCATATTTTGCCTATTTCTCATACTCAGTGAAATTTAAATTGTACATCTAAACTTTGGGAAGCTGAAGCAGACAGATTGCTTGAGCCCATGAGTTACAGACCAGCCTAGGCAACATGGTGAAACACCATCTCCACAAAAGCAAAACAAAATAAAAATAGCCAGGCCTGGTGTTGCATGCCTGTAGTACCAGCTACTTGAGAGGCTAAGGTGGGAGGATTGCTTGAGCCTGTAAGGTTGAGCAGTGAGCTGTGATTGTACCACTGCACTCCGGCCTGGGTGACAGAGTGAAACCCTGTCTTGAAAAAGATAAATATATTCTACATCTAAAGCTGTAAATGGTTTTAAGAGTCTTTTTTTTTGACCGTTCATTTTAAGAGTTACCAATATTTCTTCAGTCTTTTTCTTCTTTCTCAAATACATTTGTTATACCTATAGAAGTTTTATGTCTAAGGACAATGTGTTTGTTTTTAAGCAGTATTTACATTTGTGTTTATTTCATTAAAGCATATTAGTAGCAGTATGTTTTTAGTTAATTGCCATCACCTTTTGATAAAATTAAATAACTGACAATTGGAAAGTATTTAAAACACTTAAAGACATAATATACATTGACTTTTCCTTATCATCGCTGTTATTATACCTATGTGGTCACAACAACGTTTATTTTTATTGTTTTTTTCTATTATGTTAATTTTTCATAACTAAGTCAAGAGTCAACATGATTTCAGTTTAAAATGCTGAGAAACAGAAGTTTTCAGCAGAGGTAAATTTAACATATTACATATTTATGTGGTGTGTCAGCATTAATAAGGATTTGAATTTATAACAAAATTAATAGTGACATCTCTGCAGCATCCATTAAGGCAATTTAATAAATCAGAGATTCAGGTCAATCAACAATCAGATTGTGATCATTATGACTTTAAAATCTTAAATTGGGAGGATGGAGATAAATCTTTAAGTTACACTGACATTTACATACACAGTAATAATATATTATTATAATAATAAGATAGATATTAGGAGTGTTAAACATTTTTCTTAGCAATCTTTTAAGTTCAGTGTAGCTGTTATTTTTTAAAATATACAAATAAATCAGTTTTTTCTAAGCATAAAGACATTTCTTGTTTACTTAACAGGAACACTGCCAATATTCAGTTTCAAAATTGGTTTAACGGCAGGTTACTGATGTCGTAAAGGAATGAAGTGTTTTCCCTTCTACTCTGTCACCTTTATTCATCTTGTTGCCACTTGGTTTAAACATGGCTATAGTAAAATATCACACACATATCAACTCCAAAGGCAGAAAGCCATACATGAGAAAGAGGAATAACTTATTTATTTATTTTCAAACAAAAGGAAGGTTTGCTCAGAAACCCTCTGACAAAGTTCTCCTAACATCTCCCTGCCCATAAGTGGATCACTTGGTCATCTTCCTGGGCAAGCAAAACTTGGATAGTGAATATCATATGGAACAAAGACAAACTGAATAATTGATTAATAACGTTTAGTAACCTGTTGAGTGGGGACCTTGACACTCTGAATAATATGCTAGTTCGGGTAGGAAGGGACACTAACAGCTTTTGCCACAAATGATAAGTTATAAACACAGAAACATGCACAGGAGGCTTAAAAATGGAGAGGGTCAGGAAGCCCAATCTGAGTAGTTAGCAGGAAGCACACCTGAATGCAGGGTACATAATCCAGATTTAGAAGGCAGAGTAGGAGCAAGCCAGGTAAAGTCATATGGAAAAGCAATGAGAAAAATATTTATCTAGGGCCTTAAGTGATATAAAATGTCTGAGGGGATCTCGGTAGTGAGAGCCAGTTTTCATTCTATAAATTATATTTTTTAGAGGCTAATTACAGTGCATTTCTCCCCCACCATATTAGTCCACTCTCATGCTGCTAATAAAGACATACCTGAGACTGGGTAATTTATAAAGGAAAGAGGTTTAATTGACTCACAGTTCTGCACTGGCTGGGAAGGCCTCAGGAAACTTACAATCATGGTGGAAGGGGAAGCAAATATGTCCTTCTTCACATGGCAGCAGGAATGAGAAGAATAAGCAAAGGGGGGAAAAACCCTTAAAAAACCATCAGATTTCACAAGAACTCACGATCATGAGAACAGCATGGAGGGACCACCCCATGATCTAATCACCTCCCACAAGGTCCCGCCCCCAGCATGTAGGGACTACAATTTGGACTACAATTCAAGATGAGATTTGGGTGGGGACACACAGCCAGATCATATCACCCACCTGTGCATGGGTATGTTTTCAGGACTCAAATAGTGCTAAGATTAAACCGGCATAAGGGTTGTCCACATAATCATACCGTTGCACTAGGTCAAAGAAGTGCTTTCACACTCTTATGATTTCCCTACACAGTTAATATGGTGCCAGAAAGTCATATCATTTCTAATTTTTATTTTTCTGTTAATTGTTCAAAGAAGCAAGATTGCTTATTGCATTCTGTAAGATGACATTGTCAATCCCTGGTGGACTCTTCTTAACTTCTAAAGCACAAAACAATGGAAATCACTGACTGAAGAGTCTTGGAATCCACTATTTTTTTCCCTTAGATATTACACTATCAAGTTGAACAGTTGAAATCTAACACTTTTTATTACATTTGCTGTATAATCATTGTTACGACTGCATTTTCCACTCTGATTTTCTTGAGAGTTAATTATTTTTCCAATCCTTTATTAACTGTATAGTCCCATTAAATTAGCCCACTTCAGCCTACCTGTAGAATAGGTAGTCTATGAGTTTGCATTCAGTGGATGTGGAAACCCAATAATAGTGACTGGAAAACATCTGTCACTCCTGCTGTTTATTACTGCAAATGCAAATTTATAAAGTTATCTGGATATAGTATGACTCATTTCTGCAGAAAAGCTGTAATTGGAGAGAAATTGCTAACTATGGATAAATGACGATCACATATTTTGCTTTTACAGATTTATTATAGAGATATGATATACGTAGGCATTTCCTTTTATTAAGATTTATTTTTCAGGATTAAAAAATGTCATTTTTTTCCTAATTTTCAATGATTAGCAACTCCTTGCCTAAGAAAGATACTCATTCATGTCAGTGGTTTTCACTCTGGCATTGATAGCAAGGCTGTATCTTAACAGAATAGTATATTTAGCTGATTATTAGAAATTAGGTAGATAGGCTTCATGCCAAAAATATGAAGGTAGAAAAATACTGTTTCTAAATCCAACTTTAGTTTAGATGACCAATGACAGCAAGTACTTCTTGCAGTGATAGGATAGGAGCAGGCTGAAGTGGCCTGAAGTGACTGCAGTGTGTGACCGACTATGGAGCCCCTTGAGCTGTTAGGGGCTGAATAGTCTAGCAAATAGTCTAGCTAAATAGTCTAGCAAAAACTATTAAATAGTGTGCAAAGATAAGAGTATTCACATGAAGCCCAGATTTCTTCTCTTAAATTGCATTGGAAAGTCAGAAAATCAAAATATAAGAAAATAAATTGTAACCCAGGGTCTGATTCTCACTTTTTCCCACTTAACAAATTAGATGTTTTTGTATATATAAATAGATATTTCATGGGTTTTGTTTGTTTTTGAGAAAGGGTCTCACTCTGTCACCTAGGCTGAGATATTTATTTTTGTTTCGCTGTGGGTAGCATTTTACTTAAACCCAGCCTATTTTTTGTTGTTGTTCTTTATTTTTTGCTTCTTTTCTTTGACCAAAAGGTCATTTTCCAGAGTAAATACATAATGAAAATTGTAATTCTGTTTTGACTGTTTTAAATTTAAATGATTTTATTAATATGCCTTAGAATCCAATGGGCAGATGACCTGTAGGCTTAGGTACACATCTTACTTTAGGAGAATAATCAAATGTGTTTTCATATTTACTTACTCTGGCTCTCTCATTCTAATTCCAAACAAGCTTCAGTAATAGCACCAAACTTATTCCCCAGTTTCCTATTTTAAGCATGGTCAAAAGAAGAGGAGCAGAGGGGAATCTTCACTCCTGTCTAAACCATTTGAACATCAAAAATAAGCCGCTGGCAAAAGATGGAAAGATACAGTCTGACCCCAGGCTTAATACACACATTTCAAAAGTTTCTTTCTAGCACAGGAAATAGCACAGCCCCAACCTAGGTGAGCCTATGGATATCCAGTTTAGATCAGGGGAAGAGCCTAGGTGGAGACCCAGGCTGATTACTCAGGAGAGAAAGATAATTGAATACTCAAAGGGCCAAGCTGTATTTTAGGAGCCGTCATATACATTCGCATTGATACTGGATTGTGCATCTACAGAATAAGAATTGTTACTCCAATATATACAATAAAACAAAAATAAAAAGCAAGATTCTAAAAAGCATAATAGTTGTTTCCAGTCCACTATTTGCATGTGGTAGTATTAGGATTCAGGTGTGCCTAATTCCAAATGCAAAGCTTTTCTCATTGCACAGTGCAATTCAAAGTCACTGATTTAATGAAAAGTGGGATTCAGTACTACCTTACCTCTTGGCAGCAAAATCAACAAATCTCACAGTATACAATTACAAATTATTTTGTCTGGGTGCATGCTATTTATGCAGAATGTATTATCCTTGATAATTGTTTTGTTTTCTTATAAATTTTATTGTGTTCAGCAGATGAAAATCATACTTTCATTTGTAATAACAATTACACACATATATTTTAATAACTATTAGCCAGTGTCTGGTGATTGACATGGAAAGCGCATTGTTCTTAATCTTTAAACTTTCTAAATAGGTACCAAAATACTATTTTTGAATGCATATAAAATTATATGTGTTAATTCCAGAAGTCAATTTATAATTCACTTTCATGTTATCTATAAACTCTTTTTTCATAATTAATGAGAAATACCAATTTAACATATTTGTGAGATTCAACAAGGGAGAGA
The DNA here is from genome assembly GCA_963573385.1 of Cacajao melanocephalus. Classification (NCBI taxonomy): domain Eukaryota; kingdom Metazoa; phylum Chordata; class Mammalia; order Primates; family Pitheciidae; genus Cacajao; species Cacajao melanocephalus. The sequence continues at coordinate 11,737 of CAUYLG010050743.1, read as the reverse complement.
GTAAGAAAATCTATCAGGGATATATATATATATATATTTTTTTTTAAATAGGAAAATCAGCTCCTCAATTAATTCAAATCTCTCTAGATCTCCCAGGTCTTTTATTCTTTTCACAGATGCAAACCTAAACCCAACAGCATATTATGTACAAAATGAAGTCTTAGCCATCCCAATACCAGAATTTCTAAATACATGCATTGAATGTGTTTACAATAATTCAAGAAATGTCAACCAGAAAAATTCTGCACTCTTTACTAATAATCTTATCCTTAATTTGCACATAGAATCTAAAGACACTTTCTTCCAGCTATAATCCTCACTCGATATTTTGTTTAAATTCTGAGGTATATCTGGTGACCTCACTTCTTCCAATCCTAACTCTGTCTGTCATGTGCTATATACTATTGGACAAGTTACATAACATTTTGGAATTTCATTGTTCTATGCTGCAAAATGAAGGGTATAAGCCAGAACATCTTTTAGTTCTACATAACTAGGATTATATAAAATTAAATCAATTGGTATTATTATTTTTATAATTTGAGTATATCTCTTTTCTCTTTTTTAAAAAATACTGATTATTTCACAAAGGCGATAGTAATTATAAAGGTTGTTATGGGCAATAACAATGACTTCACACCAATAATTTTTGTTATTTTGCATTCATATGAGAAGATATTGTCCAGTTGTCTGCTTCTTTATGGAGAGTAAAGAAGATGCTGAAAGGAAAGAAAAAATAATTCAGGAATTATTTTAGAGCTGTTTGACATATCAGTGATAACATGGAATATGTGAAACAGTCTCACAAAGTTATTTATATATATATATATACACATACATGTATATATGTATTATGCATATATGTATTATGTATATATATTTTGTGTGTGCATATATATATATATATATATATATAGACAGAGTCTCACTCTGTCACCTAGGCTGGGATGCAGTGGTATGAACACAGCTCACTGAAGCCTCAACCTTCTGGACTTAGTCCTCCCACCTCAGACTCCGAAGTAGCTAAGACAACAGGTGTAAGCCACTATGCCCAGATACTTTCAAATTTTTTTGTAGACACCAAGTCTCACCATGTTGCTTAGGCTGGTCTTGAGCTCCTAACCTGAAATGATCCTCCTACCTTGGCCTCCCAAAATATTGGGATTACAGGTGTGAGCCACTGTGCCCAACCAAAAATAATATTTTTATGGTTTGTTTTACTGTGTTTAGACAGAGGGCTGAAGACTCTTTGAATATATTTCTATCAGTGATTACATGTTATCAAACACTAATGTTTTATTGGAGTGGATGTTCTGCCTGAATTCAAAGGTGTTTGTGATTCCAAAGATGTGTACATACATTTTTTTTCAGAATATTGAAATTATCCAATGATTTTGGTTTTAATGTAAGACAAATGAAAGATCCACTTTTCTTATGGGTCCTATTATTAACTACTCCCCTTTTCTAACTTCCAAATTCCAAATCTGTAATACTCTACTCAACTGAAAGCTTTTATGTGCCAAACCTCATGATGGGCATTTTCATATACATTCCTGTATTTATTACTTACAACCATCATATGAATAAGGGTGTTACTATCCACATCTGCAAACTTTGTGTGGCAAGATGGGTAGTTAAACTGAGACTTTGACTATGTCTGATGTCCCACTGCAACAGAACTGCCCCTAGAGCCACAGATCTTTAGTTGTTTGTCTATCTATCTATCTGTCTGTCCAACTAATTCATATATTCATTTATGATCATGGACAAAAATAAAATAAGCATTGGGGGTTGTAATAACTGGTGCTGATGAGTACTTGCTACATGTAGAATTGGTGCTTGAATGACATTGGATGGTATTTGGAAGTTTATGTAAAGTAAGCCTTAGTTCAGGTCTCCAGCATGTGGTAGGTAGTTATCCAGTTCATCACCTATTCGGGAGAAGCTACTATGCCCTTGGCAAGGGTTAGGCTCTTGGAAATAAAAATGTGAATAGATTATGTTCTTGTCTTTGAGCAATTTACATTTTAGCAACATGGTTATTAATAAAGGGGAGTGAAAAGTGTTCTATAATAATCAGAATTATAACCTATCTTCCCCATATGCCTTCCTAATATTCTGATATTTCTTGAGAGGCAAGAAGCACTGGATATGTATACTTTTCCCGAGTTCCCAGGAAAATTCTGATTCTTAACATCCCTATACCTACTCCTCTTGATTATACTAACTTCAAGCCTTAAAATTAGCTAGATACATTCTATATACATATTTAACCTTCCTACTCTTTCTTTCTCTAACTATTGTGTATATCTGCCTCCTTCAATATATTTAAATCTTCTTTGAGGAAAGAAATACTTTTTAAATCATCCTTCCACAATCCATATTTGAGGCAAACTATACTAGAAGGGTGCTTTTCACTTGGTAGGACCTTTAAAAATCATAGCCAATAGTGACTAGTACAACAAGACTTCAGTACTAATAAGAATGCACCACAAGAAAGATATTATAAGAGCATTTTTGTATTTTTGAATATTTCCCCCACATTTTTTTACCCTATACTTGTCAAGTGCATAATGATGTTTTGGTTTATAAGCCAAGAGGAAGCAGAGTATTTTGCTGATACAAAATATTTTTCTTAATATATGACTTTTGTTATTTGGGTACTGTACGAAGTTAGTTTATTTCCAACTTTGTTATAAAGTTACTCTTCAAGGGAGAAGGAGATTTTTGAATATATCAGTATTACTCAAGAAGATTCATCAATTGTGTATTAAACTGAGGGGTACCTCTACTTTTTTCCATTCTTTAAGTCCCATTACTAAAATTTAGTTTTATTGAACATTTCATTGGCATTAGAGTTGTTCTCATATATGAGGACTAATATCTTGTTTATCTTTCCCAAGAGGCAGAACTGTACAAACAAGCAAAAAGGAACATTGCATATGACCAGTATTGCTTTGTGAGGACATATCCTTAAGCCTTGCCATTTTGCAATTTCTCTCTTCTTGAGAGACCAGCAGAATTACTTAAATACACATACTCATGATCTTATCATTGATATACATTACATTAGTTTATTCAGTATAGAACATTCTCATTTTCTAGTTGTCAAGCAGCTGCATTTAATAACTATACTGTGTCATCTCCTGTGCATAGTTGTACTTTTAAAAATAGCTTGTGTTCACTCAAGAAATATCATCTAACCCACTTTTTTTTGCCTATTCCTTAAAATTGTATATTAATTACATTTTGTCTTTAAGTAAACATCAAATTAGAAAGAAGGCAGTTGACATTGTAAAGGTGATAGCTACTTATCTATATTTAAATGACGTGGAAGTTGGAAATTTTTCAGTTCTTTTTTATTGTTTGGAAAGAACATTAAATGGAAATATGCCTATACCACCCATAAATAAGCATATTTAATTCTGTTACAGACACATACTTGTGTTGTCGATTTTTATGTAATTGATAAACTATAAAGAAAAGGGCCATAAAACATTAAAATAGTAACAAACCCCAATGTTTTAGTCAGATTTTCTTTTCTTTTCTACTCCTAAGCAAACAGATAGGCATGTAAGTATGTAAAAGAAATAAATATTAACTTTTTTTTCTGGAAAACATAGTAGAAGGTAGGTTTTAATAGAAGGAAATCTAGATGCTATTTCTTAAACTATGGTAACTATCTTTATACTATACTCAAGAAGATCTGTTTCACTGAATGCTATGGAAGGGTAGCTACAATTTATCATTTAGGTCAGTGACCCCTAAAAATCTGAGAAAGTTCTGCCGTTATCAGATCTTCATCATTCTGTTTACATAATCACTGTAATGTTCTAACTGGACTCCCTGCCACCAAATCTCAGTCCACTAATTCACCTTCTATAGCCGGGGGAAGGGAGCAGAGGCCTCCCATCTGGAGAACTTTCAGTTCTCCCATCCGAAGTGCCCAGGTCCTTGACCTCTCTTACCCCAAGAATGGGGGAAGGGGCCCCAGAGGCGCAGTGAACTAACGTTTTGAATAAATATCGTGGACCCAAAGAGTTTAGCAAAGAAGTGATTTATTAGGCAGGCAGAGAGAAGGGAAAGAGAGAGAGCTCCCACTCTGCCATGGGAGGGGAATCCAGAGGGGATATCCGTATAGGTAAGGAACAGTGGGGCTTTAACCCTGAAGTTATTCCCACCCCATTCATGTTCTCGTCCAATGAGAGGAGTTCTTTCAAACTTCCTCTGGAGTGATTGATCTTCGACTCTGATACTGGATTGGCTGCTTGACCCACAGTCAGAGAGCCCCCTTTTCCCAGAGCTTTAGACAAAGAACAAAGGAGCTCACCTGGAATTTCTAGGTAGCCCGTGTATGGGAAAGTCAGACAAAGAACTCTATGTTCGGGATGGGGGCGTGGAAGGAGGCACATTGCCTTTGAAACCAAGCCCCTTGTGGACTCAGGAAGAGAAGTTTTTTTTTCCTTAACACTGTCCCTCACTTCCACATTTCTACCAAATAAAAATGAAATAAAATTTTCCTCCTCAACTTCACAACCCTCTATTTCTCCTGTCAGTCATAGTATAACTTCAAATGCCTTCACATTGTACAAGTTAACCACTAACAAACTCAACAGATGCCACTCATTTCTTGTCTCGCATCCTTTCTCCTCACTTATTCAATAAATATTTCTTAACTGTCCACTAGGTGTTAGCATAAGTGACAAGCCAATGATAAATGAACTTCAGTCCTAGCATCAATAACTTACAGTGGACTCTTCATTTAAAAGACAATTCAGGCGTCACCTATGGAAACAAGTCCTTATCTTCAGTTAACCTTGATCTTTCTTCCACCATCCTGTAATTTTAGAACAGTTTATGCACATTTATTTCATTTATTTCTGGGCTTCTTTATGCAGAAGATACTTTTTAAAGTTATTCATTTGTTTAATAAATATTTATTCAGCATTAATTATGTGTTAATGAATGGCCATTGGCAAAAGATACTTTGGATTCCTGTGGGCAATTCCCAAGGACATGAATCTCCTGTTTCTGTCAACATGTCCATATTTTGCGATATTTTCAGTGTTCATGGGTTTCTGTTCCCCAGCCAGGCATCAGCTACTTCCACCACTGTGCCAGCTCCCTTCCCTGCAATGCCTTGAAGAAACAGTGCCAACTCAGCTCTTTACATAAAAAAGAGTTTGCAGTGGTGCTGTGCCTATGGTTGTTTACAGGTCTTATTTTTTTTTCTACCTATTCTTACAACATAAACCATTACTTATCTTGCCTGTGTAGACAAGTGGCTACTTGTAGACATGAAATGCCATCTGTATTCTGAATTTTCTATTATTACTGTGCAGATGTTTTTAGAAGAATGCACATTTTTTTAGATTCACGATTTTAACATCAACAAATAAGAATCATATTATTTTATGACTAGAATGAAACTTACCTAGAACAATGAAGTCTGGACCCTCTAATAGTTCTACTCAAGGTCACATAACTCAGGTGAAATATTCAGAACACAAAAAAGTTGAAGGTATGGAACAGTGTTTTAATTTCTATCTAAAACAACATGCAAGACTTAAAAAACTATCAATGTAATCAATGTTGTCTACACCAGGAATAAATGAATTATTCCTCTTCCAGTAGGTTTTTAAAATGTTACCTTCAGGAAAGAAGAAAAAAAAAGCAATGCCTATATTTTTACCCTACTCTGCTTCTTTGAAAATAAAAGCAATATGCTGCTTGCAGAGATCGGAAACTTCTTTTTAGCTCAGTCATGGTGGGGCACTTCAGAAATATAAATATCCTACCTTCATAGCATTTTTTACTCAGTTTAACCTAAAATGGTGCTGGCTAATTTTATCTATATAAGATGAAAGTGCAATTCAAGTCATGAAACGTAGACTGTCCAGGAAAATATCTTTAACCCACTGATTGATGTCTGCTTCACTTTGTTCTCTGCAGACTTTAAATTTTACAGTTCCTGTGGAAAACAACACTGTTTTAAATTTAAATAATAACTGAACTGCACTGCAAACAAATTGAGGAAGAGCTTAAGGAATAAAGATTTCATTCTGGAGAGAATGATACTAGTATTACTTTTAATTCAATAAGTGATGGGATGAATTTTAGATTTGTTATTAAATTTTCCAGAATGAATTTAGTAATTTTTTTTAAATTATGAGAGCTATATAATTTTTTAAATGCCATGAATAACAATTATTTTGTCTTGTATTGCAACCTTTTCTCCTATTACTATTTAATATTTAATGCTTTCATCTTAAAATATATGTCTCATTTGGCTTAACAAATGGTTCCTGAAATGATTAGCTAAATTACTTTTGTTTATCTTGAAAAATACATTTTTTTCTCCAGTCACTTCCTAATCTTAGTATTGCAATTTAGTTTCATTGGACAATTTTTTATTTGATACCTAGCTTATTTCGGTATCCAAAATAATAGGACGAATGCCCTTTCTTCAGTCATTCGAAATTTCTCTCTAATTCCTAGCTTTCCATAGCAGTATGTTATATATATATATTTGTATATATATAATTTATATAGATATATAAATATATATATTCATATATTTATATATTCATTTATTTATATATTTATATATCTATATAAATATATATAATTTATCTATATTATATGTCTATTTATATCTATTTATATATATATAATATATATAAATTATATATATTTTAGATATATATATAAATTATATATATTACATATCTATATATAATTGCACTTTAGGTTCTGGGGTACATGTGCAGAACATACAGGATTGTTGCATAGGTACATACATGGCAATGTGGTTTGCTGCCTCCATCCCCTGTCACCTATATCTGGCATTTCTACCCATGTTATCCCTCCCCAACTTCCCTACCCCCTGCTGCCCCTCCCCTATTGCCCCCCAACAGACCCCAGTGTGTGATGCTTCCCTCCCTGTGTCCATGTGTTCTCATTGTTCAACACCCACCTATGAGTGAGAACATGTGGTGTTTGATTTTCTGTTCTTGTGTCAGTTTCCTGAGAATGATGGTTTCCAGATTCATCCATGTCCCTACAAAGGACACAAACTCATCTTTTTTTTATGGCTGTATAGTATTCAATGGTGTATATATACCACATTTTCCTTGTCCAGTCTATCATTGATGGGAATTTGTGATGGTTCCAGGTCTTTGCTATTGTAAACAGTGCCACAATGAACATACGTGTACATGTGTCTTTATAATAGAATGATTTATAATCCTTTGGATATATACCCAGTAATGGGATTGCTGGGTCAAATGGAATTTCTATTTCAAGGTCCGTGAGGAATTGCCACATTGTCTTCCACAATGGTTGAACTAATTTACACTCCCTCCAACAGTGTAAAAATGTTCCTATTTCTCTACATCCTCTCCAGCATCTGTTGTCTCCAGATTTTTTAATGATCGCCATTCTAACTGGCATGAGATGGTATCTCTATGTAATTTTGATCTGCATTTCTCTAATGACCAGTGATGCTGAGAATTTTTCCATATGTTTGTTGGTCTCATAAATGTCTTCTTTTGAAAAGTGTCCGTTCATATCCTTCACCCAATTTTGAATGGGTTTGTTTGTTTTTTTCTTGTAAATCTGTTTTAGTTCTTTGTAGATTTTGGACAATAGCCCTTTGTCAGATGGATAGATTGCAAAAATTTTTTCCCATTCTGTCGGTTGCTAGTTCACTCTAATGATTGTTTCTTTTGCCATGCAGAAGCTCTGGAGTTTAATGAGATCCCATTTGTCTATTTTGGCTTTTGTTGCCAGTACTTTTGGTGTTTTAGTCATGAAGTCCTTGCCTATGCCTATGTCCCAAATGGTTTTGCCTAGGTTTTCTTCTAGGGTTTTTATGGTGTTAGGTCTTATGTTTAAGTCTTTATTCTATCTGGAGTTAATTTTAGTGTAAGATGTCAAGAAGGGGCCCAGTTTCTGCTTTCTGCACATGGTTAGCCAGTTTTCCCAACACCATTTATTAAACAGGGAATCCTTTCCCCATTGCTTGTTTTTGTCAGTTTTGTCAAAGATCAGATGGTTGTAGATGTGTGGTGTTGCCACCAAGGCCTCTGTTCTGTTCCCTTGGTCTATATCTCTGTTTTGGTACCAGTACCTTGCTGTTTTGATTACCATAGCCTTGTAGTATAGTTTGAAGTCAGGTAGCATGATGCCTCCAGCTTTGTTCCTTTTGCTTAGAATTGTCTTGGCTCTGTGGTCTCTTTTGGTTCCATATGAAGTTTAAGGTGGTTTTCTCCAGTTCTGTGAAGAGGGTCATAGGTAGCTTGACAGGGATACCATTGAATCTATAAATTACTTTGGGCAGTATGGCCATTTACACAATATTGATTCTTCCTAACCATGAGCATGGAATATTTTTCCATCTGTTTGTGTCCTCTCTTATTTACTTGAGCAGTGGTTTGTAGTTTTCCTTGGAGAGATCCTTTACAACCTTTGTCAATTATATTCCTAGGTATTTTATTCTCTTTGTAGCAATTGTGAATGGCAGTTCGTTCTTGATTTGGCTCTCTTTAAATCTGTTATTGGTGTATAGGAATGCATGTGATTTCTGCACATTGATTTTGTATCCTGAGACTTTGCTGAAGTTGCTTATCAGTTTAAGGAGATTTAGGGCTGAGACAATGGGGTTTCCTAAATATACAATCATGTCATCTGCAAATAGAGACAATTTGACTTCTTCCTTTCCTAATTGAATTATCTTTATTTCTTTTCCTTGCCTGATTGCTCTGGCTAGAACTTCCAATACTATATTGAATAGGAGTGGTGAGAGAGGGCGTCCTTGTCTAGTGCCAGATTTCAAAGGGAATGCTTCCAGTTTTTGCCCATTCAGTATGATATTGACTGTGGGTTTGTTGTAAATAGCTTTTATTATTTTGAGATATGTTCCATCAATACCTAGTTTATTGAGAGTTTTTAGCATAAAGGTCTGTTGAATTTTGTTGAAGGCCTTCTGTGCATCTATTGAGATAATCATGTGGTTTTTGTCTTTGGTTCTGTTTATGTGGTGAATTACATTTATAGACTTGCGTATGTTGAACCAGCGTTGCATCCCCGGGATGAAGCCTACTTGATCGTGATGGATAAGCTTTTTGATGTGCTGTTGCAATCGGTTTGCCAGTATTTTATTGAAGATTCTTGCATCTATGTTCATCATGGATATTGGCCTGAAGTTTTCTTTTCTTGTTGAGTCTCTGCTGGGTTTTGGTATCAGGATGATGTTGGTCTCATAAAATGATTTGGGAATGATTCACTCTTTCTGGATTGTCCAGAATAGTTTCAGAAGGAGTGGTACCAGCTCCTCCTTGTATGTCTGGTAGAATTTGGCTGTGAACTCATCTGGACTTGGGTTTTTTTTGGTTGATAGGCTATTAATTGCTGCCTCATCTTCAGCTCTTGTTATTGGTCTATTCAGAGTTTTGACTTCTTCCTGGTTTAGACTTGGGAGGGTGCAAGTGTCCAGGAATTTATCCATTTCTTCCAGGTTTAGTAGTTTGTGTGCATAGGGTTGTTTGTGGTAATCTTGGATGGTACTTTGTATTTCTGTGGAATCAGTGGTGATATCCCCTTTATCGTTTTCTATTGTGTCTATTTGATTCTGCTCTTTCTTATTAATCTGGCTAGTGGTCTATTTTGTTGATCTTTTCAAATAACCAGCTCCTGGATTTATTGATTTTTTGAAGGGTTTTTTGTGTTTCTGTCTCCTTCAGTTCTGCTCTGATCTTAGTTATTTCTTTTCTTCTACCAGATGAGTTTTTTTGATCTTGCTACTCTAGCTCTTTCAATTTTGATGATAGGGTGTCAATTTTACATCTGCTTTAAATGTGTCCCAGAGATTCTGGTACGTTGTGTCTTCATTCTCGTTGGTTTTGAAGAACATCTGTATTTCTGCCTTTAGTTCATTGTTTATCCATCAACATTCAAGAGCCAGTTGTTCAGTTTCCATGAAGTTGTGCAGTTCTGAGTGAGTTTCTTAATACTGAGTTCTAATTTGATTGCACTGTGGTCTGAGATGCTGTGTGTTATGATTTCCATTCTTTTGCATTTGCTGAGAAGTGATTTACTTCCAATTATGTGGTCAATTTTAGAGTAGGAGTGATGTGGTGCTGAGAAGAATGTATACTCTGTGGACTTGGGGTGGAGAGCTCTGTAGATGTCTATTAGGTTTGCTTGGTCCAGATCTGAGTTCCAGTCCTGGATATGCTTGTTAATTTTCTGTCTGGTTGATCTGTCTAATATTGACAGTGGAGTATTAAAGTCTCCCACTATTATTGTGTCAGAGTCTAAGTCTCTTTTAGGTCATTAAGAACTTGCTTTATGTATCTGGGTGCTCTTGTATTGGGTTCATATATATTTAGGATCGTTAGCTCTTCTTGTTGCATTGATCCTTTTACCACTATGTAATGCCCTTCTTTGTCTCTTTTGATCTTTGTTGTTTTAAAGTCTATTTTGTCAGAGACTAGAATTGCAACTCCTGCTTTATTTTGCTCTCCATTTTGTTGGTAACTCTTCGTCCATCCCTTTATTTTGAGCCTATGTGTGTTCTTGCATGTGAGATGCGTTTCCTGGATACAGCACACTGATGGGTTTTGACTTTATCCAATTTGCCAGTCTGTGTCTTTTTATTGGGGCATCTAGCCCATTTACACTTAAGGTTAATATTGTTACGTGTGAATTTGATCCTGCCATTTCGATGCTAGCTGGGTATTTTGCCCATTAGTTGATGCAGTTTCTTCATTGTGTCTGTGCTCTTTACCATTTGGTATGTTTTTGGAGTGGCTGGTACTGTTTGTTCCTTTCTATGTTTAGTGCTTCCTTCAGGGGCTCTTGTAAGGCAGCCCTGGTGGTGACAAAATCTCTCAGCAGTTGCTTCTTTGTAAAGGATTTTATTTCTCCATTGCTTATGAAGCTTAGTTTGGCTGGATGTGAAATTCTAGCTTCAAAGTTCTTTTCTTTAAGGATGTTGAATATTGGCCCCCACTCTCTTCTGGCTTGTAGGATTTCTGCCAAGACATCTGCTATGACTCTGATGGGCTTCCCTTTTGGGTAACCCAACCTTTCTCTCTGGATACCCTTAGCATGTTTTCTTTCACTTCAACCCTGGTGAATCCGACAATATTATGTGCCTTGGGGTTGCTCTTCTTGATGAATATCTTTGTGGTGTTCTCTGTATTTCCAGGACTTGAATATTGGCCTGCCTTGCTAGGTTAGGGAAGTTCTCCTGGATATTATCCTGAAGAGTGTTTTCCAGCTTGGATTCATTCCCTCCATCACATTCAGGTACACCTATAAAATGCAAATTAGGTCTTTTCACATAATCCCATATTCATTTCTTTTCACTCTTTTTTCTCTAATCTTGCCTTCTTGTTTTATTTCATTGAATTTATCTTCGATCTCTGATACCCTTTCTTCTGCTTGGTCGAGTCGGCTATTTAAACTTGTGTATGCTTCGCAAAGTTCTTGTGCTGTGTTTTTCACCTCCATCAGGTCATTTATATTCTTCTCAAAGCTGTTTATTCTCGTTAGCATTTCATCAAATCTTTTTTCAGCTTTCTTAGTTTCCTTGCATTGGGTTAGAACATGTTCTTTTAACTTGGAGAAGTTTATTATTACCCACCTTCTGAAGCCTGTTTCTGTCAATTCATCAGACTCATTCTCCATCCAGCTTTGTTCCCTTGCTGGTGAGGAGTTGTGATCCCTTGGA